>JBANSL010000012.1:44773114-45373114 GCA_037127255.1 Persicaria tinctoria
AAATGAAAATAGGCCAATGACTCAAGAATCCTTTATAAATACGATTGTGACTAACCACCCAGCAAGCCTAAAGGACATCACAAGCAAGTTCACAAGTAAAACTTCCCCAAAACACAACCCTTTATATAAAATTTCCAACTTCAGCAGTTAGTTAACTACTCGATTTAAGATAATTCACCTATTATATCAATTAGCCACTTCACTTCACTCGGTTTATGTGGGATATGTTACGAGGGGACTCGTTCGAAAGGCATTAATTAGTCAATAACGTAATGCTCCAACACTAATTCATAGATGATAATTGAGGCCTTATATTCAGAAAAAAGAAATGCAAATTGGCCAAATATTTATAACCATAACCCCTCAATCCATTAAAGGTTATCAAACCAGGTTATCAATTAAATCCAAAATCAATATCAAAGTTCCCATTCCCGTATAACACTATTCAATTAGTGAAATCTAAGCTCAATTCAGTCGAGAATTAATTCGATAAATATGAATAGGTTTCAAGGACCAAGAAATCTACCCAGCCTCGACAAATCAAAAAGGAGGGAGAGCGTTGGAGCTGGAGACTCGGTTCAAGGATGGGACGGAAGCTGTTGCCGTGGATTTCGGGAGTTAGGCGCGTCGGAGCTCGGAGATCGGAGCTAGACAAGACTCGGAGAGCGAGGAGGCGTTGACGCTAGCAACCGCAGGGTCGGCCTCTGGTGGTGGATCTCTGTCGACGTCGGGCTTCACCCCTAGCTAAGATACGAGAGAGCGAAAGGAGTGGACGGAGGATGGAGATGGAGAAAGCCAAGGAGCCTCAACATTTCGGATCTGGCGTCTCGACCATGAACAGGAATGAGCTGCTGGTGCGGTTTCTCGACAGAGGTGCGAGGATGGGGCAACGAAGGCCAACTACGAGCGGCTCCCGACCTACCGATTTAGCAGTGCTTCATCTCCAGTTGGGAGGGTTGCCATTAAAGGCGTTCCAATGAGCTCGGGCTCGCAGCGGTGTCTGAGAGGGAGAGAGAGAGGTGAAGCGAGAGAGAAAACCGGGAGTGAGAGAGGGATGCCATCGACGCGGTCTCCGGGAGGAAGAGCAAAGGAGAAGCGGAGGGGCCGTGGGGGTTCAGACGAGGGAGCTTGAAGGGGCTCCGATTTGTGAGCAGGGGAGATTGACGCTAGAGATAGGTGGGGGTCTGAGTTCTCGGATCTGAAATGGGGAGGGTGAGAATGGGGCGGGTAAGTGTAAGAACAGAACCAAAACAGATATATATATATGGGCAGGTTAGGGTTACCTTGGAATAAATTATAAAAATTATTCCGCTATTCTTTAAATCAAACCGAAAGTAACCAACAATAGTTCCCAGTATAAAAAGAATAAAATCCGTTTTTAAATCTAAATCGAATTTATGCCGAAATTTGCTTCAGAGGAATGAAATAAAATTTTGCCCGAGGACGGAGATTTTCAAAATTTTCCGAACTCTTCAATTCAAAACGATTATAAATCACTATTCTAAATAAATAATATTATAAAATTTTCCGGTCTTTACATCATCCACCTCTAAAGACAAGTCTCGTCCTCGAGACTAAAATCATTTTTAAAACCATTCAGGCTCTTAAAATTCGCATCAATCCTCCCTATGTTAATCTCATATTCTCTTCTTAGTTCCATGTTTCAAATCAATAATAGCTATGAAGTCAATATATTATTAAGCTCAATATTTATGCATCTCAGAGTCCCTCATAAAGCTACCAAGTCATATAACACATCTCTAAATCATATCACATTGAAATCTAATCTTACTCACGTCAATTACTACAAATTATCAAGCCAAAGTCCTAACAAGAATTGTCGCATTCCATTGGAAATATCATGCAACAAAATTCATCATAACAATTATCGTTCGATCGAATATCTGTATCATAAAACTAGTCACAACAGGAATCTCATTTCATCATAATGGCAACATATGTCACGGCTAATTCTATCATATCATCACAATTAATAGGTCACATTATCAAGAAACATGCATTCAGCTACCAATCATAACATAACGCAACCACGATTCACTCATCATCAACTCTCACGTCAAGATCGAGCCTCTTCTAGGTGCACTAATAGCACTAACTCAAATCAAATAATATATATCCCTGAATATAGCCACATCTCGCTAACTATATATCCCAAGTTGTAGACAATCTCTCCAATTCTTCCATACACATTCACAAGTCAAGCCTAAATCCCAATCAATTCATTATGTACCTTAACAATTAGATTGACAAGCCCTCTAAGGGTCCATTTACCTCAACATCTCAAGTTCGAGTCCTAACTTTCCATCCAGCTAGCTAAAGCCCATTTTCCGAAATTTGCCACCATCTGTATTCCCGATCAAGTGCGCATCCATTATCTCTATGTCCTTTAAGCTTCCATTCGAGCATTATCCCTTAAAGAGAAGATCGCAATCACCTCAATACTCAAATCTTACTTCCCATACCACTAGACACTCTCACTATTAATCCACCTCTAAAGAATCATCTCCTATGGTCGATCTCAATCAAGAGCACCCTTACATTCTATATCCTTAATAATAAGCACAAAATTCATTCCTTACACCCCTTACATACCCAAGACAATACAAGCATCTCGCTTCGCTAGCAATACTTAACCACCTACACTCGCCAGATTCTAAACCAAAGGGTCATCTAGTGCTAAACTCGCAACCACAAAGGACCAAGTTCCCGCATCGACCCAAATCTCACAATCACATTCTACCTACTAATTCATTGCACCAAATCACTATTTTGAACCTCACCGTACCTTAAACAACGCAATTCTCAAGTCATCTTACTCCAGTTCCTTATTCCACATTTTCATAATTCGCCTCTGATCACATTTCCTCGAACCACGATATCTTACCGCTTAAGGCTTCTATTTACCAATCATCATTCTCAGGGAAACTCTATACCATCCGAATTACCCAAAGCATCGCATCATATCGAATCCTCCACAATTCCTTTACCTATATTGCTCCCACTGTCTCCCAACTTGACTAGATTCCTTATTCATTACTCAAAGCCTTCCCATCTCGAACCTCAAGCAATGAGTCATACGAGCAAGCTTACGATATTCTTACCTAACTCAGAGTCTTACGTCGAAGGTTCATCTTCCATTCCTTAATATCTCGATCAACATGCACAACACTGCTCTGGCAAACCCAATTACACATTTCACATTCAATCCTGCTATCTCATGAACAATCAAATCCCCAAGATCTATGATTCCTTAAGCAACCCTGCACTAATCAACCTCAATTCCGCAACTCGTTCTTATCGAAGTCGTTCCCAATCCTATACCCCGCCTAAAACCTACCTAGAAGGCTCATTTGAAGGTTCATAACCATCGCTTCCTACATGCTCTAGAACCCACTCGATTCTATCTAAGCCAAGGTCTCCTCCCTATGACTCTACTTTACATCTCATTGATTGAAGTTCAAGACTTCGAATTCTCCCACCACTCTCCAGACTATTCTACAAAAGAGTCTCGCATCACATGATCAAGAAAAAAATAGAGAATCGTCAAATATATACCCTATGTCATACTCGCTAGCACATCAAAACTATCAATCATTAGCATCTGCCATCACCAAATAATTATCATTACCAATCACAAATTAGGAATCCAGCATTTATAATTTACATCTCATACGCAAGGGTAACTAGGCCATACTCACTAACTCAAAATATCATAACGTTAAAATATCAATGCATCGAAGGTCATCATCATAGGCAAAAAGGCAATCAGGTAATATCCAATATCCACTCAGCATTTCAGACGTCACCACATCAAGATTCACTATCACTTTAATTCTAAGCCTATCGCACAACATCATTCTTAATCAACGAAGAAAAGATTCGTAACCCGAACGGAGGACACCCCTTCTTTTCAAGACCTATCTAGGAGTCAAATCCAGTGGCCGCAACCTTTGAAACGTACTCGCCGCTTAATGTTGTCAATGGTGTCGGTCCTGGGATTCGTGGGTTATGAGCCCACTATGCTTCTACTGCGGCATTCTAATGTTATCCAGTTTATTGTTCTCTTTTCCAAGTTGGCGTTCGTCAAAGTCATTGCAAGAGACTCTAAGTTAACGGAGATAGGGGAGTGACAAGAGCGGACAACACAATTCCTTACGGATTTAAGCATGGATCAAGACTAAAGACGACAAGACTAGAGATAACATCCCAACTCGAGAATGACAGCGACGCCCTTGTGGAAGTCTATGACATCATAAGTGCGGCAAGCAAAACACATCCATCATAGAGTATATTAGTCAGTTTAATTTCACACTAACATGCACCTACTTCGAGGAATAACAACATATGTATTTAGTTCAAGGAACTTAATCAAGTTTTACACTGACATGCATGCGAGACAAGCTAACGGCCTATCATCTTTCATTTAATATACAAGCTAGACGTATTAAGAATAACATATGCATGAATTCAACAATAGATATGTGTGGTACAAAATAGGCAAAACATAGTAATATAACGGGTATTACATGTACGGTTGACTACTCATGTTCAACATAATCCCAGAACATCATATATATCTACCATCATAATTAATCCAAGTCCAATTCCGTATAAATCATGGAATCATAACCCTTTTTCTTTTTCCTTTTTTTTTAATCCCTTTTTATCAAATTATATAACATCACATAAGAATTTTAATCGCATATATAAAATAACCCAAACCGGATTTAAACCAACCGAGTCAACGCCCAAAGAAAGGAGAAAACCGGCTCCGGCCAAGAGCCCAGACCTGGTTTTCGCCGCGGCGAATTGGCCGCTCGCCACGGCAAAATGCAGTTCTTCGTCCCTCACAAGTGATGCCCCTCGCCACCGCGAAAAGCATCATTCTCTTCCTTTGTTCTTAGTCCTTGTTCATCGCGGCGACCATGGTTTCGCCGCGGCGAAACAAGTAACTGTGAGCTCGCTTTTGATCTAAACTCGATCCTTTCTTTCCCAACTACTCTCATCCTTTCCAATACTCTCCCCCGACATCAAACAACATTTATGATAATAGTTTCAAGTAGTAATATAACCAACAATTAGATAAATGCTTAAGCCTCACAAGAGCATCATATACTAAGAACAATAATTTATATGAGACACAAACATAAACATGTCATTAGTCATGTTAAGCATGATACAAGGTTGTTGAGGCATAACATGACAACTCAATTTGAAACGTGTAAAATGCTTAGATAGTCATAGAATCATATAAGGGGACATAGCAAGGCTATCATAACTTATGCCAAGTGTAACAGAACAATGATGCAATTTGAGCATGAGATTATGCAAGTCATATTTCTAAGGGCTTAAATTCCACATGATTATAGTAGTGGTGAAAACTAAGGTGCATCAAATAAATTTACATAATGGCACGGGGAGCCATAAAAGCTCAAGCAAGACTACCATCGCAACCAGCATCAATGTATATAAGTGGAACATAAGCAAGAGTAATAGGAGAATTATGCGAGTGTCTAGCAACCATCATGGTGTATGATCATGCGAGGTGTCAAATCATACATTTATACAAACGTGAGAGGTTATCATAGCGTAATAGGAAAACACTACCGAGCGACTATATTGCAAGCATGCTAGGACTAACCATCATGGAAAACAAGTAAATCATCGAATCTAACATCAATCTAATCAGTATGAACCCGACCTTTTAAGAGAATAGCAGGAGGGGAGAGTCACACTATCAGGGACCTATCTCAAGAGGGAATCAGCAGTAATGTATGCATGTTATAAATCCGCACACATCATAACCAAGGATCCTACATGATGCTAATGGCATAACATGACATTTGATACATACATGCTCTTGAATGACTAACACAATGATGTGCAAGAGATCACATTAATATAGTCCATCGATATAGAAGCATGGGAGAAATATAGCAATGCATAATGCAAGCCTACGCAGCAGGTAATATGACTAGCATAAAGGGCATGTGTTCCAAATCAACAACCATTTGAATAAGACATGCATTTACCAAGACATCACGTCAAATAGCATGATCACAATTGAAACTACTAATTTAGCCAACAATCCACGGGTAATATCGACTAATCATGCAGATGAAATCATCTTGCGACATTCATACAAGGAAAGTGTAGCATACTATCATGGACCTATTCATAGGGAGAACATTAGTAATGCAGCTTCTTATCATATGACATTTACATTCATGCACGAGCACAGCGATGCAACATACTGAGTAAAGCATGCTGGGATAATAGGGACGTAACATATGTAACTTTGACCCACACAATGGTCATCATGAACATCAAAGCGTGTAAGCACAGTTTCACACCAAGGATCAAACTGTAGGTTAAGAAGTAATAAATATAGAATCACACAATCATGGACAGAGTAATCAAGATGACCCGATAGAGATCCATAAGGGCAACCATTGACTCTTCCCAACTGACTCATCACCCATCTTTCCCGTGGGACTTGGATGCAACCTTGGGATAAGAAGACACCGGTAGATTGTCATAAGAATTGAGGGGAACAACCCTAGAAACACCATGCTCTCCAACTCGACCAAGTCAAGACCCAGGAACCAACATACTCGATCAGGATTTATGACAACATTATTTTCACCAACCTAATTTTCGGTGAGGAACTCCGACACTCAAAGGAAGGACTCAAATGAATTATCGAAAGATTTCATAAGGGAAGGGGCAGTTCCATAAAAGCTATGCTTGACCATATAGGAGTGGAGATACTCCCGCTATTCCGTTAGCACAATTATTTCAAATACATTTGATAGTTAGGCACAACAATCCGATATTTAGCATGACAACAATTAACGTGGAATCAGTCATCAACCGTTTGCGTAAACACAACCAAGCTATCTAACTCGCCACTCCAACCACCACGGCGCGATTCCTTGGAGTCTTCCAGGTCCACCTGTAAAGATAAAGCTATGTTTTGCCTACCCATTTCCAACTACATCCAATAGGAATAGTCTACCGCCTTTTTTACCCTTTCGTTTCCCTTTATCTGATTCCAGATTTATTTAGTCAAGTTCTTATTTAGTCCATTTGAGTTAGCCAAATTGAAAACCTTTGGCCATTTCCAAAACCACTTCAACCTATCATACTCAGTTTGCACAACCTAGACTCTGATACCAACTTTGTCACGGCCCGGGATTATGATTCTCGGGTTACGTTTCGAGGGATAAAACCCCTCGTTAGGATCTTGCGCCCCAAGTACAGGTTGAAGGTTTGAAATTCTATCCTAACATTTTGAAGTGGATTTCATACCCAAAATTCAAAGGGATTGTTAGAATCCCCGGGGAAGTCCCCTATACCTGTCATAAGTCTAAGCGTGGAAAACCAATAGTCATGTCAATATCGGAATAAAAGTGTAATATAAGAGGGTGCCACGACAGAGTCGAGTCAAAACAAATCAATAAGCATATTTATCAAAACCTAATAGACGATGTTAGTGAGGTTAGATCATTTCTTTACAATCGCCCAAGAGAGTTCCCACGTCACGGAAGCAATGAACCATCATGCTGCAAAACAAACCTAAAAAAAATGTATGCGGGGCAGTGTCAGATCGAAGCCCTACGCAATATAATCCCAAACAAGCAGACACATACACACGCTAGTCCTAATAAAGATGCTTCTAGATGCAAGGCGGAATATTAACACACTAACATGCTTCTAAGTTCAAGTGCGTAAATATAATAAGGCCTTAGCACCGAATACCAAGTGGTATATCCCTCTCCTACCTCCACCCCCTTCCGATAGGGCGGAGACTGGCCAGCTAGTGAATGCATTCCATCATAATCGGGCGGCACGCATGCCCAACCCGCTCCACAATAAAGCCCGCAGGCATCTCATAATATAAGGAAGTTCATGACTCGATTGACTCAGGACGGGACCCGATGAGACTAGGTCGTCCTATAACCCTAGCAATGACTCTAGTTACTTCAAAGATAACGACCGTTCTGTTTAAAAAAGCAATGAGTAAACGAATGCTCAATCATGAGTGCAATCCTAGCAGGATACTACATGACATGCTTTATTATGAATGCAAGCACCTAGTATGCACATGCCTACAAGCAGGGAGATCTCTTTTCGAATCTGAGTGAGCTCATATAGGAACTCACCTGGGATTGCAGAACAACAAAAGCAAGAACCAGGGATATAAGCAAGCCAACACGTCACAGATCCCCTAGTAGATATAAATAGTATATATAAGTCTAAAGTATATCATCGTCTCAACCTAGCAGATATAAATAGTATATACAAGTCTACGTCTAAAGTCACACAAGGCATACAATATCACATACAAAGTTCACATAATCACAGGTCTCGTCATCACAACTTCCACATCATTGTCTCAACTTATCTCGTAACTCATCATATACTATCTCTCAACATCTCACCTCAGTTTCACATCCGTCATCTCATCACATAGTATATCATTATTTCATACTTTCCAACATATACCAATCCATCATGCTCCGCAACATGTATATCATATCATGTTTCATATTCATCGACTCAAGATTCCAAAATCGATCATGTCAAAAGAGAAATGAAACTAGGCCAATGACTCAAGAATCCTTTATAAATACGATTGTGACTAACCACCTAGCAAGCCTAAAGGACATCACAAGCAAGTTCACAAGTAAAACTTCCCCAAAACACAACCCTTTATATAAAATTTCCAACTTCAGCAGTTAGTTAACTACTCGATTTAAGATAATTCACCTATTATATCAATTAGCCACTTCACTTCACTCGGTTTATGTGGGATATGTTACGAGGGGACTCGTTCGAAAGGCATTAATTAGTCAATAACGTAATGCTCCAACACTAATTCATAGATGATAATTGAGGCCTTATATTCAGAAAAAAGAAATGCAAATTGGCCAAATATTTATAACCATAACCCCTCAATCCATTAAAGGTTATCAAACCAGGTTATCAATTAAATCCAAAAACAATATCAAAGTTCACATTCCCGTATAACACTATTCAATTAGTGAAATCTAAGCTCAATTCAGTCGAGAATTAATTCGATAAATATGAATAGGTTTCAAGGACCAAGAAATCTACCCAGCCTCGACAAATCAAAAAGGAGGGAGAGCGTTGGAGCTGGAGACTCGGTTCAAGGATGGGACGGAAGCTGTTGCCGTGGATTTCGGGAGTTAGGCGCGTCGGAGCTCGGACATCGGAGCTAGACAAGAGTCGGAGAGCGAGGAGGCGTTGACGCTAGCAACCGCAGGGTTGGCCTCCGGTGGTGGCTCTCCGTCGACGCCGGGCTTCACCCCTAGCTAAGATACGAGAGAGCGAGAGGAGTGGACGGAGGATGGAGATGGAGAAAGCCAAGGAGCCTCAACATTTCGGATCTGGCGTCTCGACCATGAACAGGAATGAGCTGCTGGTGCGGTTTCTCGACAGAGGTGCGAGGATGGGGCAACGGAGGCCAACTACGAGCGGCTCCCGACCTACCGATTTAGTAGTGCTTCATCTCCAGTTGGGAGGGTTGCCATTAAAGGCGTTCCGATGAGCTCGGGCTCGCAGCGGTGTCTGAGAGGGAGAGAGAGAGAGGTGAAGCGAGAGAGAAAACCGGGAGTGAGAGAGGGATGCCGTCGACGCGGTCTCCGGGAGGAAGAACGAAGGAGAAGTGGAGGGGCCGTGGGGGTTCAGACGAGGGAGCTTGAAGGGGCTCCGATTTGTGAGCAGGGGAGATTGACGCTAGAGATAGGTTGGGGTCTGAGTTCTCAGATCTGAAATGGAGAGGGTGAGAATGGGGCGGCTAAGTGTAAGAAGAGAACTAAAACAGATATATATATGGGCAGGTTAGGGTTACCTTGGAATAAATTATAAAAATTATTCCGCTATTCTTTAAATCAAACTGAAAGTAACCAACAATAGTTCCTAGTATAAAAAGAATAAAATCCGTTTTTAAATCTAAATTAAATTTATGCCGAAATTTGCTTCAGAGGAATGAAATAAAATTTTGCTCGAGGACGGAGATTTTCAAAATTTTCCGAACTCTTCAATTCAAAACGATTATAAATCACTATTCTAAATAAATAATATTATAAAATTTTCCGGTCTTTACATTATATCTCTTATAGATATAATCCTTGGCCACCAAGTTGTTAAACATTTATCTTTATTAGGAAATATTTATCTTAGGGTTATTTTATTTATCTCTAGATATAATAGATCTATCCAAACCCCTTTCCTTTGCAAGGAATGATTGGTTAGATCTTCCATAGCTTTTCTATATATTCATGTTTATGCACTTTGAATTAATCAGATTGAATAGAATTGGAGAAACCCTTTATGGATTAAGGGTTCTTCGATTATCAATCCCAAAAGCTCTTGTGTTCTTGAGATTTTCGGCCATCACCATTCATCACCATCACCATTGTTCTTGATCATACTCGGCATCAAGAAACCAAACACCAACCTAACCCTTGAATCTGTCGCAAAAGAAGAAGGCCATCCCTTGGCGTCGTCCGCGGGCAGAATCGCTCCCAGCGAGAGCGGTGCGCCCAGCATTGCCAGCGCCTCGCTCCCGCGTCCTCGCTCTCGCCAGCGCTCCCGTGTCTTCGCTCGCCATCTCCCTCGCTACCAGCGAGCGCTTCCGGACACCCTGAGGACCCGTGTCCTGTGTGCCCAGCTTCAGCAATAGCGCTTCCGGACACCCTCGCAACTCTCTCGCTTTCCCTTACTTAGTTTTCTGTCGCTATTTCATAGTTATAAATTGCTGGAATTTTATCAAGTCTCAAACCGTCGCTATTCCAGAATTTTAATCACTTGTTTAAATTGTTCCCAATCAGGAGATATCAAAGAGCATTGCAAGATCAGGCAAATATACGACGTGGTTCTTGATCTTGAGCCCACAGGCAAAGGATCGGGTATCCCAAACGTATCACTCGCCCTCATCCTCGGTTCTCTCTCGCAGATCTCCCTCCATTAAAGAAAAGAAAACCTAGAAATGAATCCATTTGAAGGGGAAGCTTGAGGTCTGGAGCCAAGAGAGGTCTAGAATCGAGAGAGAAAGAGTGATAGGGGAAGAAGTGAAGCCATTGAAGGGAAGCTTGACGGGGGAGCGATTAGGTCTGGAACTTTGAATGTCAAATTGGGTTGGCTTCTTTTTTTCCCCCCGAATCAGCCCGGTTCATTTTTTTTTAAAAGTAAAACCCGCGGGCCAACTAACCACTAAAAACCCCATTTTCACTTTAAGCAAATTTTTCATCTTAAGCCCCTTTTTCACTTTAACCTCACCATATATATATATATATATATATATATATATATATATATATATATATATATATATATATATATATATATATATATATATATATATATATATATATATATATAGAGAGAGAGAGAGAGAGAGAGAGAGAGAGAGAGAGAGAGAGAGAGAGAGAGAGGTTGGGCCAGGTGTTTACATCCCTTATTGTGTTTTGTGTTAACAAATATAGGTCATTGATTGATTAGAAATGAATAGGTGAGATTAATTGAGACTTTTTCTTTTTATTTAAAGAAAAAAGAGTAGGTCCCACCACTTTTATAGCCAATTTGCTGAAGCAAAGCGCGTGTTTTTTTTAGGTAACGTTATTTTTCCTGGGGAGGAAGATAATTTGCTTGCATCGTGTGTTCGATGAATAATGAAGAACAAATTATCGAATAATTTCATATTATCAACGAATAATAACTTTGAACTTCCAGATTTTGATTGCATTTTGTGACGTAACGTTATTTTTTATGGGATAACATTGTTTTTTGTGTGGTGCACAGTTTGAACTATTCGATAAGGTGATAGTAATTATTCGCTGACTTGTAGTTATTATTCATGTGTAAAGAGGAGTTATCGTTTAGATAATAGCAAAAGGGTTGGTCAATTTTGCAACTATTCGTTAGGTTAATAGTAATTATTCGCTAACTTATCGTTATTATTCATGTGTAAAGATGAGTTATCGTTTAGATAATAGCAAAAGGGTTGGTCAATTTTGTAACTATTCGCTAGGTTAATAGTAATTATTCGCTAAGTTGATGTATAAATGTAATTCTTGATTTCAACCTCTAATTAACCACATACGTATGAATAATTCCTTACTATCACCGAATAATTCCTTATTATTACCGAATAGAAACTATGAACTTATCGAATAGTGACTCTGAACCTGAAATTAATAGAACAATCATATGATTTACACCGAATAATTGCTTATTATCACCGAATAGAAACTATGAAGTTGTCGAATACAAAGACAAAAATGTTAATTCAACCAAAAAAAAAGGAAAAAAAAAAGAAGATGAGAGAGATGACTTGAAGATAGAGGAAGACATCAACCATTGCAGCGGAGTCGAAGACGGGGTGGGGTGGGGTGGCGGAGCCATTGCAGCGGATCCGAAGACGGATCCATTGCAGGGCGAACGAAGCTTGAAGAAAGAGGAGAATGAAGAAAGAGACGAGCACGACAAGTCCAGGAGAGGGATGCGAGGCTGTAACGGCCCAGAATTATGATTTCCGGGTTACGTTTCAAGGGATAAAACCCCTTGTTCGGATCTTGCAATTCAGGTACGGGTTGAGTTTTAAAACAAAATATTTGTACTAAAAGAAGGGATTTCGAACCCTTAAAGATCGCGGATCCATTGGGGATCAAATACCTGCCTTAGTCTAATCGTGAAATCGAGCGAAAGCAAAAATAAGGTTGAGTTCAAATACAATCCGAAAGGGAGTATAAAAGAGAGGAAGTGTGGTGGTCTCTCAACCTCTCGATCTAACGCCAAAGGTCTGAACCCGCCAAGCATCCACATAAGCAACGATAGCGGCTAACGGTTACCTGAATCTAAAAAAAATAAGGGGGATCTGGGTCAATCATCAGGTCACTCATGCGCGTATGTAAACACACTCTGAGAGGCATATAATAAGCACCCTATTCTTAAGATGAAATGCGTAATGCCATACGTAAATTAAATCACATATATATATACTGACAGATTAATATAATGCAGAAAGCGATAAATGGATCCACACAGAATGCCAAATGGCATGTCCCTCTCGTACCTTCACCCCCTTTCAATAGGGCGGAGACTGGCCAGTTCGGTGCTATAGCATATCAATTTCCTCGTGGTGGTGCACAACCCACGGCATCATCATATCATATCATCTCATCGCTTGCCCGATGGTGCTGGGCTTTCATATCATGCTCATATAGCCTCGATTGACTCAGGGTACCCGATGAGGCTGGGCTACCCTATGACCCTAGCAAAGACTCTAGGACTATCACAGATAACGGCCGTTCTCTTGCAAGGACATATAGCAATCATATGATTTTCATTTTTAGCTCCTAAGCATGATTCTAAGTCGTATGGTGCATGGACACTAGCCTACTATATAACACCCAGTGCATAGAGCGCCCATCATGAGTAAGTTCAAAGAACTTACCTGGAGTAGCAGATCAGCAAGATGAAAAGCAGCAAGATATAAGCAAGCAGGTTACAGATCACCTAGCAATTATTAATAAATATGCATAAGTAAACTGCACACAACGGGATCCATTTACCACTACATAACATGCTCATCAATCCATTAATCATAGCATCATCAGCATCCTTTATCTCAACATCTTATATCATCTTATTCCATTGTCATTTTTCATAACGGGCTAAATCATACTTCAATCCATAAAATCTCACTCGCTAGTCAAGTTGTTAGTCAAAACAATTACTTCAAAATTATACTTAGCCAATTCTAATTCATAAAATATTTAATCTTTAAAACTACTTCCAAAAATCCGATTAAATAATCCCGGCATACTTTACTTTAATTAAAATCATCCTTCTAGGGACTTAATAATTTTCAACCGTTACTAAATAATTCAATTTATATACTTTAAAACCGAGCCCTTTTAAATACCGACACACAAATCAATTTCTAAATAATCAATTATCGGTTATCGGTTAAGCAATTAATTAATAAATAAATAACGAATAAACTTGAACCGAACCAACGCTTTTAACCCGAGCCGAACCGAACCCAACCAAACCCGCTAATTAATCCCAACCGATTAGCATTAAACACAATACAATGTATATATGTTAGTATGGGGGCCCACAGGTGCTGACTGGGCAGCGGATGGAGCCCACATCTCCTCTTCCTCCTCCGATTTCAAACTCCCGCCTGCTCGCCTGCAGGGCTCGACGCCTGCCTCCGCCGCCTTGGCTCCTCCCAGCGCGACGCCGCGTCCGCCTCAACTCTTCCGCATCACCCGGACACTCCCCGCCTGCAACTCACTAACACTCGCCCAGTCGCACCCCCACATACGCTCCCAGCCGCTCTCGCGCTCGCCTCTGCCTCACTCGAACTCACGTTCGACCCTCGCCGGGGCTCTCGAGCTCGCCGGAGCTCTCGAGCTTGGCCATCCTTTCCCACACTCGACTCTCATACCCTCTCCCCGACCATAAGGAACAAAAGGAATGGAATGGGCAAAGGAAAGGTAAGGGACGAAGCTCACCGGGGTGTTCGCAGGCGTCGGAGCTTCGATCGGATTTCTGGGCATCGTCGGAGGCTCTCGATGGCTCCTCGAACCTGCGTCGGATGTCGGTGAGTATGATGGTAGGGCTCGAGGGTGGTTTGGATTGGAAACGAAGGAGAACGGCTTACCGGAAGGTGATTTCGCGCTCAAACGGGGCGACGAAGCCTCGGTGGCTCGGTGGTGGCGTTCAGGGCTCCTTGGGCTGCCTCGAGTTACTGGTGGACGTCGAGGGAGATGTAGGGTGATGTTGTTGCTGCTGCCCTTTGAAGAGGAAGAAGAAATGGGTTATCGGAGCTCAATTCGGGGCTCGTGAAAACAGGGGCGTGGAGGAGTTTGAGGTGTTGAGCAGGAGATGGTGATGGTGTATGTTGCTGTCGATGTGCACAGGTGGGGATGGAGGACTGCCAATGGAGGAGATGAAGGATGGAGGGAGGAAGCGCAACAGAAGAGTGACGGGTGACAGGGTGATGACGATGAGGGAATGACAAGGTGAGGGGTGGGTTGAATTTGAAGGGTAAGGTGAGTGATGGGAGTGGGTGAGGGATTGTGCGTGGAATTGGTTAAACAAATACCCGGAATTAAATCATGAATACGCGAATTTTGAATCTCAAAATTAGTTTTCGAATGTTAGTTTCCCCGACTCTCGCTTCCTCGATCAATTAGATCTTTAAAATCCAAAAGGATATTGTTCGTTAAATTTATACTCCGGTCGGAATCCGCTAAACAAGTTTTAAAACCGATTTAATTTCATTTTTAATTCTCTTATTCCAGAAAATTAGGATTTGAAAATCCGAGCCTTTACATCATCCACCTCTAAAAACAAGTCTCGTCCCCGAGACTAAAATCGTTTTAAAAACAGGGGATTGAAGTTTTAAATTGGTGAGTCCAAGGATCTTGTCATTGATCCCGTAAGCACCTCACAAGTGCCCCTATGAGATCCTCACAGTATCGTTGTCGTGATCATAATATCCCCAAGAAATCGTTGTAAGAATGTAATATGGGCCCCTACCACATCCCTACTTCGACTTCTCGGTCATATCATAACTCAAAAAGCATTACAGCATCTCCACTAGGTCTTAGCAAGCAGTCTATAAGGGCCCTTATAAAATGTCTGTATCCACTTCGTGGGAGTCATAATGCAAGCTCGGTGAGAAATTTTCAAGAGGGTCCTTTGTTTGAAAAGGTTTGGTCTCAAAATCATTGAAGTTATCAATCGCGTTTGATTTCTCTAAATCCAACTCAGTCCTTTTTAAACACCATTCAAAATTCCCTAACCCGTCGTTAATCAAGCAATTTTCAAATCTCAAGAGGTGGAATCATCCACCTCTAAGGCTAATCCCGTATTTTCTTCCTAAGTTTTCGAATCAGATCAATCATCATTCTCAACTCAGCATGAACAAAAGTAAACCAACTCATCAACTCATAACATCATCAGCCACCTCTCATGTGGCAAATCTCAACATCAATCATGATAATCTCAACCACATAACATGTTTACCCATAACATAAATCATACCATCCCTTCAAAACATGTCAAAAGCAATAACAAAATCTAAACATCATACCACAAGCCATAAGGCATATCTACATCATACTGAAGGCATCACAAGTCCATGATCGAATTCTCATAAGTTATCATGTAAGCACACATGTCAAGAGATCAATGAGCTAGGTGTCACGGGGTAAGTATGTTAGTACACATCAATTCTCACAATCGCATAACATTGCACTACAAGTAGAACCAGTCATAGCAGATTTACCATGTCAACATATCAACACATCAAGGTCATGCTATTAAGATTCAGAAAAGAAAGATCAAGTAGTATATAATTCACCAACATGTCAGCATGCTCTGAAAGACATCACCTCAACTCATCACAATATCGAATGACGATCATTTAGTAACCAGGCACCATTAGGTCATGTTCATCATTTAACATATCAATAATCATGCTTAACTATATAATACAACATCATGCTTTCGTATAATAACACATCATTATCTCATATATCTTATCGTAACACATCCTAACATTCCTTTATAACAACATAACAGGATAGCAAATCGTCAATATCTCATGATAGCATTTGTCACTTTCACTAGATTTCAATATTGCATATCAACATGTAGTATTGTTCCATACCAAGTTCCTCATGGTCGCTATCTAACATCATGCCAGTACATATTTACAAGTCATGTAAGCAAGAAAATTCCCAAATTATCATCAGTACGTCAACAAGTCTCAATTTGCTATTATGCTCAAAATTATTGCAAAACATCATATATGAACATAGTCAATTCAAGCTAGCAACTTTCATCATAACCTTATCAGATACCAATTCAAGTTCCTTAGCATTCGCAGTTCATACTTTTATAGACAAAGGAATTTAGATCATGCTTAACAACTCACATTAGCAACACATCAAGACATCATGGTATATAAGAACTGCAAGGCATTGAATCATATAATCATAATCAATGGACCCTCAGGAACCATTCATTACCAAGTTAGCACATCAACACGTAAATTCATCGTCAGGTCAGTGCAATATCGCCATCAACTAATTTCGAAGGATTAAGAGTTAGAACGGAGGACACTCCCGCTCGCAAGTCATAGCGTACTCAGTAATCGTCATCATCAAAACGTGCTTGTCCTGCCGAAATCGTTGATCTTGAGGCCCGTGGGTAATGGGCCCACGCCTTCGCGGCGTTGCTCTATCGCTATCAGACTTCCCATTTCCTCTTTCATGTCGTCAATCGTCCAACGTGTCGTGTAGGATTTCAAGTTAGCGAAGATAGGGGAGGGACAAGAGCGGACAACCCAATGTTCCTTTCGGAACGAACACACACCAACCCTAAGGACGACAACTAGAGACGAAACTCTGACCTGAGAATAGCAACGATGCCCTTATGGAAGTCCATTAAGTTATAATCGCGACAAGCAAACACGAATTCATTATGGAGCATATCAATCACGATAATCCACACTAACAGGTACCTATTTCAGAGGAGCAACATTCGTATTCATTTCCAACGACACGATCGATTCCTATACTGATGCATGCGAGACAGGATAATAGTCTATTATTCCATGAAAGCAGTTATGCCTAGCAAGTTATGCGGAATCAAGAATGAGCATGCAGGATTCGAGGTCATGTGGGATTTAACGACGATGACGAGTATGGTGTATATGAACGAATGCACAAGCATGGTGTACGCATCAATAGGTGAGGTCAAATATGGCATGGCAAGGTGTAACATAACAACTAGATTAAGCGTCATACGAGAACATATAGGAGCAACCTAGTAACTATCTCATCCAAACACACTGGTCATATAATAGGTCGAGCATGGCACGTAATCATATGATGAGATACATTTAGAAAGCACATGTCCTACATGATACTAGCGACACATATAAAGGTACAATAGTTATCACATCATAGAACAGGTACAATATGTAATCATTTAGCGAGTCATACTAGAAATCATAAGCCCTACAGGATACTACTAGCACATATCGAATCATGACCACAATCAAGGTAACTCGCCTAAATTCATTGTAACATTTATGCGTCATACATATGCGAAATGATATAACGTGGTGTGTAATCATGCGAGGTGCCAAGTCATACATCTATGCCAACACTACAGGAATTCATAAGGTAATAGGGGAAACACTACCGAGTGATAACATGTAAGCATGCCAGGATAAACCACCACATAAAGCAATTGATCATCGAATTCAACATCAATCTAATTTACATGAGTAAGATATTTCAAGGTGATGGGAAGAGGAAAGGATCACACTATGAGGGACCTAGCTCGAGAGAGAATCAGTAATAATGCAAGCAAGGTATAAATCCGCACAAGTCACAAACAAGGACTCTACATAATGCTAAAGGCTCAACATGACATTCGATACATACATGCGCTTGAATGACCAACACATCCATGTGCAAGAAATCATATTAACATAGCCCGTCGATATAGAAGCATGGGAGGAATATAGCAATGCATAATGCAAACCTACGCAACTGGCAATATGACAAGCATACAAGGTATGTATTCCAACTCAACAACCATTTTAATAAGGCATGCATTTACCAAGACATCACGTCAAATAGCATTATCGCAATTGAACTACTAATTTAGTTAACAAACCACGGGTAACATCGACTAATCATGCAGGGAAAATCATCTTACGACATTCATACAAGGGAAGTGTAGCACACTATCATGGGCCTAATCTAGGGGAAGACAATAACTATATACAGACACTTATCATGCAATTCATGCTTCAAATCAGTCGTTAGTACGACCAATACAACAGGTCAATTAGACATACAAAGGCGACATATAATCAGGACAAGAAGCAAGATGCAACACGGGACCTAAGCAATGGGGCAAGCATGGGTACAGAATGTCATACAACCACAAATTTACATTAAGGATCATCATCTTAACATGTACTGGGAATTACGTATCATATAAGGCATGTTGACATCAAGTTATAACACATATTCATCAAGTATGGAACTCACTCTATCATGACACTAGAACTGAACGATCACACTATTATGAACCTATTTACAGGGAGAACATTAATTATGCGGCTTCCTACACATGACATTTACATTCATGCACTAGTATGACGATGCAACATACTGAGTAGGGCATGCTGGGATGATAGAGACATAACACGTGTAACTTGGACTCACACAATGGCCATCATGAACATTATAGCATGCATTCATCAAGACTCAATTATACCCCATATTCCCCATCCAACGCAACTAATCACACAACAATATCAAGTGAAAACAACCAACAATCATTAATCTGATGAATACAAAATAGATGGGCATGTTGTAGATTCTTGTCATAAAACGAGTAATAAGCATCAAGGCGTCATCCACTAGTATGCTAAAGATATCATTTACAGGCATTCAGACGAAGAAGAGTTTATCACACTATCATGGACCTAACCCAGGAGAAAACAATTATCATGTAGGTTTATATCATGTGGTTTATACGCTTCCAATCAATCATTAGTACAACTAATACAATAAGTCAAGTAGGCATGCTATGGCAACGTAATCACGATAGAGAGTGAGACATAACACAAGACTTGATCAATGTAACTAATCACAGATGTAATAACATGAGCAACATTTTACAAATAAGCATTTTGCAAGATACATGCAGGAGGTTACAAAATCATGTCATGCAATTCAGAGAGAGTCACCATTACAACTGGATAGAGATCCCTAAGGGCAACCATTGACCTTCCCCAACTTACTCATCACCCCTATTTCTTGTGGGACCTGGGTACGTACGACTCTTTGTGGCAAGAAAACCTCGGTTGATCATCATAAGAATCAAGGAAGACAACCCCAAAACACCTTACTTTTGACTCAAAATGACATCAAGAACTACCTTCCAATACTCAATCAGACAACCTTCATATACATACATGAGTTTATGACGCAATGTGTTTACCAACCCGATTCCCATGAAAGATACCGACATCCGGGAGAAAGACTCGATAGAACCATCAAAGGGTTAACAAACATAGTAGAATGAGATATTTCACACAAGCTGGGTTGACCACATAGAATTAAGGTTACTCCCACTATCTCGTTTGTACGGATCAGTCGATACACATTTAATTGTTAGGCATACCAATCAGACCTTAGCATATCAAGCACTCAACATAGAATTAATCAATGACAATTATAATGACCTCCTTCGAGGGAGATCGTACTCAGTCTCAATATATAAAGCACATCAAGCTATCTAATGTCGCTCTTCAAGGAGCGACTGACCGGAGGGGCAAAAACCTCGCGATCCTACCTAACTCGCCACTCCAACCACCTTGATGCAAATTCCTTGGAGTCTTCTGGACCCTCTGTAAAAAGCAAGCTAGTATTTTGCCTACCGTTCCCAACTACACCCAATAGGGGTGGTCTAGCGCCTTTACTACCCACGCGTGTCCCCGTTTGGTCGATTTTCCTCATTTATTACTAGTCGAGTTTATTACTTAGTTCAATTTTAGTTAAGCATCTTAAATTCATTTTGCCCCTTTAAATCCATTTCAAAAAGTCCTTGAAACTCGTGGGCGGTTTTCAAAACTTACACTCGACCCTTGTGTACCCGAATTGCACAAAACCTCGCTCTGATACCATCTTTGTAACGGCCCAGAATTATGATTTCCGGGTTACGTTTCAAGGGATAAAACCCCTTGTTCGGATCTTGCAATTCAGGTACGGGTTGAGTTTTAAAACAAAATATTTGTACTAAAAGAAGGGATTTCGAACCCTTAAAGATCGCGGATCCATTGGGGATCAAATACCTGCCTTAGTCTAATCGTGAAATCGAGCGAAAGCAAAAATAAGGTTGAGTTCAAATACAATCCGAAAGGGAGTATAAAAGAGAGGAAGTGTGGTGGTCTCTCAACCTCTCGATCTAACGCCAAAGGTCTGAACCCGCCAAGCATCCACATAAGCAACGATAGCGGCTAACGGTTACCTGAATCTAAAAAAAATAAGGGGGATCTGGGTCAATCATCAGGTCACTCATGCGCGTATGTAAACACACTCTGAGAGGCATATAATAAGCACCCTATTCTTAAGATGAAATGCGTAATGCCATACGTAAATTAAATCACATATATATATACTGACAGATTAATATAATGCAGAAAGCGATAAATGGATCCACACAGAATGCCAAATGGCATGTCCCTCTCGTACCTTCACCCCCTTTCAATAGGGCGGAGACTGGCCAGTTCGGTGCTATAGCATATCAATTTCCTCGTGGTGGTGCACAACCCACGGCATCATCATATCATATCATCTCATCGCTTGCCCGATGGTGCTGGGCTTTCATATCATGCTCATATAGCCTCGATTGACTCAGGGTACCCGATGAGGCTGGGCTACCCTATGACCCTAGCAAAGACTCTAGGACTATCACAGATAACGGCCGTTCTCTTGCAAGGACATATAGCAATCATATGATTTTCATTTTTAGCTCCTAAGCATGATTCTAAGTCGTATGGTGCATGGACACTAGCCTACTATATAACACCCAGTGCATAGAGCGCCCATCATGAGTAAGTTCAAAGAACTTACCTGGAGTAGCAGATCAGCAAGATGAAAAGCAGCAAGATATAAGCAAGCAGGTTACAGATCACCTAGCAATTATTAATAAATATGCATAAGTAAACTGCACACAACGGGATCCATTTACCACTACATAACATGCTCATCAATCCATTAATCATAGCATCATCAGCATCCTTTATCTCAACATCTTATATCATCTTATTCCATTGTCATTTTTCATAACGGGCTAAATCATACTTCAATCCATAAAATCTCACTCGCTAGTCAAGTTGTTAGTCAAAACAATTACTTCAAAATTATACTTAGCCAATTCTAATTCATAAAATATTTAATCTTTAAAACTACTTCCAAAAATCCGATTAAATAATCCCGGCATACTTTACTTTAATTAAAATCATCCTTCTAGGGACTTAATAATTTTCAACCGTTACTAAATAATTCAATTTATATACTTTAAAACCGAGCCCTTTTAAATACCGACACACAAATCAATTTCTAAATAATCAATTATCGGTTATCGGTTAAGCAATTAATTAATAAATAAATAACGAATAAACTTGAACCGAACCAACGCTTTTAACCCGAGCCGAACCGAACCCAACCAAACCCGCTAATTAATCCCAACCGATTAGCATTAAACACAATACAATGTATATATGTTAGTATGGGGGCCCACAGGTGCTGACTGGGCAGCGGATGGAGCCCACATCTCCTCTTCCTCCTCCGATTTCAAACTCCCGCCTGCTCGCCTGCAGGGCTCGACGCCTGCCTCCGCCGCCTTGGCTCCTCCCAGCGCGACGCCGCGTCCGCCTCAACTCTTCCGCATCACCCGGACACTCCCCGCCTGCAACTCACTAACACTCGCCCAGTCGCACCCCCACATACGCTCCCAGCCGCTCTCGCGCTCGCCTCTGCCTCACTCGAACTCACGTTCGACCCTCGCCGGGGCTCTCGAGCTCGCCGGAGCTCTCGAGCTTGGCCATCCTTTCCCACACTCGACTCTCATACCCTCTCCCCGACCATAAGGAACAAAAGGAATGGAATGGGCAAAGGAAAGGTAAGGGACGAAGCTCACCGGGGTGTTCGCAGGCGTCGGAGCTTCGATCGGATTTCTGGGCATCGTCGGAGGCTCTCGATGGCTCCTCGAACCTGCGTCGGATGTCGGTGAGTATGATGGTAGGGCTCGAGGGTGGTTTGGATTGGAAACGAAGGAGAACGGCTTACCGGAAGGTGATTTCGCGCTCAAACGGGGCGACGAAGCCTCGGTGGCTCGGTGGTGGCGTTCAGGGCTCCTTGGGCTGCCTCGAGTTACTGGTGGACGTCGAGGGAGATGTAGGGTGATGTTGTTGCTGCTGCCCTTTGAAGAGGAAGAAGAAATGGGTTATCGGAGCTCAATTCGGGGCTCGTGAAAACAGGGGCGTGGAGGAGTTTGAGGTGTTGAGCAGGAGATGGTGATGGTGTATGTTGCTGTCGATGTGCACAGGTGGGGATGGAGGACTGCCAATGGAGGAGATGAAGGATGGAGGGAGGAAGCGCAACAGAAGAGTGACGGGTGACAGGGTGATGACGATGAGGGAATGACAAGGTGAGGGGTGGGTTGAATTTGAAGGGTAAGGTGAGTGATGGGAGTGGGTGAGGGATTGTGCGTGGAATTGGTTAAACAAATACCCGGAATTAAATCATGAATACGCGAATTTTGAATCTCAAAATTAGTTTTCGAATGTTAGTTTCCCCGACTCTCGCTTCCTCGATCAATTAGATCTTTAAAATCCAAAAGGATATTGTTCGTTAAATTTATACTCCGGTCGGAATCCGCTAAACAAGTTTTAAAACCGATTTAATTTCATTTTTAATTCTCTTATTCCAGAAAATTAGGATTTGAAAATCCGAGCCTTTACAGAGGCAAGGTAGTTTCGAACTTGCAAGAGCGGGCGGAGAGAGAGACATACCGTGAACAGTCGAGCACCGCCAATCGCCAACAGCGAGAGATTACAATCTGCAACACGAGATGGTAGCACCCGTATTACAACCCAAAACTAAACCTAGAAGCCTTTCTCTTTCCAATATACAGATCGAGAGGGCAAAGAGAAAATAATCGTCGTCGCACAACCACCATCTCCCTCACAGAAATCCGACTTCGCAGCCCACCGGCGACGGAATCCATGGTTGCTCCTCCCTCAACCTAGTGTTCTCCTCAGGGGTCCAAGTTGCTAGAAGATGGTGACCTTGCAGCCCACCGACCTCGCAGCCCATCGGCGACGAAATCCATGGTTGGGGCGGCGGAGACGCCATTGGAGGGAATCCAGGGCCGCCTCCCTCGCACCGATGACTTCCCTATACCAGCACCCACCGTCTCCCTCGCAACCACCGACGATCGCAACCTGATGGCGGTGATTCCCTTTGTTCTCAATCGCTTGGTGGTTGTGGTGATTCCCTCTGTTCTCAATTGGCCATGGCATGTGGTGATTCCTTCTTACTTGACCTATATTGTTCCAATTAGAGGTAGAAAAAATAATTTCAATTGAAATTTTGACCCTCATTGTTTCGTATTGTATCTTCCCGTTTCTTAAATCAAACTCTTTTTATTGAAATTCAAACTCTGTTTAAAATCAAACTGTGTTTAAAATTGTTTATACATTTATCGACTATTCGGCAAGTTCAGAGTCAATATTCGTTGATAATAAGGAATTATTCATTTGTATGTGGGTAAACTATTCAACAAGTTCAGAGTAAATATCCGTTGATAATAAGGAATTACTCATATGTATGTGGGTAAACCTAGCGATGGGAGATCAAGAATTATATTTACATACTCTTTCAACCTAGCGAATAATTACTATCAACTTAGCAAATAATTACTATCAACCTAGCGCATAGTTTTAAAATTGACCAACCTAGCGGATAGTTGAAATTTAAACTCTGTCTAATTTTTTTTTAATTTATTGAATATTCGGCAAGTTCAGAGCCACTATTCGTTAATAATAAGGAAATATTCATATGAATGTGGGTAATTAGATGTGAGTTTATTGAAATTCTAACTCTATATAAAATTGTTCATTAATTTATCAAATATTCTGCAAATTCAGAGTAATTATTCGTTGATAATCAGGAATTATTCGTATATAAATTGTTCGTGAGTTTATCGAATATTCGACAAATTCAGAGTCATTATTCGTTGACAATAAGGAATTATTCATATATATAGGAGCAATTAGATATAGGTTTCTTGAAATTCAATCCCATGAATTTATCGACTATTGCTATTCGTTGATAATTATAAATTATTCATATGTATAGGGGCAATTAGATGTAGGTTTGTTGAAATTCAAACTCTGTCTAAAAATGTTCATGAATTTATCGACTATTCGACAAGTTCGGAGTCATTATTCGTTAATAATAAGGAATTATTCGTTGATAATAAGGAACTATTCGTCATTATTCATCGAAATCTAATTGCTAATTGAAAATAACGAGCAGGTGGATTATTAATCGATCGATTCCACACCGGAGTATTAACTAGTTAATTTTAAAAAAAATCAAGATGGCCCTGCCAATTTTCATTTACGTCATTTTTCAAAATCAAAGTGGGTTGTGGGGAGAGTGGATTACACACACCACATTATGAGGGTGGGGAGCAATAGTAGTGGGACCCACAATTTTTTTAAGAAAAAAAAATCCATAATTAATCTCAACCTTCCATTTTCCCTCCATCTATGGTTGTGATTTGTTAACACAAAACACATTAAGGGTTGTTTACACTAGACCTAACCTCTATATATAGGGGTGCGCTCCGGTGAAAACCAAAATTGCGGTAAAAACCCGTGAGGACTGGCTTTTTAGCTCGGTTCACTTGCTTTATAGCCCGGTCATGAATAGAACCGAGCTATAAAGTCACTATGTAATTTTAAAATATGAGTTTTTAGCACGATTTTTATGCTTGACCGAACTATAAAGTCGTGTGTTATTTTAAAATTGGAGTTTTTAGCACGGTTTTTAGGTTGAACCGAGTTGTAAAGTCACCGTGTGATTGAGGTTTTTAGCATAGTTTTCAAATAAACCAAGTTATAAAGTAGCCCTTACGGTTTTAACCACAATTTGAGGTTTTCACCGGAGTCAATCCCTATATATATATATATATATATATATATATATATATATATATATATATATATGGTGTGGTTATAATTAAAAAGACTCTTAAAATGAAAATTTGACTTAAAATGAAAATGGGGAATAAAGGCGTGGACCACACGTGGGTTTGATTTAAAAAAAAACAAACCGGACTCTCTTAAAACAAAATAGGCTGAACCGAAAAATTAAACACGCTGCTGAACACCATACCCGAGTTGAACAGAGTTGTAAAGTCACGGTTTTTAGGTTGAACCGAGTTATAAAGTCACCGTGTGATTGAGGTTTTTAACATAGTTTTCAAATAAACCAAGTTATAAAGTAGCCCTTACGGTTTTAACCACAATTTAACGTGTAAAATCCGCTTAACGTGTAAAATTTATTTTTTTAATTAATTAGAACGCGCGCTCAGTTTCTCTCTCGGCCTCCCGCTGCCCCGCACCCACCTCCGGCCACCAGCGACCAGCCGCCCTCGAGCCCACTCCGGTGCACAAACCCCGAGCCCTGGACTGGCCTGGTTCGAGCCATCTGCTGCCCCGACGCGCCCACCTCATCCCAGCACCATCGAGCCACCAGCAGCCTCGGTTTTCGGCCTCCCACGCCACCCACGAGCCACCTCCGGCCACCAGCCCCGACCAGCTCGAACCCCCTCCCTCAGGCGCACCCCCCGAGCCCGGAACCCCCATGGTTCGAGCCCATCCGAGCTCACACCGAGCCCATCTCTCCCGACAGACCTGTTCGACGTTTTTGGCTCGGAATACCTTCGAAATCCCGATTTTGCTCCTTGTTTCCACTCGAATTTGGTATGATTTCTAACCCTAAACTTTTTTATTACAACTATTTAGATTGTTTGAATGATTTAGGTTGAGATTGAAAATCTAGGGTTTAATTTAGGAGCGGAATTTGGGGCTTTTTTCCAAAAGCCAAATTGATTGAAATTGATGATATGGTTGTGTTGTTGGGTTGATTTTGAGCTAATTTCATGTTCATATCATTGTCAAATTGTTTATGGATCATGAGCTAATCGAATTTTAGAATTTTAGATTGCGATATGTTTTTAGAATTTGGGGCTTTTTGCCAAAAGCCAAATTGATTGAAATTGATCATATGGTTGTGTTTTTGGGTTGATTTTGAGCTAATTTCATGTTCATATCATTATCAAATTGTTTATGGATCATGAGCTAATTGAATTTTAGAATTTTAGATTGCGATATGTTTTAGAATTTGGGACTTTTTGCCAAAAGAAAAATTGACTTAAATTGATGATATGGTTGTATTGTTGGGTTGATTTGGAGCTAATTTCATGTTCATAACATTGTCAAATTGTTTATGGATCATGATCTAATTGAATTTTGAAATTTTATATTGCGATATGCTTTAGAATTTGGGTTTTTTTGCCAACGGCCAAATTGACTGAAATTCATGATATGGTTGTGCTGTTGGGTTGATTTGGAGCTAATTTCATGTTTATAGCATTGTCAAATTTTTTGTGAATCATGAGATATTAATTGCATTTTAGAATTTTATTGCAATATGGTTTAGGTCGATTAGGTTCTTCTATTTTAGCATAACAATCATAATTTAGCCTATTAGCTCAATTGGTAGAGCAATGTGTGTTTGCACAAAAGATGTGGGTTCAAATCCCACATAGGTTACATAATAGACAAGAGCGTAACAATCGCAAATTGTTACTCATGCACATTATAATCTAAGTTATGCACTTTTTAACCTTAATTATGCACATTCTAATCTTATTTATGCACTTAAATTTTAAAAGATTATACGTAAAAAATCGATTTCAAACTTAAATCTATCAACCTAAATTATCCGAGAGTTGAACCCAAACTCTCAAAAGTAAAAAAAAAAAAAATTAAAATATCGATTTCAAAAGCACATCTTTTGTCTTATTACTGCACATTATGATCTTACATTTGCACAATTGTATTCTAAATCTGCACAATTGTATCTTACTTTTGCACAATTGTAGTTTAAATTTGCACAATTGTATCCTACTTTTGCACACTTGTATTCTAAATTTGCACATTACAATTTTATTTTCACACTTTATGTTCTTATATTTGCACTTTAAAGTTGCACAAATGCACTTTACAGTTGCACAAATGCACTTCACAGTTGCACAAATGCACTTCACAGTTGCACAAATGCACTTCACAGTTGCACGAAAGGTATCGAAAACGGGAAAAAGTGCATTTACCCATAAAATTAGACATATTTACCAATTTACCCATAAATTAAACATATTTCAATTATAAATTTTTATAATTGAAATAGGCACATTTACCTATTTACCCCATAATTAATTATTTGTCTGCACAAAATAAACTTATATTTGCACAATAAGATGTTATATGTGCACAAAAGCAAGTTATACTTGCACAACAGAAAGTGTTAACACGAAAAAAATATTCAGGGACAAAAAAAAAATTAAAAAAAAAAAAAAACTGGTCCGAGAAGGGGGGCAAGGGGGGGCAGACATTCTACTCATGAAATTAGGCCCATTAGCTAATTTTACGCGATAAGCAAATTTTACACGTTAAGGAGTTTTTACATTTGAAGTAATCCCTATATATATATATATATATATATATATATATATATATGTACGTATATGTATATATAATATATATATATATATATATATATGTATATATATACGTATATATATACGTATATATGTACGTATATATGTATATATATATATATATAGGGTTTACTTCAAATGTAAAAACTCCTTAACGTGTAAAATTTGCTTATCGCGTAAAATTAGCTAATGGGCCTAATTTAATTACTAATGGGCCTAATTTAATTACTAATGGGCCTAATTTCATTAGTAGAATGTCTGCCCCCTGCCCATGTGTGTGCCCCCCTTGCCCCCCTTCTCGGACCAGTTTTTTTTTTTTTTTTTAATTTTTTTTTTGTCCCTGAATATTTTTTTCGTGTTAACACTTTCTGTTGTGCAAGTATAACTTGCTTTTGTGCACATATAACATCTTATTGTGCAAATATAAGTTTATTTTGTGCAGACAAATAATTCATTATGGGGTAATAGGTAAATGTGCCTATTTCAATTATAAAAATTTATAATTGAAATATGTTTAATTTATGGGTAAATTGGTAAATATGCCTGATTTTATGGGTAAATGCACTTTTTCCCGTTTTCGATACCTTTTGTGTAACTGTGAAGTGCATTTGTGGAACTGTGAAGTGCATTTGTGCAACTGTGAAGTGCAGTTGTGCAAACTGTAAAGTGCATTTGTGCAACTTTAAAGTGCAAATATAAGAACATAAAGTGTGAAAATAAAATTGTAATGTGCAAATTTAGAATACAAGTGTGCAAAAGTAGGATACAATTGTGCAAATTTAAACTACAATTGTGCAAAATTAAGATACAATTGTGCAGATTTAGAATACAAATGTGCAAATGTAAGATCATAATGTGCATTAATAAGACAAAAGATGTGCTTTTGAAATCGATGTTTTAATTTTGTTTTTTTTTTATACTTTTGAGAGTTTGGGTTCACCTCTCGGATAATTTAGGTTGATAGATTTAAGTTTGAAATCGATTTTTTTACGCATAAGCTTTTAAAATTAAAGTGCATAAATAAGATTAAAATGTGCATAATTAAGGTTAAAAAGTGCATAACTTAGATTATAATGTGCATGATTAACAATTTGTGCGATTGTTGCGCTCTTGTCTATTATGTAACCTATGTGGGATTTTAACCCACATCTTTTGTGCAAACGCACATTGCTCTACCAATTGAGCTAATAGGCTAAATTATGATTTTTATGCTAAAATAGATTAATCTAATCGACCTAAAGCATATTGCAATAAAATTCTAAAATTCAATTAGCTAATGATCCATAAACAATTTGACAATGATATGAACATGAAATTAGCTCAAAATCAACCAAACAACACAACCATATCATCAATTTCAATCAATTTGGCTTTTGGAAAAAAGCCCCAAATTTTAAAACATATCGCAATCTAAAATTCTAAAATTCAATTAGCTCATGATCCATAAACAATTTGACAATGATATGAACATGAAATTATCTCAAAATCAACCCAACAACACAACCATGTCATCAATTTCAATCAATTTGGCTTTTGGCAAAAAGCCCCAAATTCCGCTCCTAAATCAAACTCTAGGTTTTCAATCTCAACCTAAATCATTCAAACAATCTAAATAGTTGTAATAAACAAGTTTAGGGGTAGAAATCATACCAAATTCGAGTGGAAACAAGGAGCAAAATCGGGATTTCGAAGGTATTCCGAGCCAAAAGTACCGATTAGCGTCGTTGGGGAAGATGGGCTCGGTGTGGGCTCGGCTGGGCTCGAACCATGGGGGTTCCGGGCTCGGGGGGTGCGCCGGAGTGAGGGGGTTCGAGAAGGTGGGGGCTGGTGGCCGAAGGTGGCTCGTGGGCGGCGTGGGAGGCCGATGAGCCAAGATGCGGTGTGAGACTTTGAATGGTCGGGGGGGGGGGGGGGGGGGGGAGGCATCTGGGCTCGAACCAAGCCAGGCCAGGGCTCGGGGGGTGTGCCCAGGGGTTGGCTCGAGCGCGGCTAGGCAGTGGTGGGCGGAGGTGCCTCGACGACGTGGCCGGAGGTGGGTGCGGGGAAGCGGGAGGACGAGAGAGAAACCGCGCGTTCTAATTCAGTAAAAAAATAAATTTTACACGTTAAGGAGTTTTTACATTTTAAAGCTTCCCTATATATATGTATATACATATGTACATATATGTATATACATATGTACATATATATATACATATGTACATATATGTATATATAATATATATATATATACGTGTATATATACATATATATATATATATATATATATATATATATATATATATATATATATATATATATATATATGTACATATATATATATATATATAGGGGACATATCTAATGAGAAGTGACATTTGGGTGAGAAGATGAGAAGTAAGTCTAATACCCCTTAGAGTAAAATGATTTTTTTTATATGGATATAGGTGATATATCTAATGAGAAATATATCAATGTTTTTTTTAAAAAAAAAATTTTACGCTATTTATCTAGATGGTGATTTAAGGTTCATTTTAGGGTTTTTATGCTAATTTAAATTAGTTTTTACATTCATCATCTAAAAAAATAGCATAAAAATTAATTTTTAAAAAAACATTGATATATTTATCATTAGATATGTCCCCTATATCCATATAAAAAAAATTATTTTAATCTAAAGGGTATAAGGCTTACTTCTCATCTTCTCACCCAAATGTCACTTCTCATTAGATATCTCTCATATATATATATATATATATATATATATATATATATATATATAGGGTTTACTTCAAATGTAAAAACTCCTTAACATGTAAATTTTGCTTATCGCGTAAAATTAGCTAATGGGTCTAATTTAATTACTAATGGGCCTAATTTAATTAGTAGAATGTCTGCCCCCCCTTGCCCATGCGTGTGCCCCCCCTTCTCGGACCAGATTTTTTTTTTTTTGTCCCAGAATTTTTTTTTAGTGTTAACACTTTCTGTTGTGGAAGTATTCAGGGACAAAAAAAAAACACAACCATATCATCAATTTCAATCAATTTTGCAATCTAAAATTCAATTAGCTCATGATTCATAAACAATTTGACAAGGATATGAACATGAAATTAGCTCAAAATCAACCCAAAAACACAACCATATCATCAATTTCAATCAATTTGGCTTTTGGCAAAAAGCCCCAAATTCTAAAACATATCGCAATCTAAAATTCTAAAATTCAATTAGCTCATGATCCATAAACAATTTGACAATGATATGAACATGAAATTAGCTTAAAATCAACCCAAAAACACAACCATATCATCAATTTCAATCAATTTGGCTTTTGGCAAAAAGCCCCAATTTCCGCTCCTAAATCAAACCCTAGGTTTTCAATCTCAACCTAAATCATTCAAACAATCTAAATAGATGTAATAAACAAGTTTAGGGTTAGAAATCATACCAAATTCGAGTTGAAACAAGGAGCAAAATCGGGATTTCGAAGGTATTCCGAGCCAAAAGTACCGATTAGCGCTGTTGGGAGAGATGGGCTCGGTGTGGGCTCGGCTGGGCTCGAACCATGGGGGTTCCGGGATCGGGGGGTGCGCCTGAGGGAGGGGGTTCGAGCTGGTGGGGGCTGGTGCCCGGAGGTGGCTCGTGGGTGGTGTGGGAGGCCGACGAGCGAAGATACGACGTGAGCCTTCGACTGGGCAATGTGGGTGCATCTGGGCTCGAACCAAGCCAAGTCAGGGCTCGGGGGGTGCGCCCAGAGGTTGGCTCGAGCACGGCTAGGCGGTGGGGGCCGGAGGTGGCTCGATGTGGGGCTGGAGGTGGCTCGACAGGGTGGGTGCGGGGCAACGGGAGGCCGAGAGAGAAGCCACTGTTGAGCGCGCGTTTTGTAATTCATTAAAAAAATAAATTTTACACGTTAAGCGGATTTTACACGTTAAGGAGTTTTTACATTTTAAAACTTCCCTATATATATATATATTGCTTAAAGTGAAAATGGGGGAAATAAGGGACGCGCGCCCGGTTTAAAAATAAAATGCACTGAACCGCTGTGAACCGGAAAAAAAAAGAGAAAAAAAAAAACAAAAGAGAACCGGCCCAAGTGATCCCTAACCCTCTTTCCTTCCCATCAGACCTACCTCTTCCTTCTTACCCCGTCGTTCGTCGTTCTTCGCTCTCGCCCTCTTTCTCTCTCCCCAACGATCCTCTCGCCAGCAACACCCACTAGACCCCTGGCCTCCGGCGCTGCATCTCCGACGGCTGGATCTGTACTCATTCGATCCTAGGGTTTGCATCTTTCCCCTTCGCCCTTTCTAGTCGGATCAAGTACCGTCCCTGCTCGCGAGGAGCCTCAGCTCTCTTCTCTCTCCCGGAGCGGCCATGGCTTCCTTCCCCCTCGCGAGGAGCCTCGTTTCGTTGCCCGCTCCGCTCGGAACGCTACTGGTAAGTCCCTTTCCATCACCCATCCATCTCTAATATCCTAATCTTCCTTCTTCTTCTTCTCTTGATTCCATCTCTCTGCCATTTCATTTGCTTGAAAAAACAGAGTTTGGAATAGGTCCTTTTTTGTTGCTTTGTTTGTTAGGGTTCTCCACTGCTCTTGATTTTTCTTGTTCTAGTTGCTAGGGTTTCCCCTTCATCTTCTGTTTACTTGTTTTTTGCTACATTTGAACTGAATCCTTCACTTCGCCTTCAAGATGAAGGGACTGCAATTGTTGTATGCTAAATTTGCATTAAGGTGTTATTCTGTGGTCTACTGATATGCAAAAATATAAGTACCGATCCGAGGTTCTAAAGAAGTCAATTGAGTCGTTTGTAGGTGCGATTGACTTATCGAATCCCACCAACAAGAAATCAGAATCGCCAGTGAGGTTAGTATTTACTTTGATTTTCATTTTGAGGCTTTTTTTTTACTGAATTAGGAGTCGTGCCTCTGAGAAATTGATTATGAGATTTGTGTGATTTGCCTATGAGAATTCGAATTAGGAATCGTTTATAGCTACAATTGTACAAAGCCTATTTTATTTCTATAACTTATCTGAATTTTCTTTGTTCAGCACTGCCTTTGAGTTGCAAATTTTCTCACTCAAACAAGTGCCGTAAACAGATTGTGGTTGTCGGTGCCCGTGCTTACCTCCAGAAGCTAGTAGAGATAGAAGTTGAAGGTGCTAAGAAGCTCTTTGATGGTCTTGGCCGGGGTAGAGTGTGGGGTGTTTTCTCAAGACCCTGATTGATGATGATTCATCTGTTTGATTTTTTTCCACATTGTGTCATGAGACGGAGATTGAGATCATCCACGGATCTTCCCTATGTACAATTCTGATATACGTTTCTAGCTTCTTTGTGTATACAGTGATGTTAGGATTAGTAGAGTTTCTAATCTATTGATGAATATTTTCCCTAGTAGGACTGGTTGTTAGATTGTGACATAACCTTGATCCACATGTAAGTCTTTGAATCTTAATAAATGAGTTTATGCTTTGACTTGTTTGATTTGTTCAATCTTATGCTGAATTAGCTGCATCCATAATCAACTGTCTCCCTTTCTGCTTGTGTCTGGATCTTCAGTAATTGGAAAAGTTTTGCCTTTTCCATGTTCAACTCTCTCTTCTGTGAAGCTATAAGAATATACCTCATTTTTGCAAATAAACCGATCTACATTGCATATCAGTCTGTTAGGTGTTCCGTTCTTTGCATTATATACTGGTTTCTCTAGTTGTGATCTGTAACGGCCCAGAATTATAATTTCCGGGTTACGTTTCAAGGGATGAAACCCCTTGTTCGGATCTTGCAATCTAGGTACGGGTCGAGGTTTCAAACTCCTTTTCAGTGTTAGTGGAAAGAGGGATTTCAAACCCTAAAATCTCGAAGGGCCGTTGGGTACCCTTAACCTGTCCTAACACTATGTCGCGAAAACCAATTCAAACGAAAGTAAAGCAGAAGCAAGATTAGTCCACAAGGTGCCACAACAGAGCCGGGTCAAAACCAAAACATAAGCGAACTATGATCATCTTATACCGGATTAGATGGTTAGCTAGGTTATTCGATTCGCCAAGGGTTTCCCGTCATATAGACACCGAGCAATCAAAATCTGCAGAAAATACCTTTAAAAGAAGAACGGGGAAAGGAGTCAGATCGAGCCACTCATGCGGGATCGGCAGTCCTCGCTGAGGCCACATAGTATGTGCTACACCTAATAAAGATGCTCTAATGTAGTACGAAAGTTAAACACACTAGCATGCTCCTAGTTGTAATAATAAGCAGAAATACTGTAAAGGACCCAAGACAATGCCAAAAGGCATATCCCCTGATTTGTGCCCACTCTGGGGCATATATGTCCGTACCTCGCTCTGAAACAGCCCAGGTAGGACGCTCGGTCGGTGCCGCAGCCTATCTGTCCGTACCTCACTCCGAAGCAGTCCAGGTAGGACACTCGGTCACCGCCGCAGCCAGATCATATATAAGACTCGACTGGGACCGAAACGATATGAAACACGAATTCCCCAATGACCCTAGCAACGACTCTAAAGACTCAGATAACGGCCATTCTCTTTTCAAACGCATAAAGTAAGCAGATGCTCATCCAATTAGTGCAACCTACACAGGATACTACATGTTCATGCTTTTATGCATATGCAACACCTAACATAAAATGTAACAACATGCATGAATGTCCAATCTGATTAAGCCCCCTAGGTAACTTACCTGAAGATGCAGAACAACAAGATAACACAAGCAAGGGCCCAAATGCAAGTCCAAAGCAATCCAAAAGCAATACACACCTATCATCAAGCCATTTCCATAAGCCACCGGACCAACATTTATACGCACGAAATCCAAGTTTTCAACGTACTTAAAACCAATCGATAGTAAAACCATTTTCCAAAAACTTTATGATACGATCAACATCGACCAAAATCATCATTCCAATCAAACCCATTGATAAATAATACCAATCATATTTTCCAAACTCTTAAATCACATTTAAGTCAACTCATATTCAAAATAATTTCTCTAATCATACTTGACCCAAAATTCATTTATAAACATTACCCTTTAAATCAATTTATTTTATTGTTATTCCAAAACAATTCCGACTATGTTAGGGTAGTTCCAAAATCATCCTTTTAATCTATTGAATCAACATCCATTTATAAAACGTAGTCAAATTCTCATTCTATCAACTAGACCCGACAAGGTTAGGACTTTTCTAAAAATCCTATTTTAAATTCATTAAACAAATTTTGAATAACCTTTAGACTATATTAGTATTATAGGTAAATGAAATCAATTAGGACCCAATCCTACTCAATCCAAGGTAAGGCCCAAAGGAAAATAGGCACATAACTCTTCTTGTCATAAACCGGATCCACGAAATAAGAAAACAGAAGACCCAACCTAGGTTACTATTCATCATCCCCACCGAAATCTCCTTGCATTCGAAAGGAGGAAAGAAAAGAGGGAGGGAAGGAGCTGTCGGCGTCGAATGCCTGCTCCGACCACCAACCGGACACCAAAGGCCAAACCTTGAACAAGGTGGACTGCCGGAAAACGCTTCGTCGGAGCTCGAGGTGGACTGCCGGAGTCAAAATCAAAGGGGTCCTGGCTTAGGACAGAAGAAGGAGCTTAAAGGTCGAGTTTGATGGGGTGTTTGGTTGGAAAGTGAAGAGGAACGAGCTTACCGAGATTCACAATGTTCACCGGAAAGAGGGCTCGATTCGCCCGATTCGGCCTTGGTGGCGGCGGAGGGTGCGCCGAGGTACCTGGGTCGGAGGTAGATGGTCATAAAGGGAGACCTTTAAGGGGTTTTCGAACGAAAGGACGGAAGAGAGGAGTTTACCGACTTGCTTGAGCGAGAACAGGGAGGCGAGGAAGAAGATGACAACGTCGGCTTCGGGGTTGCGTCTTCGACTGTCGGGAAGTTGCTTCTGCTGTTCGGACACAAGGATGAAGGGGTTGGGATTGACGCTCAGGCGCGGCTCCTCTAGGTGCTGCTTGGCAACGAGGAATAAGGGGAGGGGGAAATGCGAAATGAGGATGGTGGTGGCGGTGGAAATCAATGAAAAGGGTGGAGGAGCATTTCTTCCTGGGTTTGAAAAGGGGGAAAATCAGATAGGAAAGAGAGATATGGAGAGGTAGGGAGAGATAGAAATGAAATGGGAGAGGTTGGGGGGTTGTGTGTGTGCTCCCTTGGCTCCAATTCAAATTAAGGGGAGAGGCTGCATGATCTCTTTCTGATTTGGCGTGGATGAGGACAAAGATTTGCAATTGGCATTTTGCCAAAATAGGGAGAGAAGAGCAAGCTTGAAAGTTGAATGTGGGGAGGGAGGTCTAGCCAAGAAGGGAAGGAAGTGGCGTTGTGCTTCCCTGCTGCCATTGCTTCTGTCAACAGCCGAGAGAGAGAGGGGGGAAGAGAGAGGGAGAGAGGAAAAAAGAAAAAAAAAAGAAAAAAAAATAGGGAGGAAAGGTCCTCACAAGACCCAAATTTCAAAATACCCGGTACTCGTTATCTTGACGTTATCCCGACCTGCTCAAAATTTTAATAAAATTCTCCGAATCTAAAATAAATAATGAATCCCAAAATAAGTTCCAATATCGAGGTAAGAAAGCAAAAATAAAATCCGTCGGAATCAAACTTTAAAATGATGTCGGAATCATTCATAACGATTTTAAATCAGAAGTTGTACTCGAGAACAAGTTTTTTTATATATATATATAAATGAAATAATATACTTGTGATTAAAATAATATTAAAAATAATATTTCGATCTTTACATGATCTATGGTAACCCCAGTCATCTGAAATGGTGCAGATAGTGAATTATTGAAGATGGCACAGTCAATTGAACGGTGCAGGTAGTGAATTATTGAAGATGGCTCCATTATGTTTTAGTTGTCTTGTTGGTAGGAAGCCAACCGAAATGGCAATGGTGTTCAGCTAGTAGTACTGATAGTTATGACATGACTATCAGCTGCTGTTAACCAGTCATTACATGTGATTTTCAGCAGAACTCCAGTTGTTAGAACTTGTCTGATTTGCAATATGCATATGCTCATATAAACACTTGTTCCAAATCTTGGATGGTGATCCTGGCTTACTTCAAACAGATAATTAAGTACTATGATTAGTTTGGTGTCAAGAAAAAGTAGTGACTGGTGAGAGATGGAGACAGCAAAATATAATATGAAGATTGCTGTCATCAAAAGAGCCCAACTTGTTTCTCTGTCTTGAAGAGATGGATGTTTGTCCTCTCTATGTGCAGTCATTTTATCATGGATGTTGAAGCATTATGACTTGGATAACTCAAGCAGCAGCTTAGAGTTGGTTGAGAAGGACAATGATTTTGGTAAATTCATAAACCTAAACGCTCCTTTAATTCATTTTCTTATGCAAAACATGCTTGCATTGTCCTGATCAAGAGGTGTCATTGTTGAAGAATGTATTTGTTCCTGTAGATTTAGATCAGGAGGTGTCCTTGTTGCTGGCCTCTTTTACTCTCTTATTTGGCCTTCATTGCTGGTTGTGAGTGACTGAAAAGTGTAGTATATGATGTCCTATTAGCATCAATTGGTTGTTCTGCATCAATCATTGTGATTTATGCAGTGTGTGTTGGTGTTTAACTTTCAGTGGTAGATGACTGAGAGGCCTTTGTACTAATTTTATAACTTAAATGTGCAATTTTAGTTTGAAAAAATGCAAGTATAAAACTGAAAAGTGCATTTTTAGAACTCAAATGTTCTTAGCTTGTCAATATTTGGGTTAGCTTGTTGCTTTTTAAGATCCATAAGCTCAATTAGGAATGAGCGCCTGATGTTCAGGATGTTGGTGGTTCGACTCCACCTGGATCTATATACTCTATTTTAATGTTCAATTCGGAGTCCAGTGTATGTATGCACTTTATAATCTTTTTTTTTGTGACCTCACTTTATAATCTTATTCATGAACTTCATTATTTGATTTATGCACTCTATATATTATATTGAGGATGACGTGTTGCACATTTATTAATTTCATTTATGCACTATATAGTCATATTCATGCACTTTATAACCTTATTTGTGCACTTCCAGCTCTGACTCAATGGCATCAAGGTTAACCTTATTCGTAGCTGCATTTTTTATTCTTAGCTATTTATGTCATATTTGTCAAACTTGAGCAGCTCACTTATGTCAAAACTTGATTTATCGCTGGTTTTACATTTTAGTATGCATATAGCTTGACACTCCTTAGTTGTAGGGGCTTTCATGTTTCACTTTGTCATTTTATTTACGCAATTTATAATCTTAATTGTATACTTCATAATCTTATTTATGCACTTCATATTATTATTCATACACCATCATTTTATTCTCATACTTTATAATTTTATTTGCACAACATAATATTATATTTGCACAACTTAAAGTTATATTCGCACAACATCATATTATATGTGCATAGCGTAACATTATATTATTAGATATGCACAACATAATGTTACATTTGCAAAACATAGTGTTATATTTGCACAACTTAAAGTTATATTTGCACAATATAATGTTATATATGCATTATCATCTTATTTGTGCACATTATCATTTTATTATTGCACTTTATAATCTTATTCATGAACGGGAACACAAAAAAAGCAACCATAAATAGCTTATGCGGGATTTTGAACTCGAACCTTTGTGCATTAGCACATCACTATACCATTTTTTGAGCTAATAGGCTTTTAATGGCACATGTTGCATTAAAGTACAAAACTGTCATAAAATAGCGGTCCATAAAGAAATTTTTTGGTAGGACACATTATGAAAATGCACATTTATTAATAATAACATTTATTGTATTATTTGTTCACTTTATATTTTGTAATCTCATCTTTTTCCCTTTTTAAAATAAAGACAAAAACTGTGATGTAACATTCTTGTTGTATTTTTTTAATATTATAGTTGCACCTAACAATATTATTTCAAATAAAAATTACGGGCTAAAATCTGTAATTTTCATAATTTAAATAAGGGTCATTTAACCATATTAGGGTCATTTAACCATTTTCGTATGAATGGAAAGTTTGGGGGATGCGTGTAAAATTTACCCCATAATTAGGGTCATTTAACCATTTTCTCATTTACTCATAAAATTAGGCCCATTTACACCAAAATTAGGCCTATTTATTTATTACTCATTTAATTAGGCCCATTTACCTTTAAATTATGCCCATTTACATCCAAATTAGACTATTTTCATTTTAAGAGAGATTTTCATCTTAAGCCCCATTTTTATTTGAACCTTTACCTATATATATATATTTGGAATAAAGGCGTGGACCACACGCGGGTTTGATTTAAAAAAAAACGAATCGGACTCTCTTAAAACAAAATAGGCTGAACCGAAAAATTAAACACGCTGCTGAACACCGTACCCGATGTTCCTCCTTCCCTCTGAGTTCCCAGCCTCCCACCAAGCCACCAACAACAAGCCTCCCTCCGACCTCACCAATCGTCGCCGGCAAGTCCCGGAGCCCCGACCACCGATCCCGAATCATCTTTGGAGATTGCTTCTTCTTGCCCTATGAATCGCTATGCGAGGAAGACAATGAAGTTGTTAGGGTTCTGGAGCATAAGCTTTCGGCGTGGAGGAAGATGATTGCAGAGAAGATGGATGAGATGGAGGTAAATTTGAGAGAAGAAGCTTTCAAGATGATATGCGCGATCCAGGTTCCATTTGTTATTTGCCTTAATTTGTAACATGGATTTCAGATAGGGATTTCGGAGGAGAATTGATTATACTCGAAATTGGCGTGTCACATTCGAATTTGCTTGGGATAATCATTCAATTTGGGTCTGGCTATGATCTAGCCTGGTTAATGGTTGCAGCTGCAAGTGAGATAGCTATTGTAGAGGTGAAACAAGATGTGGCTGATGTAATAGATGAGTTGAATGACTCGATTAAGTTTCCCTTTGTTTTTTATCCTAGGGATGAAGAGTTGTCGGTTGAGCATAAAAATGGGTTGATTGTTGCAAAGCTGAAGGCACTTCATGGAGGTAAGGCACGTTTACTAGCAGCATGGGTAGGTGATCCCCTAATTCCGGAGTATGGTGCATGATTGAGAAGTGACTTGCAAAATGGTGTTAAGGAGCTGACAGAGATGACAAAGTTTCGTGAGGTTTATGCATCCGTTGTATAGGTGAGTCATCACACACTTCACATCTCTAAGCTATATCAAGTCATGGTAAATTCACCGTTGAAGAAACTGGAATTACATACTCATTGCATTTGGGAACGGTTGATTTTTGATCCGGGAGGAAACTTATTGATGCTTATTATGGTCAACCTTGCTGGTTATTTGCTAAGAATGAATTTTGGAAGCCTTAGATTTCGAATCACTTTCAAGGGGTTCAAGTCTCTACACAGCATATAATCTAGGTTTTAACTTGTTGTGGAAATAGTTTTTCTCTTATTGTTTCCTTTTCAAAACAGTTAGGGAGGAATAATGAATGCCATTCACGCCTTTATCTCATTCTCTCTTGTTCCTGATATTGTGCTAGTGATTATTCTGGAGAGTTTACCAAGACATATTAGGAAGGATTTTGATGCAAGTAGCATTCACTTTTGATGTTCAGTTTTTGAAATTGTGCAGAGCAAGGATGCTGAAGTGGTGTCGAAGCTTGGGAGCACACCAGACAAACATGAGCAGTACAGGCTGATGAGAGATGCAATGGAGAAGAGGTTTGTCAGAATTACTCAGGGCTCTATAGTTTGATGGCATACACCTAGGAATCTTCACTCTAGCATTTTATGGCTTGCAGAACCTCCTTGCTGAGGAACGAGGAGTCCATGATGTCTATAATGTGGCTATGGCTGGTTCAGCTACTACTGCTACGTTTGGCCTAATAAGTGATTGCTTAGTCCTTCTCAATTTCTCGTCTCTCTGCCTCTACTTATCCTTTCCTAGACCTTGCTCTTTTGCAGTTTTACAATGTATGATATATAACAGTTTATGCTGTTTTGTAGTACCAGGATCACTTAGGTGGTGTGCAAGGAATGTTATGCTTGGCTCCGTTCTCGGAGCTTCCTTCTGCTTTCCTCTTGGTACATAGGCACTCTTCTACACCTTTTCCTTTCTTGTTGTTATTTCTTTGGCTAATAGCATACTTTGATGACCTAAGAAAAGGCATTAAAGGTGCATCTTAGCTCGATCAATGTATCTCTAATTTCTAAAGCCGTGTTTGGATGCTGATATGCTAGGTAACATAAACTGATGTTATTAATGCACATTTGGACGTTATTATTGCACTATATGATGTTAAATTTGCACATTGTATCACTATTAATCCACTTTGTAATTTTATTATAAAGTGCACTTTATTAGTGTTTGGAGCAGTTTAAACTGATTGCACTTGTGCTGAATTTTAGTGTTTTTTCACCATCTAATTCATATAAGTTATGTGTGAGTGGCAATGTAAACAAGCAAGTTATCTTGTCAGCATCGGGGAGTTTTGAAGCTGCATCTCCATAAACTATTTTATAGATGTTGCATTTAAACTATTTTTTGCTCTCATATAGCTTCATCACTCTAAAGTTCTAAAATCAATAAAGAACCTTACTTTAGTATAGCTGCAAAAACATTCGCCAAATTATTGTCTCTATTCTTGAATTGGTAAATAAAGAGCGGTCATTCCGGGATTCGAACCGGGGACCTATGGGTACTACCCACAAGTCCTTACCGATTAGCCATTCCGGAATGATTGAAAGATATATAATTTTAAACTGATTGCATTTTTTTGTAACAACATGAAACCCAGTATCAATTGCTTCATACAGCTCATATAAAATTATATGCATTTTTTTCTCGATAGAAATATAATTTTAAACTGATTGCACTTGTGCTGAATTTTAGTGTTTTTTCACCATGTTTTTGCTGCGTTTTATGTTTGTTTGGAGTGGTTTCTGTTGGCTGCATTCTGTACAGAACTTCGGTTTATTTTGGGTCTTTAGCATTTTTCTTCTCATAAATTAAGTTGGTGCATTACTATAGCTAATAACAGCAGCTGAGGGAAAATGCGATCAGCGCAAAGATGCCAGCACAAGTAACATTCCAGTGGCTAATAGCAGCAGCGAGAACAGTAGCGTCATCACTTTGGCTAATAGCTGCAGTGAGAGGAGTGGTGACAAAACTGATTGGCAAGCTGTGCAAAGGAAGAAAGCAGCCAGGGGCACAGCTGGAAAGGAAAACCCAATCAGTAGATGTTTCATTTGATTTCTGGGTGACAAGTTATGGATTAAAGATTCATGTGAAATAGTTAGATGTGTTGTATTAATCAACCTATGTGGATTGTTTTAGGCAATCATTTAGCAATATATGACCTAGATTTCCAAGCATCTTAAAGCTCTCATCTTCTGCAAAAATCGACAATTAATCCAACAATGTTTGTGAATATATAACAACGGGATGAGGGCAAACCATCATATGAGCAGAATCGATCCAATCTCATAAGAACAAACATGATATGGAAGAGAACCATCATATGTAGCTTACTTTTGCACAATTGTATTCTAAATCTGCACAATTGTATCTTACTTTTGCACAATTGTATTCTAAATCTACACAATTGTATCTTACTTTTGCACAATTGTATTCTAAATCTACACAATTGTGTTCTAAATGTGCACAATTGTATTCTAAATTTGCACAATTGTATCTTACAACTAAATAAACTTATCAAAAGATGATAAACATGTTTAAACAAATGCATAATGCTCAAATGCATGTACCACTACCTCTGCAAATTCATAAGCAAATATTCAAAATGCATAAGCTAGTGCATCTGATAAGATAAACACCTTAATTCACACTAGTCTTAAGAAATAACACAAATACTTCTCCAAAGAGCCAAATAAATGAATCGTTAAAATTGACCACATGGTCTCAAGAGTCAAGACTTTTACAAAGAGCCTTCACAACCTAATAATGGAAGCATGATCAGGAAGGTCTTATGGAAAAAATCCTCTTAAAAAAATTTTGGAGACAGATTCTCTATAAACTAACCTATATCAGAGTTGAATAACTTCCGTAACGGTGTGATGTCTCCATTAGCCAAGTCAATCACATGAATGTAGTCTCTGACCTGCAAAGTAAATGGACCATGACCAACATTTACAACTCTTGTTCTAATGAAGTTAGCAGAAAAGTCAGGCAATGTCTTGTTCTAATGAAGTTAGCAGAAAATTCAGGCAATGAGAAATGTTAAAATATATTTTATTCTGATATATATATTCTGCCAGGACACTGAAAAGCTTCCTAATCTTGGATATTTAGATTCTAATCCTTCATTTGACAGAAAACTGTAGATACTGTATAGAACAAATGTTAAGCAATGTAAATCTTGACACTTACATGTGTCGACTGAAGGTTACTTTCTGTGAAGATAACAACAAAGATGAAAGCCCATTTTTCAGAGCTTAAAAATCCACATGCAAGTGCTTGGCATGCTTGAGTTTATACAACAGTAAGATGAGATTTCTAGTCGATCTGAAACTGAATCAGCAGCCACAAGGACTATAAAGTAATGACAGGAAAGTAGAATACCTCTTGAGTGATGAAAAATAGCTGAAAAGACACCTTCTCATAAAAATGTTAGGCTCCATCAGCAATGGATGGCGTTACAATGTGCCTCATAGATCCCCACAATGTTGCACCTAAGTGTGCAAGAAAAGTATCCCTTGCAACTGTGTAGTTTCGGAAATCCTGCAATATGTAAGTATGATTCGTGTGAAAATTAGCCAAATACCAATAATTTATTCTTATTTAAACTAGAGAAATCACATATCGAATAATAAGCCAATAACCGAAACATGAAAAGAATTGAGAGTTTAACAAGGTTGGGAACTACTGCAAGGAATGAGTGTAAGCATTTGTGCAAAACATCAGCAGACTACATCATGAAGTGTTTTAGCTAACGTGGCTCATATCCTGCAGAATTTTATCTATTGAAGAAAAGAACACACATTTCTGGAGGCATCAAGAGGTGAAGTACAACAAGAATCAAGCACATTTCCTCAGAAGTATCACTAAACAAGTTCCGGTTTTCCATTTGCTTTAATGCCTCAATGTCCTTTGTTTTATGGTCTTCGTCGTACTCCTCACCTTCAAAGTACTTGAGTTCATTTTTCAGTTCCTGCATTGTCTCATCAAGCTATGAAATTCACACCACCAAAGTCATACTCTACACAGTTTTTGCACGAACAACAACCATATTACAAGTTCATGTGACAAGCAACAATGCCAATTGGCTGAAAAGAGGAAAGAAACAGAGACATTTAGTGTAAGACATGAAACAGGGGGCATTCATCGTAAATTAGCACCTTCACAAAGGAAAAGCCTAGCCTTTCTTCGTTTACAATGTTGTTTAGTCGGTCGAAAAAATCAGTAGCAAAAGCATTTGAGGAAATTGAAAAATCTAACCCTAAAATTGGAGAAAATAGAAAAATCGAATAAGATAGATTTGGGGATTCAACACCAACCTCGTTACAAAAGTTCCAAGCTTCGAAAGCGGCTCGATTATTAGGGTTCTAGCCCATCGGTTAGGATTCTAGCAGTGGTGAGTGCCGGCTACAGAGGAGGAAGGCTAGGGTTCTTCTTTCTCCCTCAGATATCGCCACCGGCTATAGTGGAGGTGGTGAGCGAGGGCGATAGAGGAAGCGAATGAAGGTGAGCCAGATCTGAAGACGACGAGGAGTAGCGAGGGGTGATGGGAGGATGCCGATGAGGAAGGAGGGGAGAGATGAGAGATTGGAAGAGACGGACTACCATGGGAGCAACGAGGGACATTGAATTGGAAAGAGAAACGGGTCGGGGTATCCATTAACCGATTGAGCGGATCTGCGGCCCAAATTCGAGAATTAGACCCATTTTCATTTCATTTTAAGAGAGATTTTTATTTTAAGAGCCATTATTTAAACTATTACCTATATATATATATATATATATATATATATATATATATATATATATATATATATATATATATATATATATATACTAGATAAGTAAGCATGCTACGCACGCGAGGTAAGTAAGCGTGCAACTCACGCGCTGATTGTGTTTTTCATTTTTATTTTCCCCTTTTTTTTGTGTTCTTTCCCTTTTGTAAGCCCCTTTGAAGCAAGCTCTTCAACTTGTTTTAGCACAAGCAACTCTTCTGATTGGTCTGCACATGCCCATTTGGCAGTTTAATGAATGAATTGGAAGATATCTAGAATAAGAAGGTAGAGCATATGTAGTACCCACCGCCCACTTGTTCCATTCCCGTTGCCCATAACTGAAATTTGAACAGCATGACATCAAAAAATTTAGAAACGTAGAAGCACAACACAACCAGTATGAACCAATTTCTATAGCAAATAGAACCCAACATCTTGCCTATGATGTGCCTTTTTGGCTATAATAAAAACAGAACTAACTAATAAATAATTCCCAGTTTCATAGCATCAATTCTTGTCTCTTCAGTTTGAATTATATTCAATATATGAGCAGAAAACCAATTCTCCTGTAAGGAGTCCCTTTTTTTTAACAATCACAATCATATTAGGCCCCATCCCTCCATGCTGAAACAATTAAGATAATAAGTTGCTAACAACAAAGACTTGAGAATTGAGCGCCTTTAGATTCTTTCCATGATTAAGACATGAACCAAGTATTCAAGTTATCTCCTACGCCACCCAGCTGATTTATTTGCCAAACCAGTAAAGCCACTAAAGAAAACCAACTACGCTCGCATATTTGTTCAATCAAGATATTCAACTGTTAACAACAAAGACATGAGAGGTGAGAACCTTTTGTTTCCGATAGCAACACATAGGAAGTAAGGGCATCCGTACAAAATGAACGGTGCTATTCTACATAGCTGATTTATTTGTTGTACTAGTTAAAACTTTGTAGTGAATAAGGTAAACCGATAAAAATAAGAAAAATGACAGTTATAATAGGCATAATAGTGCATTGTAGTAAATAAAATAAACCGATAGAAAAATATCTCTGAATAGGTTGAAACATGATAGCTTTGCAAGAGAAGAGACAAACGGTTACAATGGGCATGATGTCTCTCTATTGGGAAGTGATATCATTTCATAATAACATAAAATAATCACAAATCATTGTGAGATTGGAACTACAAGAATTAAACAGATTTTGAAACATAATCAGGAGATTTTGCATTCATACCGCCGATATCTATTATCAGCAGCTGCTCCAATTACCAGTCCTCCAATCATGTTCCGGGAAATGAGTAATGATCCCATTCTCTATAGACTCTGCTTTAATGAATAGCTTTTGCATTCACCTACAAGAACGGAACGAGGATATGAAAACAGTTTACAGCGGACATCGTTCTGAATGAACAAACTGGTGCCAGGTTGAGAGGTTTTACCCCTGCTGTAGCACATAGCTTAATATATTCCTACAAGGCTTCAAGCATTCCATTCCTCTCCTTTTCATGGCGGCTCACACCCTTCGGTTTCCCCAATCTGCTGGCTGGAAAATTTCCGCCCACTGATCATGACTAAAATCTTTATAGGTACACACAAGTGAAGCATTCTTATTTGATCCAACAAATTGCAGCACCACAAATGCCAATAACGTTTCTGCAATTGTAAATTGACTTTTTTTTAATAAACCAAACGAAACTCCAAATTGCATGCTCATATGTGTGCTATATACAACTCTAAATTGTATGTCAAAATTAATTTAGAACAATTAAGAATAAAATTAACTATTGAATGCCACATAATTACCCCAATGCACATCTTTTGGCGTAAATAGAATTAGCTAGTTGAATAAAACCACTAATTGAATAAATTTTAAATGTTAAATATCGAGGACCTCATCACAACAAAAACAACTGGTCACTTCATTCTCTTTGTTTTAACAAAAGTCTAACACTATTCATTGCCAATCTTAAAATCTCAATTGACAATCATTATACAAATGGCAGCAACCATAGTGAAGTATCTCATCCTTTTCATCAATCAATGACAAACAGGTTCTCATCAAACAGGTTCTCATCACTGTCCTATACAGCAGGCTCTGCTATTTATAGTCTTTATAGACAAAGAGAGCTATTATGAAAATAATAGTCAGCAGTAACATAGCTTTGCTTCTTCCCAATGAGTAAACTGAAAAGAGACAAGTAACAACAGACATTCATAATAACAAACACTAATAGAACTAATCATCACTATGCCAATCGCTTGAACGGTAAACACCTCTTCCATATTTACCCTTAGTTATATATTATAACCCCTAAAATTTGAGAAACCTACCTATAATATACCCGGAGGGGCATGTGACTTTTAAAACAGAAGGTAGCAAATAAGTTAGAACAAGGGATGGTCGCCAACCGGCGTATTTGAATCAAATAGTACTCCAACCCATTTATTACTGTGTACTGGTCTCAAGACTATTTCTTGGTGTTTTTAATAGTGTACTTAAGCATTGCAACAAGAGGATAATGGACCTAGAATGACAAATTCAATGAAGTAAGAGCAATCAATTTCCTCTCCCTTTTTCAGATCTCCCATTTTCCTAAGAAACTTTAAGATCCAAAGGTCAATGGCACAAGATATGAAGCTCCTTGCCCTCAAATAAGTAAACATGCTTCAAAAGAAAATTCTATCCATTGAAAAAAACTATATTCTGTAACAGAGAGGTAGTGTCACAAAGAGAATGAGCTGATTGAAAAGGAAAGAAATGGTCCTCAAAATGAGGATAAAATATTGAAGAAAACATTGAATACAAGAAAGATTAGCTCAAAAACTTGACGGATGAAGTTAATGTAAACTAACCAAACTATTTAACTAATAAAATGTGAGATGATAAAAGTAAAACAATAAAACCACACCACCAAGAATTTCTAAGCTATAAGGGCAGAGTTCCAGCTCATGTGGTAAAAATAGCACAGAAAAGCTCTATGTATGAGTAGGGAACAAGAATTTCCAAGCTATAAGGGCAGAGTATTTTTTTCCATAATTGATTTATGATCGAATACTCAAATTTCGACTCAAAAGAGGTCTTTTAAGTTTAGTTGTGACAATTCCAAAGTTAAGAAATAGTAATGATCAAAAGGATTTACATTTGATGTTAGCAGCACCATCTACCTAGAATTAATAATTGATTCCTCATTTTAAGGTTAATTCATTTACTTTTGATGCTATTTCTCATCAAACTTAAGCCTAACTGCTTAACAAATCAACTCCTTGATAAGTCTATTTCAAGTGTAACCCAAATAAGCAAAACTATAGTGTATATTTGCACAATTGAAGAGAAAATGAGAAGAATATATACCTAGTAGCCAAGCAAAATGGTATTAGCACCATAAGCCCGGCCAATTTATATATTATTCAAGAAGTAACAATTGGAAGGTAATATGTAAAGGTTGCGCATAAAAGTTGGATTCTGGAGGCTTGAGCAAGTCGTCCAGCTTTTGAACATATAAATTGCACACAATTTTAATCAGTCAAGCTTTACAGAATTATTTTCCCAAACTTGAAATCTGCACACAAGCAAGGTAGATTATCTTTAAAAGTAATGTGCCAATTCTATAAAAATTAAGCCAAAATTCTATCGTAATTTTGATTGAAAAATTTCAGAAGGAACACAAAATCATGAATAAAAAACAACAATGCCGATCACCACCACAGCTGTACGCACAGTCACGAAAGTCGAAAATGCAAAATCCTAGGAATAAAAACCTAAATCCACCACCGATAGATCGTCAATAGCCATCCGTAGCATTTTATAGCAAAATAAAATGAAACCCTAATCTACAAATTTATGGTGGCAGATGAATATCAGGAAGAAGAAAATCAAATCTTCAATTCTTCTATTCCATGATATAAACGTGAAATTGATATCACAAAAAGGAAGAGAAAGTATCAGATCCACTGAAATTGTAGACGAATGGGGAGACGGAATCTGTAGACCGAAGAATAAGAGGAGATGAAAGGTATAGGCAATGAAAGGATGAGTACCACGAGAGTAGGAGGTAAAGGGGACAATAGAGCAGAGGATAGCTTTGTATATTCAGAATGCAGAAAGCATAAAAGAATTGAAAATTCTAAACCTGGATTTGAACCGGTAGAACAGAGAAGAGACGCGGCCGCGTGAGCACCTCCTGTGGTTTCACTACTTGGTCATCGTCATAGCCGTTGGTCGGAGAGCGCGAGCACCTCCCATGATTCTACTTGGTCATCGTCATCGCTGTTGATCGGTTTATGGGCTTCTCTCTGTCCCCATCTCTCCATCGGACCGTCGACGAGTTTGGAACCTCCCAGGGGAAAGTGAGCACTGAGCAGGGAAGGTGTTTGTAAAAAGTAAAGCAGCATAATTATGTGAAAGGATTGTCTCTCTGCTCCATCTCCCCATGCTTTTATAGTAATAGGGATATATATATATAGAAAACGATTAATAGGCCCACACATAATGCCAAGTGGCATTGTCCCGCTAGGCTCCTAAGGAATCCTATAACAACTCACCGTCAAAGGAGCTACCTCATGTCACGGTTTCTGCCAACTCCACGTAATGAGCCTACAAACTATAATGGGAGACAAGCAATGACAGCTACATAAGGCCTACGGCTCTAAGAGTCCTATGACACTTACTACCAAAAAGCCTAGCGCACATCATCGAGAGCATGCGACTTTCTATACCAGAAAGCCTACCGCATCATCGAGTGCAATCAACTTTCTATAATAAGCACCAATTAAGATGACAAGAATAAGGATAAAGGTGATCACATCAAGTAATACCTATAACAGCCGTTCTGTCTACATACACATATAGAATAAGAATGCTCATTCGTTAATGCAAACCTACCATGATACTACATGACATGTTCTTATGCATATGCAACACCTAGTATATCCTATGATTACATGCACATGAGAATCAATTTGAGTAAGCTCTAGGAACTTACCTGGCGGTGCAGAACAACAAGGTAGCAATCATACAGTTTAAGATCACCTATTAATCAAAATGAAATTATAAGTCTATCTATTCAAACATATATACAAGCACACACATTTCCATATAAGTTCACGTAACGAATATCCCATCGTCATGCTTTCAACTTATCCCATATTTCATTGGAAAGTTTTAATATAACTCATCAAGTATCATCTCAACATCCCATCATGCTTTAACTTATCATCATATCATATAACAACATATAATAACATGTATCATCACCTCATATATAGATCACATTCATACGTTTATGTTTAAGAACATATCATGCTTAGAATTCATAGATCACCATACTTATAAAATATCTTATCACATCATAACATATCATATCATCTCTTATCATAATTCACCCGTCACATCATGCTTTGTAATCAACATATAACATCTCATAACATTATCACATATTATAATTTATACTTAACAATCATATGGATATCATAACCTCATGCTTTTCACACATACAAATCATCAAACCTTTCAACAAGGTAGACAAGGTTAGTCATTTTTTTCTTCCAAGATTCCCAAAACTCTTTAAGAGCTTGTTTGGTTGACAACTTAAAAACACAGGAAGTAGAAATTCCTAGGAAGTCGAAGAAATACATGCGTTTGGTTAATATTTTTTAAAGATGAAAACCCAGGAATTCCACTTTCTAGGAAGTTAAATTTCTCCAATTTGGAGGAAGTTCACTTATCTAGTCCCTCCTAGGTAAGTTCCACTTCCACCGTTTTTTATTTGAAAATTTTCAATTCCCCCTTTTAATTCTCTAAAATAAAAAAATCAACCAAACATATTTTCACAATTCCCATCAGTTAGATTTCCCGGGAATTCAATTCACATGAAGTAACTTCCTGAGAATTTCAATTCCCACATTGAACCAAACGAGCCCTAAATCTTCAAGTTAGATCAAATCATCACTCAAAATAACTTTCTCAATTTATACTTGGCCCAAAATCAATTTATAAAACATAACTTTTTAAATCACTTATTTTATTATTTGATCAAACAAATCCGACAAGGCTCGGATATTTCCAAATTTCCTCTTTTTAAAACTCAAGTCAAATAATATTATATTCCATTTCTTAATTTAAATTCCAACCCTTAAAACCTTTTTTTTTCCCAAATTCTTTTCTCTTTAAAATTCAAATCTCAAAATATTACATTTTAAAGCACCATAATAATATTACATCTTTAAATCTCAATAATAATATTATATTCTTTTTAAATTCCAAAAAAATAATATTGTATAATGCATAGTATTCCAAACCGGGACCTTTATAAAATTACCAAAACCGCCCTTATTTTTCAAAGCTTCAAAATCAACCCTTTTTGCCAGAATCCCATATCTGAGCCCCATTGAAAAATAGGCCCAATATTATTTATTTTAAAACAAAACAAATTTGGCCCAAAAATTAGGCCCAAAGGCCAACCATTCCCTTTTATTCTCACTTCCATTCATCCGAAATTTAAAACAAAAGAGTGGGGCCCAGGCTGAGGTGGTGGGTTAGGTGGAATGGTGTGATGTGATCCTATTGTTCAATGATCTTGACTCCTTTATCTTAGAAAGCTTCGTCACAAGAGCCGAATATCAATTCTCGTTTGAGAAAACAAAATGACAACACCGTTTTATTTTGGCTCTTTTCGGATGTATAAAATTCTAATTAAAGCCAATGAGTACTTGTTGGAAATCTATTTTAAGTGGCTACAACTTCGATGAAGAACACTTCTCCTAAATCAGCTTCGAAGATGCTTGAATTGGACATTCTTTCCAGTAGCTCAAATCTGGACGTTTTTCATGCTCTTATTTCTATCAAAATAAATCCCACATCGATTAGAGATACTGGAGGGATACATTTTCAATCTATATATTTCTTGTAAGAACATCATTTTAATCAAGTCAAGTTGAGTTGAGTTAAAGGTTAAGCCACTAATAACTTCCTATGATTCCGGGTTAAGGATCGAGTTCTTGGCGAGAGGCTAAGAGCGAACCCTTTGGTGAGAGGTCGAGGGTGACAGAGGGAGTGAGAGGTGAATGTGTCATAGGTTTGAGATCCTCGGAGTGAGATTCCGAGAGGATTGAAATCGAGTGTAGGAGATTCAAGGGTGAGAGGTCTGCGAATCTTGCTCCACATATCCTTTTTTTTCAATTTCCAAAAATACAAAAAATTAGCCACACAAAAAGAGTGTTCGAAAGCTCGAGCCTTGGTCGATCCCGGTCCTCGGGTCATATCATGGTGGGACCCGCCAGTTAAAGAGATGGGGAGAGGGTACTGTTCACCCATCTTCCCCCCGAGAGCTCTGTCCGAAATCTGGATCGGAAAAGGGAAGAGAAGAAGAAGGCTTCTCCGGAGACAATACCGAGCTCTAACCATTCAATTGGACACCCAGAACTAGAGATTGAACAAGAAAGGGAAGGATAAGAAGAAAAAGCTCACCAAAATGGAATCTCGTTAGCAAAGCTTGAAGACGCCTCGTCAGAATGGGATCTCGCCGGAGACGACCTAGGGGGGTATTAGGGTGTTAAAACTCCACCTTTCACTACTAGAATTGTGTTCTTAAACATCGGATCTTTTATATAGGTAAAAAAAATGCATGATGTTAAAAATATTTATAACATCAGTTTAAAAATTATCGATGTTATTGAAATTAGATACATCGACGTCACTTAATGGACAATGTTAAAAATTCATTAAAAAAAAAAAACAAAAGCGCGTAAGCTGAAATGTTAAGCGGTAAAATTTAACAACTCTGAAACACTTAGGGTGTGTTTGGATTCCAAAATGCATTAATTATAATGTATTTTTTTACCTCAGTTTATGTGCATATTTGGTTGTATAATTAAAAAAGTTGCAAAAATCAAGGTAAAATATGTGATGTAACTAAACATGCACATAAACGAGGTAAAAATAATGCATTATAATTAATGCATTTTGGAATCCAAACACACCCTTAGCCAAAAAAAAGAAGAAGAGAATTTCAAATTTTTGGAGGAAAAAGGACCCAACTTCCAAAACTTAACCCTAGATTCCCCAATTCCCCTCCATTCCCATTCCGTTCTCTATCAAATTGGACACAGACCAAAAATCCCCAAATACGCTCTCTTCTCCGACTAGTTGCTCCTTTCGCTCCTCCGACTGCTCATCTTCAACAAGCATGGAACTGTTCCTTCACCGACATCTTCTTCGGTTGGTCGTGTTTACCATCTCCAGTTGGTCGTTCCCTTTCTCTCCTCTACCTACCCCCTCCACCGCCTCAGATCCCTCCAAACCCTAAAACCCAAATCCTATATCTGATAGAGTCGAATCCTTCCCTCGCCTGCCTACTGCCATCTGATGTCGACGCCAAAAGCCAGACACCTTTTTTGCTTTCGCTAGAACCAGAATGGAGATAGCCCAAAAGCCGTCGCCTACACCTTCCTTGGCTGCTATCGCCTCACCGTCGACTTCCTTTTCCTATCACCAGGTGTGTCCCTTTCTCACTCCTCTTAGCATTATCTGCCTCGCCTCTTCCACTTCTCCCCCTTTGAATCGGAGGTAGTAAGTATTATTAGCTCACTCAAGGTTTGCAGTTAGTATTTATTTTATCATTGAGTTCACCGAAAGACATTGTTATCAGATTACGATTGACGGATTAATTTATTTTCTATGCTTTCTCTAGTTAAATCTTCAACTGCGACAGTACAAGCTGAACACAATTTTGAGGGTAACACGAGGATAATGAGTGGCAAGGAGCTAGGTAGCCTTTCTGCTACTAATGTGGTAGGTAAAGCGAATGTACTGCTAAAACTGCTGGTGTTAAAACCGCAAAGGAACTGTTGCGATGACATTGGTTGTGTTACAGATTTGGAAAAGAAAGGCAGAAGAGTATTTGGCAAACTCGGGTGTTGGAAAGACTTGGTTCTTTCTATTTGTTGACTTAATTCTTTCTATTTTGCATGATTGCCATGTCATTCATTCAAAATATATGTTTAGCTTGTTTAGCTTATTGAATTTCAAATAAAAATGATATAGAGATTGACCGAAGTCCTTGTGCTTTAGGTCTTTTTAATGGGATTGGAGCTGAAGGCAGTCATCAAAGATGGTAAAATTTCCCTCTTACTAAAAGATTATGTTTATTTTATCATTAAGGTCAGAAGCTTAGTTGTAGGATGTTACCTGCTCTGCTGCTTATTTGGCTATAATGAACCTATGGCTATCTTTAAGATTTAAAAAAAAAAATTTGTTTATGGGTGTATACAATAGGCTTTTTTTTTTCAATTTTATTGCTTAGAATTAGAATTGAAATGTCAACAGTATGAGATAGTTCCATGTCATGATCTATTGAGATCCATTAAGTTGTGAATGGGGCTTTTCAATGATCTTAATTTTCCACCGATGATCTTAGTTTTCCATCGGTCATTTCTCATATGCATTTTGTGAAAAAAAGTTGTTTGGTTACTTTCTGTTGCCTTTTATTTCGGTCTTCAAAAGTTATGTCAGAATGATGATTGTCTACTATCAGGTTATGCTATAGATTATAGACATGCCAATAACAATATTAGAGCTTGTCTGGTTCTACTCTCGCTCTTTCCGGTGTGAATAATCGCTCTTTACTATAGGCAACAATCGCTCTTTACTCCAAGTGTAGGGATGATAAAGGGCCTAAATCCGATGTCTGGGCAATTGCTTTAGCAATTTCTCAACATCATGATGTTGTCAGCGGTACGCATAGGCAGCATGTAGCTGCTAATTATGCAATGAGGATACACATTGGCTATTTTGAGGTATATAAATATAATTTCATGCTGGGCACAAATATAATTTCTCGCCAAGAAACTTATGTGTGTATATGTATTGGAGTGGATATTAACATATGAGCATTTGGAAATATGACATATGGGATTATGTGTGGGCCTTTATTTTGTTAGGTTTTTCTTTTTCTTTTTCTGTAGACAGTGAAATTATGAAGGTTGTTTCGGCTTCATTTAAACAACTTCATCTCATTGTTCGGCACACAATTACATTGTACCTAAACTTTTCATGTTTCAAAAGGATCCTTGCAACCTCATTTGCAGTTAGAACTTGGAACAAATATCATTCAGTCACACAAGGTATGTATAATTATTGTGTGCTTCGAATATAGTGGAAGATTATTGTGATTTCAACATTGTTGCAACATCTTAGAAAGAGGTATGTCTAATCTGTTGTGCTTGAAAAAAGATACGTTTGACAAATTGTTTTACTAAGATGCGCCAAAATGAAAGAGGGTCTATGCGTCAACTAATATACTCCTTAATCCGTATATATCAACATTGAGTGGTAGCATCATGTTCTTTAATGTTATATGAATTAATCGTATTAAATTAATCATGGTCGTCGTTGTTGTGATGGCTTAAATCCATCTTCTTATGATTTTGTGGGGCTTGTGAGACTTTTTTTTTCTTGGTTTTTACTTAAGGGAGGGTACAATCATGGTCTTCATTATTGTCATATGAATTCTGCCTTTTTTTTTGTTTGCATCCTAGAAATGACTTGGGAAATGTATTAAATTAATCATGGTCTTCATTGGCTGCTTAATTTGAGCAATATTCAGAGAAGAGCACTGGCAACACAAGGTATGAACGAGAGAAAGAAACAACGAATGAAAAAGAGGAAGATCGTTGCATCTTGGCCTCGAATTGTGCATCTTGCATCCAGAGCAGAACAAGATGAGGGATTGGAGTAGGCTTTGTAACTACTATAGCTTATAAAGGATCGTTGTGGCTTTGATAATGATATGTAATTGTGCCTTTGGCTTCATTCATTTTATTTTCAAATTGATATTATGTCAAGCTTAGAATCAAACTATTGATGTATTTTGTTTTGTATTTAGCCCTATTGTACAGAGTATTCGACTCTATTGTGATTATTTAATGTACAGGTTATGGTCTTTTGCATTGTTTACTTTTCTTTTGCCAAAACAATGTCACAATATAGATTAGTAGGTTTATACGATGAAACACATCGAACTTGAGAGCGAAAAGCGATGTCTACGTTTATAAATATGTCGACCATTAAGATACAAATTGATTTTTAAACCCAGTATATATGAAAATTATAAAAAAAACAGATGTGTATATGTAACACTTGCATCATTAAAAATATATAAAATGATGTGTATAGCAATGTAAGACATCAGGTTTATAAAAAATAGCGATGTTGATTTGAAATTTTGTATTACCCTACGTACCTTCAAATGGCTAGAAATGAAAAATAATAATGGTTTAATATTAGATGAATCAATCAAAAAGTAATTATATCCATTTATTTAATTCATTATTAAAAAGAAAAATGATGTTATAAATTATTAAAGACATCAGTTATAAACCGATGGAATAAAGTTGGGATCTTTAACGCCACCCACTAACACGTCGAATTTATTATATATTAACATCGGTTTATACCCGATGTCTATGAACACAATTCTAGTAGTGTTTATGCCATTTGGAGGTGCAAGGAAGAGGAAAGGGGGTGAGAAGGAGCTCTTACTGCTCGGAGGTCGGAGGAACAGGGGAGGAGTGAACGAGGGGCTGCTCACAAATTCTCTAGGGTGGCTCCGGGGCTCGTCAGCATCGGACGGGGGCGTTGGAGCTCGTGATGCTATTGACGATGCTCAGATGCGAATAGAGAAAAGGATGGGAGCTGCTCGGGCTCTCGAAAAACAGAGAAGCGATGGGGGCACTCGTATGGAGGCTCAGAGGAATGGCATCAGCGTTGGGAGGCTGCTTGAATTCGAAGGAGGACATGAGGGAGCTGTTGTTGCTCGGATAAATAGAGGCAAGGCGTTTCGGCGGTGCTCGGAAATGTGGCCGGTGATGGACGGTGGTAATGGTGGTTGCTGGGCGACTGTTTCAATAGAAAAGGAACCAACAGAGAGAATGAAACTGGGGATTGATTATGCTGGGTTTGAATAGAAAAGGGGGATGCTTTGTGGCTTTTTTATCTGAATCAGATGGGGAGAATAGCTGCAAGAGGCGTGGGTGGTGTTTGGGGAATATGCCATAATAAGTAATGAGTTGTGGGAGAAGAGAAGTGAGAGGTGTATATGTTGGGCATAATTTTGCAAAGAAACAAAGAGGGGAAATTAGGGAGGGGAATTGGCATTTACAACCAAATCACAAAGGTGAAGGGTGAGGGAAGGAGAAAAACAAAGTGGTCCCCAAATGTTGAATTAAAAATACCCAAAAATTAACATCGAAACCCACTCTCTCGATATCGTTCATATCTCGACTTGTTCAAAATAATTTTCCAATGCAAATTTAATAATGAAATCTGAACATCATTTATCAATTCTCGGCACATGCAAGCGGAATAATAATCTATTTTGCATAAATTTCAAATTTTGGCTGGAATCCGCTTTAAGAGTTTCGAGTTTGATTTATTACTTTGAGGACGAGTTTTTCTTGAAATATTCGAGTTAAATTCATTTTTCCGAAAATCAGATTTAAAAATCAAGGCCTTTAAAGGGAAGACTGGTTTACAACAGGCAACACTTTCAAACTAATCTCTAGGCATAGTCAATTGGATGATGATCCGAATTCGTGAATCTACCAAAAATTAAAAACTTTCTGTGGAAACTTAGGCAGAATGGCTTACCAACTAAACATCGAAAGGGTCAAAAAGGAGTTTCTGCCCTCATGAGTTGTGTATTATGTAACCAAGTTGAGGAGGATGATACACACCTGTTTATTGATTGCTAGTTCAATAATATCCACTCTTTACTGAGCGTAGGAATCTATCATGAAATAAATATAATCAAAACAAACAAAAGAGATAAAAAACCAATCATGAATTTGATTGGTGGCAGACTAAACAAATCAGAAAAAAAAGAAGTGGCTTTCACATGGACCACATGGTGGACAACTTGGTATTTTTCAAACAAAGCTATATTAAAAAAATGAATAACCACCGTCAGCGGAGGTAGTTAAACACATCGTATCACTAAATATGAGGTTGGTGAACAACATGTTCAAATACCAAAACAAAATAATACGCTAATAAATAAAGGAAAAAAATTAAATGAAAAAAAAACTCTTCACGACTCTTTAAACTAAATTTTGACGGTTCCACCCTAACCAACAATGACAATTCCACCGATACATCATTCGTGATTGGAAAGGTCGGCTCATCAATATGGGTGGTAGCCTGATTGGCAAACAAACCCCGATCAAGGCAGAAGCATTGGTGCTAAAACAAGGTGTTATGAAAATAGTGCAAATGGGAATAGGAAAAATACAGATTGAAGGCGACTCTTTGATTATCATTAATCACCTAAAAACAAATAAACAATGCTCATAGGAAATTGAATTGCATATGTCAGGGATTAAAAATCCTTTTTTCTAGTGTGAGGGACTGTTCTTTTTCTCATGTGCCCCGTGATACCAATTGAGCGGCTCATAAAGTTGCACATCTTTGCCGCTTTGCCAAGGGAATTGACGTTTATATTAATCTTGGTCTTCGTGACCTCATCTATAAGGATGCTATCGGGTAACGCTCTTCCCTTCCCGAATTATTAACTAACCAAACACATACACACACACATCACACTTACGCTTCAAGTGATTATGGGTGTGGCAGAATGTGAGGATCGGATGTTTGGCCTTTTTTCGGACCCATTTTTTCAAATTTCATTTATGGTTAAATGATGTGAACTTTGAACACAACTGAAGGAATGATTTCATGCAGAAAGAGCTTAATATGTTCAACCAAATCGACACCTAGTAACACAAGCCACAAAACACGAAGTTCACACTTTACAATAAATTATGCCCCCATACATGGTCTTACGACTTTGCGGAGACCTCTCAACAACTAAGAGATCCGTTCGAGGATAGAAAAAAACTTATCCACCCATAATACTAATTAATTCAGAAGCAATGTCTTCGTTAAAAGGGAGCCACGTGTATAAGCAAGAGCCAATATTTTGCTAACCTGTTTTTTCTTGAAAATTAAAATACACTCCCACGTTCACCCCCATCTCACGCTCTTTCTTTGGTGTGCTCAAAGAGATCCGCTTCTCTATTAGGCAAGAAGAGGAAGGTGATGCAATAGAGAAGCAAGGCAATACCAAGAGGTAGTCTCTCGCTGAAGATCAGTGATGGTGTAGAGAACAAGGGCAGACAAACATCAACGAATGGTGAATGGATGACGACATTGAGGACACTGTTGTCGAAGGTTGTTGTACCCGACTCCGACACCTTCCTATAAAAAGGTGCTATGTACATTGACGAAACCAACTTTGGTGATTCTCTAATGGTTTCGTGCTTTGCGGATGTCAATTTGAACAATTAAATAAGGTGAGACGATGACCTCGCGATGTTGAATTATATATGTTTCTTGAATTTTATAACGACTCGAAATTTAAGTACCCGAATAGAAATAAAAGCGGAAATAATAAATACTACAAAACGCCACGGCCACGCCGGGTCAAAACGATAAAACGTATGAGCAAAAGAGTACGAATGTCAAGCGCCTCCCTCACTATAATCGTCCAAAAGGTCTGTCCCGACAACCATCGACATAAGTAAGTCATATCGGGTAAGGGGTACCTGAATCTAAAAACAAGAATTAAATCGGGGTCAATCATCGGAAATATGCACACTCAATGCCATATAAAGAGGCATACTTAAACTACATGAATGTTAAAATGTAACACATAAGCAAGTGGATAGATATATATAAATGCGAAATAAACACACAAGGGCCCGTATCATCATCACAATCATCATCATCATCACCACCATCATATCATAATATCTTCTCAAACGTACTCATCCTTCTCAAACATACTCATTCTTTCTCATCATAAGTCTTTCATCATTTCATTCTTGTTTCATCGAGTATAAGTCATTTATTCAGATTTTGACGGTCGTCCTACCATAGACACATAGCATACATATGAATTGTTTGATTTACAAAGTTCATCCAACGTCATATTACCGGTTTATATTCCTAAACATGTTACTAGGTCACGTGATGCATGAAGACTCTCGATAAGACAAAGAGTATCACATAAATCCATCATGAGTAAGTCCAGGGGACTTACATGGAGTCCGAAGAATAAGCAAGCAATAAAGTGCACAACCAAGGATCCAATCAACAAGTGCCTATTAATTTCATTAAGCTTTAATTAGGTGGTATTCTAATGCATGGTACCCAACCTAATAATCAACATACATCCACATGAGGTTCACGATTCTATAGATTACGCACTTTGGTTAACTGATCCGGACTTAACCAGTTATAATCTATATCGTATTATCACATAATTGATTTTCTTCTTATCGGATCATAAGCCAAGTTATGGGTATACTTCATTTCTGTATTTTATATGCTCTAAGTTTTGGATATGCCATCATATATTTAACCATATTCTTAGCATTCCCTTAACCAAGTTTCGGATATGCCATCGGATATGCCATCATATAATTTTTTAAGGAAAGTTAGATAACATTTCCATGAACATCATATATAGGTTTCAGCCGAATCAGACCGTTTGATTGGAAATAGAGTCCAAATTACAGAGGCACATATATCCATTTTTTTTTTATGTTTGCTACAAAACGCAACCAAAAACACATAGAGGCTCCACTTCCTAAGCCCTAATTTACACATAAGGCTCATAATCTACATAGGGAAAGGTGGATGAGAGATTACCCTTGAAGCCTCTCTCGAAAAAGACCAAATTACCCCTTCAAGCTTCCCGGGACCTTGCGCCAAACACCTAGCATTTTTGACAAATCCAAACCAAAACATAAAAGGAAGTCTTAGACAAAAACCTTCAAAATTAGTTGTACAACAAGTATAAAATCAGATTTGAAAGGGAGGAAACCAAGACTCACCCAAACACACTTGAAAACCTCAAGAACACAAAGGGCTCGGCACTGCTGGCTAGGAAATGGGGCTCAACGGCTGGCTTGACTGGTCTGGATTTTTGTGCAAGAGCTATGGTTGGAAAGGCCTCTCTTTTGTGGATATTTGGCTCTAAGAATCAGCCAAAAACTTGAGTGAGGAGGGAGTTATTGTGGTTTGAAGTTGAGGTATTGCTAGGCCAACAATGGCTTCCCTCTTTTCTTTCTCTTTCTTTTTTCTTTCTTTCTCTTTTCTCTCTCCGATTTTGGTGGTGTAGATGGCTGAGAATGGTAGCCAGTTGGGGTTCTTTATGGAGCCAAAAGGGTGGGCAAGGGTGGTCAAGGAGTTGGTGTGTATTAGGTAGCATAGTGAATGGAATAGAACTTGGTCATTCAAAGGTGTCAATCCATGGGGGGGGGGGGAGGAGGGGTTATTCTTTAATCAACAAAATGGTGGCTCATGAAGATCATCAAAATGGGGCTAAAATGGGTCATAGGGGAGGCGACATTTTGAGGTTCAAAGACGTCTCGAAAAGTCGCGACAAGTTATGAGAGTTACCGAAATAAATGGATGACAAGGCCTTTGCCTCACCAATATTTCTCGGAAAATTATCATACAAATTCCATTAGATCGGATTTGTAATCCTCTTTCCATATAAAATATGCCATCCAAACATATGATCTCATTACGAATCAATCAAAACAGAGGGTGGATTAACATCCACCTCTAAGGCTAAGCCTTATTCATTTTCCTAGGTTCAACATTCTGACATAACATCATTTATCAACCATACTCACAACAATCACAAAATCATAATGATATCATATCAGTCATATATCATAAAGTATCACACATCAGTGATAATCACATCATGTAGGACCGCTTATGGGCCCCACCACGCATATCAATCACAGAAAATGCAAACTCAATCATAGAGGTAAACACCCAAATCACACATAGTACGACTAAGGGTCCCCCTCCCAGGTACTCACCGACCACTCATGCAGTCAAAACTATATCTGCCCGTGGCTGTACATACGACGCTAGCAATTCATCTAATACATCTCCATAGCTCGCCCATATACTCTCCTCTGTCTCCCAAGTAGCCTCCTCGGGGCTCCTCCTAGCCCACTGTATAAGTACCAACGGTACCTCTATGTGTCTCAGCTTCTTGACCCGGCGGTCAAGAACAACAATCGGATGCTCCACGAAGGTATGGTCAGGTGCTATCTCTAATCCGGAGTAGTCCAATCTGTGGCTCGGATCTGGCTCGTACTTTCTCAGCTGTGACACGTGGAAGACATCGTGTATACTAGCCAAACGGGGCGGTAAAACAACTATGTAAGAAATGTCTCCTACTCGCTCAAGGATCTCAAAGGGGCCCACATATCTAGGGCTCAGTTTGCCCTTCATCCCGAATCGTCGGATCCCTCTCATCGGTGACACTCGCAACCAGACATGATCTCCAACCTTAAAGGCTAACTCAGTCCTGTGCCTATCAGCATACTTCTTCTGTCGGTCGTGCGCAACCCTCAGATGCTCTCGGATCCGACTGACCTGATCTGTCGCCTCCTGCACGTACTATGTGTTGTGAGCCGAATCTGCCATGTTTTACAGTAACTTTTATATCGTTTTCTGCAAACATTTCATGCATTTGGGGTAAGATAGTACATAATCTATGTAGTTTGTGTTTATTTGTCAAATTATGGAATCTACACCAGTTTCTGTTTAATTTCGCAGAATTTGAGGCAAATTACAGCAGTTCTGACAAAGGCCAAAAAAGCTCGGAAATCAACTACATAAGTCCAAGCTCAAGAAGCAGCGGAACCACTCGAATTAAGCTAGGCGCCCAGCTTTACTCGATCTAGTGTAATCATACTCGATCTATGAGCATGATTCTTTTACGAGAGTTGAAGATGATCCTTGTTTGTATTATTGAAGCGAAAGTGATCTTAATGCAACTTGGGTTAATTATGTGAAAAGGGTTAGTAACAATTAGGGTTTATGCGAAAACCTCTATGTGCCTATTTGTTAATAACGAAAGTTATTTTAATGGAAAGCATGATCTCTTATGCCTTTATGTGTTACTTTGCACGGTTATCGTTGTGGCATTGATACCCTGGCTTTGGAAGTTCTTTATATATTGATTTATTTCTGTCGAAATCTGAGTTCTGTGTTCGAAATCTGCAATTTACAGTTTATGTGTTCTTGTCGATCTAGAGCAACTGTTGTCGAGATAGAGTACTGTTTACTCGAGATCGAGTTGGCTTTAGTCTAGATCGAGTTGCTTCTATTGTCGATTCCGAGTTTCTGTCGTCGCTGTTTTTAGTCTATCTCGAGTTGTTGTTAGCCGAGATCGAGTAGTTTTGTGTTTGCTTTTGCTTTTGCTTTCGTTTATTATTTTTGTTTATGTTTCTGTCTTTCTGTTTGCTTTTCTGTGAGATTTACAGCTACTTGGGATACGCTGACACGCTTCCTCGTGGATCGATCCTGACTTCCCACTACCGCATAGGGAGGCAGTCTTGTAATCATTTGCAAGAGACGGAATCTGGTTTGCTGTGATTTATTTATACTTTATTGCAAGTCTCAATTTCCTCGTACAACAAATTGGCGCCGTTGCCGGGGAAGCTATCATTCGCGCCTTAGGTAGTCAGATCTCACTTTTCTCTTGAGTTACTTTGCAGGTATACTGTGATTTATTTATATTTTATTGCAAGTCTCAATTTCCTCGTACAACAAATTAGCGCCGTTGCCGGGGAAGCTATCATTCGCGCCTTAGGTAGTCAGATCTCACTTTTCTCTTGAGTTACATCAGAGCTAAACTACAAAGAGTCATGGCAGCTGCAGAGACACAGGAACAGCTGATCGAGAGGCTCACGAGGGATCTAGCCGCCAGGGATGCTGCTCTCGCCACTAAGAGAGCAGGCAGGCAACATGAAGCTGACCGTGCGAGGCAAGCAGAAGCTGAGCTTGCCCTATACCAACCACTGTAGAGGATTATATGCACCCGACTCTCATCGTGCCTGAATCGGCCATTCTAATCCCTGAAAACAACTATGAAATTCGCACTCAATTCCTTATTGAAATTAAAAATCATGCTTTTCATGGTAGATTTAATGAATGCCCTCTGCACCATATTACCAACTTTACTGACATGTGTCGCACTCTTTCTGAAGGTACCACCTTGGAGTACATCCTGATGAAGGCTTTTCGCTGGTCTCTTGCTGGTCCTGCATTGAAATGGCTGGAAGGACTGAAACCACGATCTCTCAAAACATGGGCTCAACTGAAGCAGGAATTTCTGAACAAATTCTTTCCTCCTGCCAAGACAGCACTCCTGCGCCAAAAGATCACATCTTTCAAACAGCAGCCTGGAGAGACGCTAGCAAAGGCATGAGAACGCTATAAGGATCTACTGCGATCCTGCCCTACACATGGACAGCAACCCTGTGTAGTTCAAGAGATCTTCTTCAATTCTCTGGACTTGGCTGCAAAGGACAGAATCAACACATATACTCACTATGAGTATCTGACAATGCCGTCTGCTGATGCATGGGCTGCTCTCGACAAGCTGACCAACTATGACAACAAGTATGGGACTCCAGTCAACTATGAGGAGAACCCCTACGCCAGGCCAACACCATCCATGCCCCTCTATGAGCCCCATAAGGAGATTGATTCAGATGTAAGGGAGCAGTACTACAGAGACCAGAATAAGAAGTTTCTCAAACAAGTAAAGTATCTTTCTATCAATAAGCCTTGTATTGAATGCGGATCACAGAGGCACACCACTACTGAGTGCCCACACACTGAGCAAGTCAGGCTGGCAGAATACCATGAAGAGGCAGCTTACGCAGGGGGTCCCAATCGCTACATGGGGGACCAAAAGTTTCAGCAACCAAAATGGAACCAAGGTGCCCCTAGGAATCCCCCGCCCTACAGAGCTCTAGGACATCCGGAAAGGGACCAGAAAAGGGATGATCTACAGACAAACCTGGAGGAAATACGGAGGAATCATTCAGAAACTAAGCATTCCTTCAACTCCGTCTACACTCAGATGCAAGGTGTCAACTCTAGGCTTGGGAAAATTGATATATGGCGGAAATCAGTTGATACACAGATTGGTCAGCTAGCAGCAGGAATCCCCAGACAGTCAGGTTCACTCCCAGGATCTTCAGGATCAAATCCCAAGGAAAAGACTGGACACATCGTTGCTGTAAAACTCAGAAGCGGCCATCAACTGCAAGAGCCAGAGGTCGGAAAGCAGCAGAACGAAGGAGAATAGCAAGTCGACCAGCAGCAAGTCGATATCGACAAACATTTAGTCGATCTCGAGGAACAATTGGGCAATCCTTCGTCTATACAGCACAACAACTCGACACCGCAGAACCTGGTCGAGATCGAGAAGAACTTGGTCGAGATCGAGGAAGACCAAGTCGAGATCGAGAAGTCTGCTACACCTCCAACATCTGTTATGGCTCCGAATCAGAAAAAGAAGCTGCCTTTCCCAATAAAATCTCCAAAGGACCCAGCAGAGAAGAAATTTCAGCGTTTCATCAAGATGCTTCAGAAGCTCAACGTCACCATCCCCTTCACAGAAGCTCTCAATGAAATGCCATCCTATGTCAAGTTCTCGAAGGAGATTCTGAGCAAAAAGAGGTCAATGGCTGAAATTACAGAGGAGTGCATCCATTTGGACATACTGGAGAAGAGGCCAGATCCAGGTAAGTTTGCTATATCCATTGGATTTGGTCCATACAAAATTAATGCTTTATGTGATCTTGGAGCTAGTGTGAGTATAATGCCTTTAACAATTTGGTCCAAGATTAAGATATGTGCCCTAGAGCCTGTGGATGCTAGACTTTATATGGCCAACAATACAGTAGTCATTCCAACAAGCATGGTGGACAATGTGCCAGTACAAGTAGGTAAATTCTTTGTCCCTGCTGATTTCTTAGTTGTTGAGATGCAAGAAGACCCTGCTTGTCCAATTATTCTAGGAAGACCCTTCTTGGCGACGGTTGATGCCAACATAAGCGTAAGGAAAGGAGTGCTCACTTTCAACATCATCAATGAGGTAATTGAGTATTCTTTTAATAAAACTGAAAGGCATACAAGTCCAATGGAAGAGGTCAAATCTATCTCAGCTGGCTACATCACTTGCGGGGAACCCAAGGTAAGAAATATGACCCCTGAGGAGCTGGAAAAGACGAATATGGAGGCCCGGGTGGAGGAGATCATGGCCATCCTAAAGGAGGAAACAGAGAATCCACTCGACACGGACCAAGGTACGTCGTTATGGACTAACTATTTTTCGGATGCCTTGACAGGAACTAAGTATGGGGTCATAGTCGACCAAGATTCCTCGACATCGAGGACTCTAGTCGATCTCGACCAAAACCAGGAGCCTCCAACCATCCACATAAGTAAGTCATAAATACAATAAAACGTCACGGCCGCACCGAGTCAAAACGGTAAAACGTATGAGCAAAAGAGTATGAATGTCAAGCTCCTCCCTCACTCTAATCGTCTAAAAGGTCTGTCCCGACAACCATCCACATAAGTAAGTCATATCGGGTAAAGGGTACCTGAATCTAAAAACAAGAATTAAATCGGGGTCAATCATCGGAAATATGCACACTCAATGTCATATAAAGAGGCATACTTAAACTACATGAATGTTAAAATGTAACACATAAGCAAGTGGATAGATATATATATATATAAATGCGAAATAAACACACAAGGGCCCGTATCATCTTCGCAATCATCATCATCATCACCATCATATCATAATATCTTCTCAAACGTCCTCATCCTTCTCAAACATACTCATTCTTTCTCATCATAAGTCTTTCATCATTTCATTCTTGTTCCATCGAGTATAAGTCATTTATTCAAATTTTGACGGCCGTCTTACCATAGACACATAGCATACATATGAATTGTTGGATTTACTAAGTTCATCCTACGTCATATTACCGGTTTATATTCCTAAACATGTTACTAGGTCCCGTGATGCATGAAGACTCTCGATAAGACAAAGAGTATCACATAAATCCATCATGAGTAAGTCTAGGGGACTTACCTGGAGTCCGGAGAATAAGAAAGCAATAAAGTGCAAAAGAAAGGATCCAATCAACAAGTGCCTATTAATTTCATTAAGCTTTCGTTAGGTGGTATTCTAATCCATGGTACCCAACCTAATAATCAACATACATCCACATGAGGTTCACGATTCTATAGATTACGCACTTTGGTTAAGTGATCCGGACTTAACCAGTTATAATCTATATCGTATTATCACATAATCGATTTCTTCTTATCGGATCATAAGCCAAGTTATGGGTATACTTCATTTCTGTATTTTATATGCTCTAAGTTTCGGTTATGCCATCATATATTTAACCATATTCTTAGCATTCCCTTACCAATGTTTTTTAATCGAGTCATTATAAACACTGGTTACTAAAATTATAATAACTCTTGATCCAACAGTTGGATTGCCGTAATTTTTGAAGGAAAGTTAGATAACATTTCCATGAAAATCATAATAAGATTTCAGCTGAATAAAACTGTTTTATTAGAAATAAAGTCCAAATTACAGAGACACATATATCCATATTTTTTTTTATGTTTGCTACAAGACGCAACCAAAAACACATAAAGGCTCCACTTCCTAAGCCCTAATTCACACATAAGGTTCCTAATCTACAAGGGGAAAGGTGGATGAGAGATTACCCTCGAAGCCTCTCTCGAAAAAGACCAAATTACCCCTCCAAGCTTCACGGGACCTTGCGCCAAACACCTAGCATTTTTGACAAATTCAAACCAAAACATAAAAGGAAGTCTTCAAAAAAAACCTTCAAAATTAGTTGTACAACATGTATAAAATCCGATTTGAAGGGGAGGAAAGCAAGACTCACCCAAACACACTTGAAAACCTCAAGAACACAAAGGGCTCGGCACTGCTGGCTCGGAAATGGGGCTAAAGGGCTGGCTTGACTGGTCTGGATTTTTGTGAAAGAACTATGGTTGGAAAGACCTCTCTTTTGTGGATATTTGGCTTCAATAATCAGTCAAAAAGCTTGACTGAGGAGGGAGTTATGGTGGGTTGAAGTTTAGGTATTGCTAGGCCAACAATGGCTTCCCTCTTTTCTTTCTCTTTCTTTTTCCTTCTTTCTCTCTCCTCTCTCCGATTTTGGTGGTGTAGATGGCTGAAAATGGCAGCCAGTTGGGGTTCTTTATGGAGCCAAAAGGGTGGGCAAGGGTGGTCAAGGAGTTGGTGTGTATTAGGTAGGATAGTGAATGGAATAGGACTTGGTCATTCAAAGGTGTCAATCCATGGGGGGGGGGGGGGGGGGGGGGGTTATTATTTAATCAACAAAATGATGGCTCATAAAGATCATCAAAATGGGGCTGAAATGGGTAATAGGGGAGGCGGCATTTTGAGGTTAAAAGACATCTCGAAAAGTCGCGACAAGTTATGAAAGTTACTGAAATAAATGGATGACAAGGCCTTTGCCTCACCAATATTTCTCGGAAAATTATCATACGAATTCCATTAGATCAGAATTGTAATCCTCTTTCCATATAAAATATTCCATCCAAAAATTTTAAATTTTTCCGGGTTTTCAAAATTCTAAAAGGAGGATAATTGCTCGGATTATCCCTCGAAAATTAATTAAATAATAATTAAATTTTTCGGTCTTTACAAATTTGATATATTGGTTGTTCGATTTGGGATTTGTTTTGAACATGATGACTTTTTCAATTGGATTTAAAATCGAGGGATTAAAATCCCAAATCTCTCAATTGGAAGCCCTGATTTGTGTATGACTTATATAAATCGCATCTCCCTAAAGTTTTTTCCTAGTTTTTAATTCTTTCGGTGGAGATGAACAAGGGTGACTGTTGAGGCTTAGACTCTAGACGATGCCCATATAAGGTAAGTGTATGTCAAACTGGAAGAAATCTAAAAATTAATTGAAAGTCCAACTTATCATTAATTTGAAACAATTGCTTAGAATATTTCTCATTAATCCTGTAAAACTTGTATGCATATAATATGTGAGTATGAAAATATAAGGTTAGGGAAATTCTTAACCAATGAAACTTAATATATTGTATATGATGAATGATGTAGGAGAAGTAAAAGAAATTGTTGGATTTGGAAAATTTTCAATTGATATGAGGTCGAACACATAGGCCCGCAAGGTGTTTGTGGAAATGTCAAATAAGAAATTTATGTTGTTTGAGTGTTTTATGGGTCGATTAAACTTTCTACTATCCTTTATTCTCATAGCTAGATTCCTAAATCATAGTTAGAGCTAAAGTTTTCGTATCTGACTGGGTCGGAAAATAGGGTTATTTTGGATTTAAGCTATAACGTTTTCTCATGTTAGTGATTACATTGCAATGCAATCCCCATAGTAATCAAGTTGTAGTTTAGATTAGACCTATCAAGGAGTTTGGTGAATGGTGTCGAGTTAGTTGTGAATCCGATGGGTAATATTCTTTTGTGTTGATTTCATCAAATTTTAGGGGGTTCTTAATGCCAAAAATGTGATTATCCTAGACTTCTCCTTGGTCTCTTGTGGTTATATAGAATATTTAATTGTAATGAAAATTTGATTAGCTTATATTCTGCATGGAGGCTAAATTGCCAAACTTTATTAAGAGATATATTATATGCAAGGCCTTGATCATTCTCCATGAATTTCTCTATTTTGATGTATGTCTTCTATTTCTAGCAGTACTATAGTATATATTAGGTATTGTTAGTTCAATATTTCCAGCATTCTTGGCTTATATTTTTAATGTATTGCTTATATTTTCTCTATTTCGACGTATAACTTATATTAAAAATCCTAGATGAGTGAGAAACTTTTGTTTTCCTTTTTTCATTTCTAGCAAATATGTTAAAAAAAAGATGTCATGCAAAGATAAGCTTTAGGCAACAAGTAAGTTTTTTGCACATGTTCCCATTTTATCCATCTTTCGATGCATACATAATATCACCAATTTACTTATCCTTTTATGGATTTTTGGTATCCAGATAATGTATCGTAGGCAATTCTGATGTGTAATCTCCATGACCCTCATTGCGATTCTGAAAGAGGTGAGGATACAATTTCATTTTATGATAAGATGAGGTCTCCTTTGGTTGAAATTGATTTTTTCTATATGTGAAAATTTTGACCTTTGGTATGTATCAGTAATAATGATAAAGTTGGCATAATGATATTTTTGAAGTGAAAATTTTTGCATGTTTAAAAGAGTTTATGGTCCTTCTATTTTATATTTGCTTTTCTTTTAATTGAAGTAAAGATCATCCAAACATGCTAAGATTTATTAAATGTTTTTTCTATCTTCATCTTTGTTCGCTTCATGAATTCATTCTTATATATATCTACTGAGTACATTAGTACATTATCAGCTTCAAACCCATCTTAATATCTCTTGACATTAAGAATATTAGACAAGTTTTATGCATGATTTCAAGTTCCAAGTCATTTAAAGTTAGTTTTGTGGATTTTGTTTTATGAATGTCATAAAACTATTTTGAAATGACTTGAAACTCGAAATCGAGCTTGGTTGGCATCATATGATTTATTATTTTTTATCACCACATAGATTTAATAAAAAAAATCAACTTTTGTCAGGATTGAGTAATTTTTCATAGTGAAAAATTAAACGTCAGTGTCATGATTGTTTCATTGCCATGAAATATTTCATTGTACCCCTATGAAACAACCTGCATTCCAATCAATTAATTTGAGTAATCTGTCAAGGGTGTGTTTGTTGTCTGCAACTTTGACCATTGTATGTTATTTACCACATAGATTTAATAAAAATCATTATCTTTTGACAAGCTATTGTCATTTTTCACAGTGAAAAATTAAAGTTACGTGTCATGATTTTTTTTACTACCATGATATATTTCACATTTTCACTGCACCCATATGAACCAACCTGCATACAAAACAATTAGTTTTATTAATATGTCACGAGTTTGAGTAATATAATTGCCAACATGTTGAATTTTGTGGTGCTCTGAAACCCATTGGTGCATACAAGGAAAGGGGTGAAATATTATGTTTGATCCAGGTGGAATGCTGGGTTGGAATTGGTCCGTTGATTATGGTACTAACTGTCGAGATATTGATGATGCACAATTGATTTTAGTAAGGAATTTTGTATTTGATCAAGGAGGTCGGGAGCTACAAATAAAAGTTGTTAATGTTGATGTTATGGTTTTGTTGAGGGTTAGGAATGTTTCAACTGATCTTTCATCAGAAATTATATGGATGACAATCTTCAATTCTTGGCATGGATTCACTTTATTGGAAGGATGAGGGAAGCAACCTCATTTCTCCGTACTAATTTTTATTGCCTAAAATGCTTGATGTTGTATTGAATGTAACGGCCCGAAATTATGATTCACGAGATACGTTTCGAGGGATGAAACCCCTCGTTGGAATCTTGCGCCCCGAGTACAGGTTGAAGGTTTGAATTCTAATCTAACGTTTAAAGTGGGATTTCATACCCAAATTCGAAGGGATCGTTGGAATCCTCGGGGAAGTTCCATGTATCTGTCGTAAGTCTAAGCGTGGAAAACTAGTAGTCATGCAAGAGCAGAAGTAAAATGTAATACAAAGGGGTGCCAAAGCAGAGCCGGGTCAAAATGGAGTCTAAACCATAAGTCCAAAACGTAGTCAAAGTCTGGTGAAGTCAATAACTCCAGTGCTCACTCTCCGCCGAACTAAAAGGACTCGCGCAATAAGCAAGCAGCACCAATAGGACGAACATAAATACACCAACAACTACCCACTATATATCCCGCCAAGGTAGGGTCTGGGGGTCAGGATGTACGCACTCATTCCCCGGACAAGTTGAGAGAGTGTTTCCGAAAGACTCTGAACCATAAACAAAGCAAGGTAAAGATAAAAATGAAGCAAGAGCCAAAGGTCACCACATAAAAGCCCAAAACACTATCCATCCACAGCCCGAATGCACCGCCTCCAGTAGTCCCTGTCTGACGTCGAATCTTCGGTCAGGTTTAAAAGGTTGAGAAAGAGCAGGTGACGTCGACCTGCTCTTTCCGCTGTCCTAAGCACACACATACGTGATACCTAATAATCCTACTTCTAGATATAAGACGGAATATTAACACACTAGCATGCCCCTAAGATCAAGTGCATAATAATCGATAGGGCCTTAGCAAAGAATACCAAATGGTATATCCCTCTCCTACCTCCCTCCCCTTCCCGATAGGGCGAAGACTAACCAGCTCATGAATGCATTCCATTCCATTATAATCGAATCGGGCCCGCAAGCCCAGCCCATAACCATATATAAATAAAGCCCGCAGGCAACTCTCGTAATCATGCTCGTAATATTCACGCTCGCAATATATGTAAAGGTGATGCCATATGACTCGAATGACTGGTCATACACGTTTAGGTAGTGGTAATATAAGCATTTAGATAGGTTTAGGTAGGGTAAAATGCATGAGTTAGAGTAGTTTTCATGTTTTGGGTTATGCTTCAATTAGAGTCGGAATCTACGAGATTTGTTCATGATTTCAGGTGATTGTAAAGAGGTGAAGCTAAGCTCGAGCCAATGCTCGAAGATTGGACAAAAATAGAAGAGCACGAGAGCTGAGGAGAGGAGCTAAACATGTAAAGGATTGGAGCTGTCTAGGTTGGCGACGCTGCACTAAAACGAGTTGTTTGAAGGCTGTATTTATCGGATCAGGGGGTACTTATACTTGTTGGAAAGAGGATTCGAAGACCTACAACTTTCGCGTTTATGACTTTTCCAAACTCGGCCTTGAAGACAGTGAAATCTGGACGTCAAGATGGCTGCTAAAAAGAAACTCGGTCTGGGCATAAAAACTCGCCCGAGTTCTTTGGTGCACTCGAGTTATGTTGCATTTTCAAGGATGTGGGCTGTTAGTTTTCTTAATTTCTGAAAGATGTTATTTTATTTATTGTTAATTAATTAGGAGAGAAGAGAAAACGTTGGTTCTAGCCAAGAACACCAATGAGGTCGTGTTTTAGTTCCAAGGGGGAACCACGAACAGATTGTTACGAAACAATTGGGAGACCTTTTGTGATTTCTCAAGTATGAATAACTAAGCCTCTTTGCTTGGGAAAATTAATCGAAGCCTCTTTGCATCGAATGTTTAGGGTTTTCGTGAATTTTCATTAGCTTGATCAACTGATGCCTTTTCTTGATAATCTATAGCTAGATATAGGTAATTTCTGGTTGAGTTATCTATATTCTTGAGTAGCAAAGTATAAATCTCTGAAGCTGGTTGATTGAGGGATTTGTATAAAGAATTGATTTGCAATTGATGCAATAACTGGTTGTGCGCGTCGATTATCTTTGTTGAATTCCTTTAAGCTTAATCGATTTTTAAATTGAATCTTGATAGTTTCATGATTGTTTGATAATTAGGGTTTTCAGGGTTTGGTTGTCCTGTTAACTAGATTTGATAAGGAATTGGATTTAAAAGACCTAGTCTTTCCACAATAAAGTATTCAAGAGGAAGTTATCTATCTGATTTCGATGATCAATGAACAAACCTGATTGCTGAGATTGGTTAACCTAAGCTATTTTTCTCATATTCATTCACTCAAGTTGTTTAGTTTGCTACTTTTGTTTCTCAATTAGTTAGTTCAAACCATCAAATCCCCCTCTTTGTTTCTTGTTCTTATTGACACACTTGACTTGCATACAAATCGTTGACTCTCTGTGGGATTGACCTGTACTTGCCAAACTACATTAGTTAGGTTAGTCGGATTTATTTGATAGGATTTAAGGCGACTGAAAATCTTTGTCAATGACTCAGGACAAGACCCGATGAGACTGGGCCGTCTTATGACTCTAGCAAAGACTCTAGTTACTTCACAGACAACGGTCGTTCTGTTTACACACGCATACAGAAGTAGAATGCTCAATGGTCAATTCAACATAGCGTGATACTACATGGCATGTTGATCGTGAATGTAAGCACCTAGTATATCATGCAGATAAGACAAGGAGTTCTCTCTGTCGATCCGAGTAAGCTCTGAAGAGACTTACCTAGCTAGCAGAACAACATAATAGAATGTCCGACGCACATCATAATCATAAGGTGTCACCTAGATGGCTAGATCCATATCAGAACACATACGTAAATCTACGTCTAGTCATTCAAGCACTCAAGCATACATCATCCAACGAGAATAAAAACCACATCGCAAACTCAAGATTATTTTTTTTGGTGCCTCAAACTCAAGATAGATGTCGACTAGAGACAAGCGCTTAATTATGGGCGGCACCCTTGCCTCGAGTCGAGATGGATTTACAAATTTTACATGTGTATAATTTCCATAGTCATCAATGTAGAATCTAGACATAATTTTTTCGGACTCCTTTCCCGTTAAGAATTTTTGGTACTAATGCATGTTCTTTATTTAGCATATATATAAGTATACTCGCTCGCTAGTTAGCTAGCTAGCTATCAGAATCATTTTGTCATCCCTATCCCTCCCTCCAAGTCATCTTCCATACAAGTGTTGGCTCTCCATGGGACGATATCGTCACCTTTTCCATCTTTGGGATTTGTCAATGGTGGTGCGACTTGCTTATTCGAGTCCATCTCCTTTGCTTTACCCCAGAGCACGGCATACAATCCACATACTATGAGCATTGCTCCTATCAAGCTAAACCAAACAACAATATACCCTAAATTGTTAGGCCACGGGGCATACTCTCAATATAAAATCTAAATCAAGAAAGTATAACTTGGCAACTAATCGGAATCTCGGTGTGGTTTACATACGTACCTTCCCAAGTATAGCTTCTCATCCAAGAATAAAGAGCTGGCAATTGCAACTAGGATGAGCATCAAAGGACTAAATATGGACACAAACAATGGCCCTTTATGGTTGACACACCATGAAATCAGTACTACCATCGCTCCAGAGCCAATCGTCCCCTATTATATATATAAATATTTGAATCAAACAACAACAAACAGCTTATACTTGAATGAAGCTTAATTTATATATATATATATATATGTTTTCCAAAAAACCATCCAATTAAGTTTTGTCCAAACATACCGCAAATGCAACGGTTGCAAGCCTAATGTTCCATCCGAGCTTCCAATGATCCCAGTCATGATCAACGACTAAAGCATATGCAATTGCTTGAATTCCTCCCATAAGGTTCATCAATGACGTGCTCGAATAGTAGCTTGGATATATCTCACTCAACCTTGTCTACAAATCAAGAAAAATGTCAAGAAAATATCATCAACGTACAAGAAAATTAGTTTCCATTTGTATCACCTGAGATATTAACCAAAAGCCATAAGCCAAGGATCCACCGAAAGATGAGAGAGCACCCAAAACTTGATTCCCACCATGAGATGGAGGATGCAATGCTGTGACTCCAGTTTCTGGATGAGGATGTATAAGGTGAATGTTTGTCGACCACAAGTTAATCTCGAACCCTTTATAGAAGGTGAGCAGCATTGCTCCGCTTATACCGATCACCGTTCCTATCACTTTTGCTTGGCCTGATAGTGTTCCTAGTGTCATTTTCTCCAACCTAGCTTTTTGGATCGGGTAAATTAAAGGACCCGGGGGTTGGGATCGAGGAACGGTGATCGATCAGTAACACAATCAAATCAATTCAATTTTAGATCGATGTAATTGGTATATATATATGAATAAATCAAAGAATCGATCACCTGAAGGAAGCAGCAAGAACAAAGGTAATAGCGGGAACAAGGTTGTTCATTGCAGAAGCATATGTAGCTGATGTCAACGCAAGGCTTTCTAAGTAGAGATTGTGCAACAACGCTCCCCTGAATTTTTATTTTTTATTTTCAATATAAAAAAAATCCAAAAAAATTAATTAAGAAGCTAGCATATATGTGAAGTTAAATGAATGTTAATTTTCGTGAACTCTGAAGAAACTCCATCTGAGATCTTGGATTGAAGGAAATTCAGTAATGGAAGGTGTTACAGAGTGTAATCTATTGTTTACAGACGGAAGTAATGAACTGCATATATAGAGAGAGCTGTTTTACATAATTTGCCCATAACTTTCTATTTTACACTTTATGACCCTGCACACACATATCCTAACAAACTCTAATAAATCAATTCGATTAAGAAACCATTATTAATATTTGATGGTGGAATCCCATGTGGATTAGCTAGTCAATGTTTATGAGTATACAAGTCAACTAGTGTCTTTCTTTGTCTGTATAAAGAAGTTTAATACATCAAGCACTCAAAGCTATTAATTGGGATCGAGTATCCATGTCGATTTACCAGTTTATGAAGTTGCAAATTGTACGCTAGTAAGCTAATTAAATAGAGTCTATACATCAAGTGTTTAACACATGGATTAAAATTTTGTGTTAGTTAATGAATCTCTCAAGTACTGAACAAATTAATTAAGGAGATCGATTTCAGATTAATATTGGTCCGCAGGATTCTTAATTAACCAAAAGGGGTACGTTGAGCATCAATGCTCTTATAGAAAAGGGTGGTGTGGACTGTGGAATAGTCCATGCTAGCTAGCTTTTAATAAGAAAGATGGCAAATTAAAGTGTTTGTGATGTATATCACTCGAATATTAAAGCTACTTTTTTCCCCTTATAGAGGATTAGTGTGACACGCATATAACCACGTACGGATCATATATCCGTATATTTTGTGCGTTATATATTTTTTAGGATTATAAAAACCATACTCCGTACAAAATATTAATTTGTGTTTTTATTATATATTTTTGAAAAAATAATTTGATACTCCCTCTGTATTTGAATAATTGTCCTTTTGGATATTTTCACACTTTTTAAATTAAAGTGTTAAAAATAGAAATAAAAATAAGGAATCCAACCATTTAATGTCATCATTTTACAAATTAAATTTTAAGGGTCAATAAATTTAAATAAGTAAAAATCAGAAAGATTCATTATTTAATGATGTCTCACCGTCAATAATTTTGTTCAAATAAAAAATGTCTAAAAGACTAATTATTCTGATACGAAAGGAGTGCTTATTACGATTATTTTTACAAAATAATAAAAACATAATATTTTATATAATTTTTATCTTCTAAAAAGTGTATTGTTACCAAATTTTAAAAAAAGTACGGTATATGATATTATTGGAGATGAATGACGGAGACGACATGAGGATGGTAAAGCGGCAGCTGATCGAAAGGAGCAAATGCAAACCGAAACACTATAAATTAATCTCTAATTGTTATTGGTCGAGTATGAGAAGTTAATGATTAAGAGAGTGAATAGCTCTCATATTTAATTTAAGATTCATAATTATAAAAATATTTACAATTTTTTTTATTTTTCATATAAAAATTGTTTTGCACACTTCTCCCATTTCAATGTTTAATTTTAACATAATTAAGCTAATGATATTCCCATTATCCTCTAAGGTCAGCTCTAAAAAAAAAGGAAATTCATTCACACTCTTACCTTCTTTCATGTAAGATTCAAATCCTTTTATTTAATTCCATACTCTTCGATCTACCGAAAATTAAAACACATATGCATATTAAGGAAATTAATAATAATGTTGTAACTTACCCAAATAATCCACAGAGGAAGGCATGGCCTAGAACACTCCATGTTATTTTAGGGCTGCTTTTCCTGCACGTAATTAATCTCTTACAGAACAAACTAGCAAGCATTCAAGTATGCAAAAATAATGATGATTTTAATTTAATTTGTAGTTGAAACATGGTATACTGTTCCCTACGTCTCAAATTAAATGTCTTTTTATTTTTCGGCACGCTCTTTAAAAAGCGAAAAACTCTATAAAATATTTTTTTGTTAATTAATTTTTTTATATAATTTGAGACTTAGTAGTAATAAGTATAACATTATATAAAAAAAATTAATTAAAATAATAATATTTTATAGAGTTTTTCGCACCTTAAAAAACGTGCACAAAAAAACAAACAGACAATTAATATGAGATGGAGGGAGTAATAAATAAGCCCATGAAGTAAGTAAAAGCTGGAAGTTTCCATGTAACATGTGGAAATTGCAGTTAGGTTGATGCCATGTAAATTAAAGCACTAAAAAATGTGGAGACAAATACCTACCACAAAAAAAAACCCCACTTGATCACCATATTTAACAAAACCACTCATCTTAAGCTACCTTTGCCCCGTTGCTGTTTTTTCGCTATCAAATCACACGGACATGCCAAGTGTGCCTGTGTCTATATACACACACTTACAGTCTGACACACACACAAAGTATATTTTTTATTCTTAACAAAATTAAGGTATACTAAATTGTAAAATTTTATTTCTAATTTTGTCTGTTTCATCTTATACTCCCTCCGTTCCAAAATACATGGGTTTTTAGTTTTCAGCACGCTTTTTAAGGAGCGAAAAACTCTATGAAATATTATTTTTTTTAATTAATTTTTTTATATAATTTGATACTTATTAGTAATAAGTATCAAATGATATAAAAAAATTGATTAAAAAAATAATATTTCATAGAGTTTTTCGCTCCTTAAAAAACGTGTCAAAAAGGAAAAGCCCATGTATTATGGAACGGAGGTAGTATGTTATATAGTTATACTGTCCAAATAAATTAATTTTATTATTATATCGCAATAAGTATCACCTCAGAGTGATGCGTTAGGATCCATGGATGTTGTTTTCAAAAGATTTGAATTTGTCATTCAAAAGGGATTGGCATTATAGTTTATTGTCCGCTTACCTACATATATGTCTCAATTTAAATAACTGTATTATTTGCAATACCTATATATATATATATATATATATATATATATATATATATATATATATATATATATATATATATATATATATATATATATATATATATATATATATATATATAGGGGAGATATCTAATGAGAAGTAACATTTAAATGAGAAGATGAGAAGTAAGTCTTATACCCCTTAGATTAAAATAATTTTTTTTATATGGATATATAGGACATATCTAATGAGAAATATATCAATGTTTTTTTTAAAAAAATATTTTTTACGCTATTTATCTAGAGGGTGATTTAAGGTTCATTTTAGGGTTTTTATGCTAATTTAAATTAGCTTTTTCATTCATCATCTAAAAAAAAAACATAAAAAATAATTTTAAAAAAACATTGATATATTTATCATTAGATATGTCCCCTATATCCATATAAAAAAAATTATTTTAATCTAAAGGGTATAAGACTTACTTCTCATCTTCTCATTTAAATGTTACTTCATATATATATATCAGGTTAAACGAATTCATATCCCATCAACTATAGTTTTATATATACATCTTAGGATCAAAATGATGATAGCTCATAGCTATAGCTTGTTCGCGCAATGAATTCATTTCACTCCACACAAGGTTTGGGCCAATTTTAATTAAATTGGATTGTTTAACCAAGTCGGTATAGTATAACGTGCACACCGGTACTCATGAGCACGAAGAGGAACGTATATACGGTATAATCCATTGTTTGTGATATAAAGAGGAGGCCGGAACTTAAAGATAGAGAGATGCGAGCCTATATATAGAACATATATATATATATATCGATCTCTGTTTGAGTAAGTTTGTAAAGATCGAGAATTGCGTTGGATCAGAATCAAAATCATCTATAAAAATAAGAAGGGTCCGGGCAGTTACGTTGGATCAGAATCATCTATAAAAATCAACAACATTATTATAATTAATCATTAGTGATATATATAGATCATCATCGATCACCGTACCTTTCAAGAAAGAAGGCGAGGGGAAGAATGAAAGCAACTGCAAACACCAAGCGGTATGCCACCAGTATCCTGAGGTCCATCCCATCAGCAGCCGCCATCTTGTAGAGGACATTGATGGCTGCGAAAACCGCCTGGACCACCACCATCGCCACCCCCGCCTTCAGGCTTTCGAGTGTCGACTTCAGAGTGCTTCTCCATCTGAAGGCTTCATTCCCTCCCTGCACCTTCTCCTCTTTAGTGGTCATGGTTTTATTAGCATCTCAACTATCGTTGATGTGCTGCTAATTTATAGGAGTTGGACCCTAGAGTGGACTGATTTCTGATTGAGGGCCCCACCCCGTTGTCTGCCTTAATAATTTTTTTTAGATGCTCACTCTCGCCTTTGCATGTAAATACGAAGAAGATCAAAGGCCAGATTTGAATCGTGAGAGTTAGAAATTGAAATTTTTAAATTTTAGGGTTTACGAACATCTTGACGGTTTTTTCCATTTAAAACAATTTTTTTGAACAAAAATAATAGCTACACGCACGGTTGGATAGGTTAGACAATCTACCATGATTTTGAGTAAAATGTGTAAACATTTGCACAAGATGTGTAAAAATACATATCACTTTTTAATAATTTGTTCCATTAAAATGTGTAAATATTTGCACAAGATGTGTAAAAATACATACACATCTTGGTTTTTGTAAAAGCTTTTACAAATAGTGGAGGTGGCGTGCTCAAATTTACACATTAAATGCTCAAATGTATACATTTGTACAATTCCAAAACAATCAATGGAGATTAAAAAATGTCTAAAAAATCCACATTTGCACACAACCATTGTGGATGGTCTTATGTTGAGAAATGTGAATGAGACCCTAAAGAGTCCCACATAAAAAGTTGAACATAGCGAGGCTTAATTAGTATATAAGTCGGTGGGCTACTCCTACTGCCAATTGATTTTAGAATAGAAACTTACTCGGCTTGTGTGCTAGACTACTAGCGCATGTGCGTCCGTGCATGTTGTAAGGAGGAAATCGAGAATTGCAATAAAATATAAGTAAGTAAAGCAAACCAGATTCCGTCCCTTGCAAATGATTACAAGACTTCCTCCCGATGTAGCAGTGAGAAGTCAGGATCAATCCACGAGGAAGCGTGTCATCGGATCTTACGCAACGGAGAAATCTCACGAACAGAAGTCGACCACATGTTGTCGATCTCGACTAGGGTTAGTCGTCAGAAGATCGGACAAGTTGAACAGCGCAGCAGCAGTCACATGCGGTTTTAGTCGATATCGAGTAAGCTTTACTCGAGATCGAGTAGACTCGTCGATGTCGATGAAGCTCTTGTCGAACACCTGCACACAGAAGCTACAGCGATCTGGGATCGAGAATCAGTAACTCGAGATCGACCAAAGTTGGTCGAGATCGAGTAAGGCAGAAAACTTAAAACGAAATAAAATAAAGACAAAGGCTTTGGGATTCGAAAACTATGTATGAAAAGACTTCCAAGATTGGGGTTTACAACAGCGATAACCAAGCATGCATAAGACAAGAATAAAACAGATAATCTTATAAATTGCACCAAAGGATTAAGCTTCCGCCTTTTCCAACAATTAAACAACTCTCTCAAGAAACCCTAATTGTCTCTACTAATTTTATGTTTATAATCCAAGTTGTTAGCATGGACCTCCATTAGATGGGTAATAAACACATAACAAGTAGTAGATGCTTAAAACATGATAATAGTCGGATCTTTACCTCAAACACGCAGGGCTATCGTCGGGCTCGCCCCAACCCTAGAAGTGGGTGGACTACTCAAGCTTCATCGCAATCTCAGACATTGATTGAAAGGAAATAACTACTTGCATTAAATCAAACAGAGCTTACAACCAAAGGAAGCCAATTCCGCTCTCGCTTCACCAACTCCTCTTGGCCACTCACTCTATCTCTCTCTACTACTAATTGCTGTGTGATGGAATGAATAAAACTCAGCCCCCTAAGGCTTTATTTATAGGCTTCTAATCGTTGCTATTCAAGGATAGAAATCTCTATCTATATCTAAATCTGAATCTAAAATCTTTAAAGATAAATAAATGGAATAACATAATTAAATCTAAAAAGGGAAATTATATCTAAAAGCCTAAAATATCTTCAAATGGATAAATCTTCTCTTCCATGATGGATCTTGATAGAATCGGATAGAACTCGGCAATCTTCGGCCCCAAGGAATCCAAATCCGAGTAGGACAGCTCAAACCGCGTACGCGGCTTCTGGATAGATTTCCTCGATATCGACCAACTCTTGTCGATATCGAGTAAAGTGGTCATCGACTTCAGCTTCAGTGGCTTGGTCGACTAGCTCCTCCTCGGACTGGCTCAGGTGCTGGCTTCAGATGTTGTCGATATCGAGGAGTTTCCTCGATATCGAGGAAGGTGGCTCCATCGACTTGGCTGGCTTGGTGGTGTCGGGTAGCTCCTTCTCGATCTGCTCGGACATGTGACTTTGGTCTTTGTCGATATCGAGGAAGTTCGTCGATATCGATGAGTGGTGTCTAGCCTGTCTAGTCAAGTCGAGTGGCTCTCCACGGCATCCTCGATCAGGCTCTGACTCTGGCTGGTTTTCAGGGCTTTGTCGATATCGAGTAGATTACTCGATATGGAGGAGTGTGCTAGAGTCATGTAACTCTGTTCCTCGGCTTCTCGACATGGTGCTCCTCGATCAGTTCTATGCCCGGCCATGGTTTTTCGATATCGAGTAAAACTCATCGATATCGAGTAGCCTTCAGCCTCCGTCTTTGCTTCTTAGTTTTCTCCTGAAATGGCTCCATATTCTGCAATATTAAATAGAAACTTATGTAGATCTCCATTTCTGGCAAATAAGCATATACTACATAAATTTGACATATTCCCAACCCGAAATATGCAAAGTGTATAGAATATGGAACTGAACTGTGCATAAAAACATGGCTACTTTAGAGACATCAAATCACCCCATACTTAGACTTGCTTGTCCTCAAGCAATAACCAAACAATAACCAAGACCTACAACACATCCTTCAAGTCTTCGCCTTTGTCAAAAGCAACATCTCAAGTAGTTGCAATGTAAGACAAGTGAATTTAACGTCATCCCACATATATGAGCGATCCATGAGCATAGGCAATATAAATCCAACCTCACCATGGTAAAGTGTTTATACTCAGCTCTCAATGTGTTTAGGCTATGAAGATCAACTCTCAACTCAATTCGATATACAATTTCATAATCATTGCAATTTAAATATAAATCCACTTCGCAACCAATTATGTAAATGCAACAAGAATTATCAGGAGGACTTCGCTCAATAGAAGTCTTCAAAGAAGATTCCATTCGGCGGGGTTGTAATGGGGCTTGGTAAGAAATAAAAGGGTATGGAATTATTTGGCCATGTGGTGCTTAATAACATTCGGGAATCAAGACTCCTAAATCTCCAACACAACTCAACCAAACCATAACTCTCAATCATATGAATCAACCAAACTCTCCAACTTATCTCAATGAAGTATGTAACCTTTCAAACTTAATAACCTCTCCAAAGTATGTATCTTGTGAAAATGAAAGAAATAAGGTAAATTTGGCTCATGCACTTTATTCACAAACATATACACAAACTTTTCTTTCTCTTTTTTCTTTTCGATTTTTTTTTTAAACGAAAATAGCTAGTGCATTTATAGGGTGAGCCAAAAATCCTTTTACATAATATGCATAGCAAGATAAAAATATAAAACCAACCCATATCTCAATAAATTCAAAAATCCTTCTTACTTAAAATGAAACACAAGCTTATTCCTTCCACAAACCATTATTTCAACCAACTCTAAGTCTTAATTCCCAAATGGGGGTCAGACTCGATTTGGCTAAGGATAATTTTGTGGAGTTTATAATAAAAGCCTCAGGCTAATGTTCTGGCTTTAAGCAAGGATAATGCAGGGTAGGTAAAGAGAGGATAAAATTGGCTTAAAAGGTGCCTCCATCCTTTAATTCTCGTTTACATAGACATATAAATGCATTGGCTTTGAATAACTATCACAACATTTAGAGATGCATATGAAGAGTAAATACACTCAAGAAAGCAGAGGGATTTTTAGTGTTCTTCCTATAAGGCCAAAATTCTCACTATGACAATTTTTGTTGGATTTTAACCTTTAGCTTAGGATCATATGTGCTCAATTTAATCACAAGTTCACAATCAACATAAAAACAATTTCGATGACTTAGGCTAAACCTTCCAAACATGCCATAGGATTTACATGATCAAGTCAGTCATTATTTACCATCATAGGACATCTAAGTTAGGGTATAAAAACTAAGACAATGCAAAAAAATTAAACATGCAATGCATTTTTTTTTTGACATTTTTTTTTATTTTTTTATTTTTATGTAACTAAAAAAACAAGACTAAAGCATGACAAAAGACTAAAATGCATAAAACTTAAACATGAATGCATAGTATAAAAAATAAAATTTCACCATGTAGAACCAAAAGCAAGACTAAAACATATAATAATGATAATGAGTCATTCCCCCACCCCATACTTAAAATATACAATGTCCCCACTGTATAAAATCAAATAAAAATAAGAGTAAAGGAAGGAACTCACCGAATAACGCATCGAGGAAGGTAGATCAGGGCATATCGAGTAAACTCCTTGTCGATATCGAGTATTGTACTCGATATCGAGTAGCTGTCTGCGTCTAGTGGATCTTGAAGTCGAGGAGATTTGTCTGGCTTAGTCGATATCGAGTTGGCCTACTCGATATTGACGAACTTCTGGGCTGCTCCTCTTAGTCGATTTCGACTTGGCCTTCGTCGATTCTGACTGTTTTTCAGGGACTTCTTATTCCACCTTTCGCGATTCTTTTATGCTTGCCGACCTAAAAGTGTTAGATTGCACACAAAAACAAGACTTTCCAGTTTCCACATGAAGTATTCTAAACTAAAAAACCAAAAACAAAAAACCAAAACCAAAATCAAAAGTTCCAAAGTCCCAAAATTCAAAAAGTTTTATATACATGCTCTAGATTTTAGAGTCGCTAGGCCGACTTCTTCTTTTATGCTCAAGGACCTTTAATGTGGGGCCCGCTTGTGCTTGGCCCTTCCCCTGGATCATCTAGGTCCTGATCGTAGTACGCAAGCTCAGCTGATAGATGGTTGCTTGCATAGTCTTCCTATTCTTTCTTCTTTCTCTTCCCAGCTTTTAGTTTCCGCAGATTCTCTCGCCACGGGGCCTTACCTCCCCTTAAATTATTGATAAATTTCTTAATGGAATGAGGAGGAGTAGGATTCATACCTGAACTTACCTTTTCGGGTCCAAAACAGAAATCTTCGGGCTTGGGGTTAGTCGATATCGGGCAGGACTGGTCGATATCGAGTACAGGGACCCCATACTTATGCTCTTGGTAAGTCTGGTGCTCAGCAGAGGAAATCGATGTCGATGAGGGTTGGTCGATATCGAGGACATGTTTGGTCGATATCGAGGAGGGCTTGTCGATATCGAGTTGGCCGGCCTCTAGTGCTTTCCTCCGTTGTTTGCTCGATCCCGTGGTCGCTGATGCTCTTTACCTCCAGCCATGATATTTCCTCTTTTGCAGGGCCAAAAGAAAAGTCTACGACCTCATCGCCTATGGTAAAGGTGAGCGATCGCTGTTTGACACTAATTTTGGCATCTGCAGTAGCTAAGAATGGTCTTCCAAGAATAATAGGGCTTGTAGGATCTTCAGCACAATCTATAATAAGGAAATCTGCTGGATTCAGGCAACTCTGTTCCTGACTCGATATCGACATATTCCCAACCCGAAATATCGAGTAGATTACTCTGTTCCTGACTTTTCTTTTGCGGGGCCAAAAGAAAAGTCTAAGACCTCATCGCCTATGGTAAAGGTGAGCGATCGCTGTTTTCAGGGCTTTGTCAATAGCGAGTAGATTACTCGATATCGAGGAGTGTGCTAGAGTCAGGCAACTCTGTTCCTCGGCTTCTCGACATGTTCCTGAACCGTGCATAAAAACATGGCTACTTAAGAGACATCAATGCACAAGATCCCTAGTCATCGGTTCGAGTCAAAATTTTATATGATATAGAGCGGTTAGCCTATAACGGCCCGTCTCTCGATGGACAACTGGGTTACCAGTTGTCCAAGTGTCAACCGGATGAGTAATTCCTAGTTGCATTTACGGGGGCGTATGTTGAGAGATGTAAACCAATTTGTTTTAGAATAGAACATCATTCGGCTTGTGTGCTAGGCTACTAGCACATGTGCGCCCGTGCACACGACTCCCAGTCATCAGTCTGAGTCGGGCTTTGATAGGTTAAACATCTCTCTCTCTCACAAAAAAAAAAATGAAAGCACATGGTCATGGACAGGGTCGGGGCGATCGTCGAGAAGGTGGTCAGCTTGGTGAGTGTTTTAGGTCGTGGAGGGCGTTCCCTTGATCGGACGGTCATGAGAACGTTGTTGGGGGTGTTGGTGGTGGGTAGGGTGTCGGAGGTGGTAGTGTGGGGACAGGAACGACTAGTGTTGGTGGAAGTGTGGTGGTACGTGGTGGTGGACAAGGCGCTGTTGGAGGTAGGCTGGGCCTGCACTAGAGATATGGTGGTAGGTTGGCAACATGCGGGGCCGATGGTGGTGTTGATGGGGCTGTTGCCGGCGCAGACAGAAGTGATGTAAGGGCGAGTTCTTCGAAGACTCTTGGGTGTCTAGACACAAAGCCGGGATAAGGTTATTAAAAATTATGTATTATTTGATTAATTTAAATTTATTTGAATTAGTTTAGAATTGTTTGAAATATTTGTTTGGAATTATGTTGAAATTTTGGAATTTTGAATTAGATTATGAATGCGATCATGAAGTGTCAATGTTGCCACTTCCAAAGTCGTATGACATGTTGACAACCTCTGGGTGTGTAGGCCTCGTACTCCAGAATGCCCCATGACCAAAACGTCCACCTCCTTTCCAACGTGTCAGAGCATGGGATTACTCTTTTGGCGAAGAATCTACTGCATTTGATGAATCTCTTTCTCATCCCCTTCTCCTCGAGGGACAATCATGTGGCCCGCATGAACCATGAGATGAATTGTGTTTATCTTATTCACCCATTGTCGGAGGTCGTGGCCCGTCCTCATCGGACGATGAAGCCTCCATAAATCGTCGTTCAAGTTAGACATGCTCAAAGAAAGATAGTCGGTGGAAGATACTATTCTAGGTCTGTTTGACGGGTTGTCCCTTCTTCGGCGAGTTTATAGCATGCGGGGAGATTGATGAGATACTTGGGCTCATGAGTGTCATGTAAAGGGTCGATAATCCGGTCACATATATAGATGACATTACCCCCGATGAGTATGCACCATCATCTGTATCATATTGATATTGTGATTGTTGGCGTCTGAGGAACAAATAACATAATCTAACCTTTTCCTGTACCATTCCACTTGCCGCCAAATTTGGTGAATCTTTTCCAATTTGAATATACATAAAATAAGCATAATCTTTGCACCTCATGAATACAATGTGGGCATTATAGAGCTAATCAACAATCATAGCTTGTCCTTACCCAACTGCATGTGCACTGCATGAGGACTACCCCTCGTCGAGCCTGGCGCAAGTTATGTGAGGACCTTGAATTTTGAAAATATATTTTATTAAAAATGGATTCAAGTCGGAGATTCGGATATTTTGAAAACCCTCGTCCTCATTTTGATATTTGTATTTTAAAATCCTTAGAGCGGATTCCGGATAAATTTTGAACTTTTGAAGAGAAATTCCATCCTTTCCCCTCGATATTTGAAAATACCTCCAAATATCGATATCCTTTTGACTTGGGAACTTTAATTGATCGAGTCCAGATAAGATCAAGAGAGCAGGATTTAGGAAACTAACTTTCGGGAAACTAACTTCGGGAATTTGAATTTCGCGCTTTTGGGGACACAAGTTTTGTCCTCTTTCACATATGTCTATCCGAAATTTTCAGCCCTTGGTCCCCCCTTTGAGCTGAATTTGAACCCAAGGAAACTTCTCATCTCCTTCCTCCTTACCTCTTCAAGCAAGACACCCACAATTTTCTTTTTTCCTCCCTTGCCTTGTACCCTCCTTACATGGCAAAGGACAACTCTTGCCTCCTTTTGGCTTGATCAAAAAATCAGCCACACTGATGCGGGATGAACATCGTTGGCACTTTCGCCCTGTATCAAATAGTAATAATGTCCAAACTTAAACACACAACCAATAGATTAGGCAACCAATCACTTGATAAACCAAATAACTACTAGTATAGCGATGAAGTCCGGTGTCAAACCCACAGGAAGAACCGATTTCTTATTCAATAACTCTAGACAAGCACTCTTAAAGCAAAGCAATGACCTTTGCCAAATATCAAATATGTAAAAGTAACCAGATTGCAAATAACAAAGCAAATTGATATCACAGTAGAAAGAACATTTCACCTGTAATTGTCTGAAAATGGTTGGAATTCATGGTCCTCAGATTGATCTATCAATTATTCATATTCTTAGATCTACTTGACTAAAGTTGAGAGATCCGCAGAGATTCACTCATCTTATTGAACATCACTAAAGAATAGCATTAAGAACTCAAGAAATCAAAACCAATTGGCAAATTAGAAAGAACATTTCACCTGTAATTCTCTGACAATGGTTGGAATTCATGGTCCTCGGATTAATCTATCAATTATTCATATTCTTAGATCTACTTGACTAACCTTGAGAGATCCGCAGAGATTCACTCATCTTATTCAATATCACTAAAGAATAGCATTAAGAACTCAAGAAATCAAGACCAATTGGCACATTGACTCTACACAATCAAGATAGATATGCGCATACCGAACTCAACCCTAATCACATATCCTCAATATAGATCAATTGAAATCATCCACTACAAAGACAAAGAGACATCACTATCATCAATGCCGTTGTTTGCTATCGAGAAAATAACAACGAATTCATAGCTAGAGATGTCATTCCTAACATATTGATCAGGCATAGAAAGGAACACAAATATAAATTAAGCACAAGATGATAACTAAGAACATGAATAATCAAATAGAATCAAATCCTCACAATCCAAACAACCATGTCTTCGAATCATAGACGAAACTATGAGTTTAGCAACTCATAGACCAATTCTCTCTCTAATGGTGTTCATCGTCTCACACAATAGCCACACACACGGCGAAATAAACTGAAAACAACCTTAAAAGTTCTCACAAGGGTAGGCAAAACCCTAGAAGAAATAATAGGAAATAATAATCTTCGGATCCAAAACCGTGTTTCCGGGATATGGGCCAACGACGGGCGCCGTGCAAAGGGCGGTCGGCGCCATCTCTGCAGTGCTTGACGTTCCTCAAATTCCTTTAAAGAATTCCAAAGTCGTGCCTCCTTGCTCCTCCTTAGCTCTTCCCTAGCCTCCCTATGCTCCAAAACATGCTTCTTAAGCTCTTCCTAAAGTCCATCCAAGGTCGGAACGTAATTATGTAGAATAAACACTTAATAATGCATAGATTCCGAACTCGAATACTCCACGAGTAATAAACAGAACTAGACTCAAAACATAACAAAATCAATACCTAATAGCATTAAGTAACACCTATAATGCCTATATGAAATATGCATTATCAAATCCCCCCGCACTTAACTCTTGCTTGTCCTCAAGCAACCATAAGGAAAAACACCATCTACGCATCCCACAGGAAACATTTCACAACTTTACCCATCAAAGGGAACATCAGCAATAGTGAAAATATAACCAAACATACAAACGTCATAACATGTATATGGGATCAAGTTCTTTGCATGCTCAAAAATCAACCTTACCAAGGATAAAATGTGTATCTCTCACTCTCATGTGTTTAGGCTTTAAGCACACACTCACCTGAATTCCATATACAAGCATCAACTCAAATATTGACATTTATATCACAAAATCTCCACCGGATACGTCAATGCCAAAATAAGGACATGAAGAGGACTTTCGCTCAATGGAAACCTTCATAGAAGATTCCATTCGGCGAGGTTGTAATGGGGCTTTGTAGAAACATAAAGGCAAGGAATTGTATTTGGTCATGTGGTGCAATAAATTCCGGGAAAACAAGATTCCAAAACTTCCAACATAACAAAAACCAACTCAATAGATCAAGCTCACAAACGCACAACATCTCTCAATATCATCAAAATAACTCCAAAAATCTCAAATCTCATCTCATCATCTCACATATGATGCAATCTCAACACCCAACCAATGTATCTCATAACCAACATAAATCCCAACTCTTCCTCATTATGCAAATATAAGATAAAAGGCTATTTATTCTCATTTTTTTTCGGATTTTTTTTACTTGAGCCAAAATACATGAAAATTCAATGCATAAACATGAGGGACTAAACAAGCACATAATATTACATCTTCTCAAAACCATAAACCATAAAATCACACTTTAGCTTCATTCTCCTCAATCTCCAAAATAGATTCCATAACCCATCAAAATCTCAATTCCCCCAGAATAAGGGTAAGGTTATCATAGGCTAGGAATAATAATTTTGTGGAGCTAACAATAAAAAGGCTAAATGATCAAATTGGCTTTAAAGCAAGATATAACATAAGGTAGATATTGATGAATATGTGGCTAAAAGGTTGCCTCTATTATTTGAACTTATCAAGCATTGAACATGCATGTATATAATCGGCCTCGAAAATAGATAACCATGGCAATACTCAATGATAAATGCATAGGAAGAGTATATCATACAAGAAAAGCAAAAGGAATAAAGACGTATCCCTTATAAGGCCAAAAATATCTCACTGGGATAAATTTTTGTTGAATTTCAAGCATACTCCCATACATAGATCATACATGCTCAACTATATACGCTCAATCATATTTCACACAAAAAACCAATTTTCAGGATAAGATCAAATCATTCCAGAATTCCATTGGATTTATAAGATCATGTCAGGACAAACTCAAATTAGGTGGGTATCTTTGATAACACAACATGCAAAACAACAAAAAAAAAAGTCACTTTTTTCCATTTTTTTTGACCTTTTTTCATTTTTTTTTTCAATTTTGACATTCTCTATAACATAAAAGAAATAACATAAGGGAAATAACAAAGACTCAAAATCAATAACTCAAAACAAAAATTCAAACATGAACTAACCTAACTAATTCACTTCAATCCCCCCCCCCCCCACGCTTACATGTTGCATTGACCTCAATGCATAGCAACACAAAAACGAAAAATGAAAAATAAAAATAAAGGGTTTCAAAGAAGCAAATGACTAACCAATTACTGTGAAGGTGGGGTCTGGGGTCCAGACCGCTGATTGATGTCTAGGAAAATGTATGCCCAAGGCTTATGAAGACATGTTTCTATCTTGACCATCTTCTTCTCTAGAATCAGATAATGCTCATAAAGTCTACGAAAACTTCTCATTTGTTGATCTTCCATTCTAGTCAAACGATGATCGATAGTCGCCACAAGCTCGAACAAAGAACTACTCTCAGTGGGGATATCAAGATCATCATCGACCTCATCTTCTAGAAGAAATCTGCTCGAGGAGAACGGGTCCGCAACCACCCCAGCGGGTGCTGGAACATGACGAATGACGAAAGCATCCAAAGTAGGGCCAACAGGTAGTGCTCACACTTCTCGCCTGATAGCCAACGGAAACGCCCGCCAATGCCAAAGCGGCTAACTCTCTCAATCAAACGAGCGTTCAGCAGGACTAACATGTCAAAATAGTAAGGCACTGATAAGGGTTGCAGGGAGCTCAAATCCACACCTAAATAGCGTGCTATTAGGGTAATCATTCCACCAAAAGTAATAATATGGGCACTCATGTCATCTCTCCCTCGAAATGTATCTGCACAAGCAGCCAGAAACAACTGTATCCAATCTGGTACATACTCGGGGTCCGGCGTCAAACATTGTAACCACATCCACATCCTCTTGGGAATAATCGTCGGATCGGCAGAACCATGGAAGGCAGGGGTCAACACCCTGTGACAAAGTCTAAGGCCAGGGTGAATAATCGAATAGTCGTGAAAGTTGTCTGCCAAATCAGCATGGCCTGACACTATAGCCCAAGTCTCAGCGATTGTAGTAGTCGATAAGCTCCGACGCAAAGAACTCGACCAAGGTATGTGCATTTTCAAAGCATGGGATAACAATCGTTTATGAATTGAGCATTCAGTACCCAACAGTATGAAGTAGATGTCCTTATCAGAATGCACCTCCAAAGTTGACAGGAACTCACGCACTAAAACAGGATAAGTTGACACGCTCAGCGATATGAAATTAGCAAGACCTTCCAATTCCAGCATTAGGAATACCGAACTATCAAGACCAAGCTTCTGCAATGTCTCCAGGTGAAAGAATCGCATCGACTGATAACTCACATTCCTCAAATGAAACCACCGCTCCTTCTCAATGCTGGACAAATAGGTTGGGGCATCCATAGTAGGAGCACGAGACATAACTCACAAATTTGAGGAAGCAAACCACAAAAAATGACCAAAAAGACGGGTTCGCTGTTGTTGTGAGCCTATTTCGCCATGTTTTATACTTACTTTTATATCGATTTCTGTTAACATTTCATGCATTTGGGTTAGAATAGCACATATTCTATGTAGTTTACCCTTATTTGCCAAATTGTGGAGTCTACACTAGTTTCTGTTTAATTTCACAGAAATCGAGGCAATTTACAGCAATTCGGAGAAAGGATGGAAAGCTCGAAGTCAACTACAAAAGGTCAGAGGTCAAGGAGCAACGGAACCAGGACAAATCGAGCGGAAACAAGGAAAGAGAAACTCGACAAGGCTAGTCGATATTGAGTAACCTACTCGAAATCGAGTACTCCCGAGCCCAGAATTCCACAAGAAGTCGAGAAGAGTCACTCGAAGAGCCCAGTCATGGTCGACGTTGACTAACCTAGTCGATGTCGAGTACACCATGTCGAGTCCAGAAGCTGCCCGAGCTCGAGTGCAACTCAGGAGGAGAAGACCCTACTCGATGTCGAGTAACCTGGTCGACGTCGAGTATCCCAATGAAGCAGTCCAAGTCCGAGATCGAGTGGAATCCGAGTTGATTAGCTTGCTTCTACACCAAGGCACGTGCATTCTATCAACACCAAGTGAAGATCTATCAAGATGGAAGGAATCTATCCACATTAGTCCTAGTTTCCTTTATAGATTTATTTCCTTTATCATAATATTCTATCTTATCTTATTAGATAGAAAGTTTAAATTTAGATATAGTTGTTCCTTCCCAGAATAGCTACATGGAACACTATAAATAAGACTTTAGGGGTTGGATTTTAGAATCATCCAAGACAAGCCATTAGAGAGACATCGAGTAGAGAGAGTGGAGACCGATTTGAGTTGGAGATAGTGAGAGCGGGATTTGGCTACGATCAGGTGTAAGCTCTATTTTAGTTTATTAATGCAATTTAGTTTTATGAAATTATTGATGAGTTTATTCATGATGAGAAGCGAGTAGTCACCCATCTTCTAGGGTCGGGGTGAGCCTGACGGTAGCCCTGTAAGGTAATGCGCTAAAGGTACAATCTTTTGATACGATTTCATCTTCTATCCCTCTAAGCATGATTCTTTTGCGAAAGTTAAATTTGATCCTTGTTTGTGTTATTGAAGCGAAAGTGATCTTAATACAACTTGGATTAATTATGTGAAAAAGGGTTAGTAACAATTAGGGTTTATGTGAAAGCCTCTATATTCCTATTTTTTAATAATGATAGTTATTTGATAAAAAGGGCATGATCTTTTATACCTTATGTATTATTTGATGAAAAGGGCATGATCTTGAAACCCTGATCTTGGAAGTGTTTTAGTTTATTGATTTATTTTCACAAATTTCATGTCTGCCTTTGTTTTATTTCGAATTTCATGTTTCGTTTTTGTTTCTGTTCTACTCGATTTAGAGAACCCCTAGTCGATTTCGAGTAGCCTTGTCGACGTCTAGTACTACAACACTCGAGATCGACCACTTTGCTTTCGGTTTTTGCTTCGTTTTGCGTTTCTTTGCTTATGTTTTCTATTTTGCATACTGAGTAGTGGAAGTCGACTATGCCTAGTCTAGGTCGAGTGCTTCCTTACTCACTTTCGAGGGTTTCTAAACTGCAAATGCGGGCGCTGACACGCTTCCTCGTGGATCGATCCTGACTGCGTTCTACTACAACGGGAGGAAGTCTTGTATTTATTTGCTTAGACAGGAGTTGGTTGGCTTTTATTTAGTTTTATCTACTTTATTTACTAGACACATCCTCTTACAACAACAGTTGTAGAGGCGGCAAGCGCCGTGGCAGGGGTGGCGGGCGCCGTGTACGCAGAACCACGAATCCGAGTGAAAACGTTGGAAAACCGGCGTCCACTCCTCCAAACTTCAAACTTTTTCGAACAACTTGGTTTTAAAGAGTTCTTTTGTGATAGGTAAGGGAATAGAATGGACAAAGAGTGAATTTTGTCAATGTAGGGTAATGGCGGAAAGTGTTTTAGTGGGCTGAATCGGTTGAAACACAAGGCTTTAGGTAGTTGGATCAGATTCCAGTAGGCTTTTGGTATTCTTGAGATTCCTCTTGAGCAAGCTTGATTGATCCACAATAAGGAGAAATAATATATGGTGAGTTGGAAGGAATATCTATCACAAAAGAAAAAGGAAAAAATATTAGATCTAGATATAATATAAATAGAAAAGATAGAGAATCAAATCATAGAAAATAAGGAAACTATTCCTAAAAAGAAAAATCTAATCCTAAAACAAATAGAAAATAAATAGAAGATAAAATACTAACCTAAGATAGATAGAAAATAGACTAACCTAAACTCGAAAAATAACGAAAAATAAAAAGATGGAAACTTTCCTTCCAATTTTAACAAAATTCGAATTCTTTAGGCGGACAGAGAGGCGGTGGGCGCCGTGGCTGGGGCAGCGGGCGCCGTGTCCACAGAATGTGACTTCGTTCTTCTCCCCGACAACGGCATCAAGAATTTGATGCGGGACGAACATCGTTGGCACTTTCGCCCTTTATCAATTAGTAATAATGTCCAAACTTAAACACACAACCAATAGATTAGGAATCCAATCACTTGACAAACCAAATAACTACTAGTATAGCGATGAAATCCGGTGTCGAACCCACAGGGAGAAGCGATTTTCTATTCAATAACCCTAGACAAGCACTCTTAAAGCAAAGCAATGATCTTGGACAAATATCAAATATGTAAAAGAAATCAGATTGCAAATCACAAAGCAAATTGATATCAAAGTAGAAAGAACATTTCACCTTTACTTCTCTGACAATGGTTGGAATTCATGGTCCTCAGATTGATTTATCAATTGTTCATATTCTTAGGTCTACTTGACTAAAGTTGAAAGATCCGCATATATTCACTCATCTTATTCAATATCACTAAAGAATAGCATTAAGAACTAAAGCAATCAAGACCAATTGGCACATTGACTCTACACAATCAAGATGTATAGGTGCATACCGAAATCAACCCTAATCGCATATCCTTAACATAGATCAATTGAAATCATCCACTACAAAGACAAAGAGACATCACTATTATCAATACCTTTGTTTGCTACGAGAAAACAACAACTAATTCATAGCTAGAGATGCAATTCCTAACATGTTGATTAGGCATAGAGAGGAACACAAATATAAATTAAGCACAATATGATAACTAACAACATGAATAATCAAATAAAATCAAATCCTCACAATCCAAACAACCATGTCTTCGAATCACAGGCGAAACTATGAGTTTAGCAACTCATAGGCGAATTCTCTCTCTCTCTCTAATGTTGTTCATCGTCTCACATAATATCCACACACACATGGCGAAATAAACTCCAAATAAACCTAAAAGGTCTCACAAGGGTCGGCAAAGCCCTAGAAGAAATAATAGGAAATAATATAAAATAATATTATTCGGATCCAAAACCGTGTTTTCGAGATCTGGGCCAACGACGGGCACCGTGCAAGGGGCGGTGGGCACCGTCTCTGCCGTGCTGAATGTTCCTCAAATTCCTTCAATGAATTCCAATGCTGTGCCTCCTTGCTCCTCCATAGCTCTTCCCTAGCCTTCATATGCTCCAAAACATGCTTCTTAAGCTCTTCTAAAAGTCCATCCAAGGTCGGAATGCAATTCTGTAGAATAAACACTAAAAACGCATAGATTCCGAACTAGAATACTCCACGAGTAATAAACGAAACTAGACTCAAAACATAACAAAACCAATACCTAATAGCAATAAAAAACTATAATGCCTATATGAAATATGCATTATCACACACCACACCCTCCTTTTTATCCTTATAATTAGATTTCTTGGCTCATTCAAATCACCACAAAAGCAAACACAAACCCTAGCAAGAACAACACCAAAACCTTATCTCTTCTTCCTTCTTTTCTCCCTTCTTGCCATGAGCACCTCACCACTCTCCCTCCTTGTTTTGGCTGCTGAGCAGCACCACCACACTACAACTCCACCACCTCCTCATCCCCATTGTCGTCGTCTCTGCCCATCCCTATTGAATTCAAGCCGCAAGTACCAAGCTCCCCTCCCTATTTTTAAGAGCCCCGACGAGCCGCGAGCAGCCCCACCACTTCTCCTCCCTCTATTGAAGCTCAAACAGAGCTCGAGTTACAGGTTTTGCTGCAGCGAACATGGATTCGTCGTGACGAACAAGAACTAGCCTTAGGAGTGGCCTTTCGCCATGCTGAAACTTTTGTTTCACCGTGGAGAAAGACGAGGGTGCGACTCATATTGCTACGAGCCACTCGGGAAACCATAAGAAGCGGGTCTCAACGCGTCAAGATATCCTCGTCGCCGCGGCGAGTATGAACTCCCCTTGGACCTTGGAGACCCAAGCTTCACCACGGTGAAACTAGGTTTCGCTATGGCGAAAGCCTTTTGCGGCCGCTAGATACCCCAAGCTCGCATGGTGCTCACTAGAAGGGTTTCGCCGCGGCGAAATCCCTTTTTCCGGTTTTGGGTTGCTTAGTTGTCCGTTTGGGTTGGATTCGTCCTATGTTTTCAAAGGTGAGTTAATTGGTTTTTGAGATTTGAAATAGAAGACTTGTTACATGAACTTGGATTTTCAAAAGGTATTTGAGAAACGTTTTTGAAGGCCGGAAAAATTGTTTTAACTACTTGAAGAGATTTTGGAAATGTTTTGAACATATCATATTTCATTGACGAAATGAGTTATGAATTGGCTAAAGGTCTTAGGTTTTCTTGGTTTTGGAACAAGGATGTTTTGGAAGGTTGATTTTAAAGATGGGTTTGACCTAACTTGAGACATAAAGAGTTTTGAGAATATGGGGATTCTTACTTGCTTTGACTTATTGACTAACTTGATGAATCTTAAGTGTAAGCATGATGTTATATTATGAGATAAGGGCCAGTATATATCGTTATAATGTGTTATATGATGATTATGAAGTATGATGCATGTATGATGATGTACATGTCAAGTATAAAGCATGATTTGTTGATCTATGTTCTTAAGTATGAGACTATGATATGGTGATCTATGCAAATTAGTAGAAGCATACCCTTTTACGACGTTTGAAAAACGCCATAAAAGCATTAAGATGGCATTTTAAACGTCATGCCCAAACGTTGTAGAAAAAGGGATCCATGACGTTTTCTAAATGCCATGGCATTCTTATAATACATGAAGATATAGAATCCATGACGTTTTTAAAATTCCATGAATTCTTTTTCATATTAAAAAAAATCAAAACTAACCAATCTATGGCGTTTGTAAATCGACATGGAATTTCATTTATTTAAAAAAAATCGAGGTCCCTATGCTCTCTAGAAGCATAGGGACCTCCAGAAGCATGACTTGCTCAGTTGTTATAGACACTGCAAGCCATAAATTCCAACTAACCATACTACCATAAAAAAACTTATAAACTAATTAATTGAAATAAACTCACATAGTAAGGCCACAAATGAAAATTTTACATATCAAGGTTTTCAAAAGATCGTTTAATCCAGAAATTGCCTTAAGCAATAACATGTTCTGTTTCCATAGCGAACAAAAACCAAATCAATCAAAGACAAGGAACTTCAAGAAACGAGCAGAAAAAATAAACCAGTCGATCGATGTCATCACATTATTCTCTTGTGAGAACATTCACTTTCCGCTGATCCATCCCCAACTGTCATATGTCTGCATGTGGACATGAACTTACAATCTGAAGAGAACAACAAATGAAACATTCATTTGAAATTGCGCCAAGGAATTAGACAAACCAAATAGAAAGAAATGTGTAACTGAAGTTTTAAGTTCCAATACATTATCCACCCTTTTTAATAAGGTCAACCATAGAAGCAAGTTGTTATAAACATAATATGTATCCAAAGGCCGAGAATTCATTTGCATCGATCACATAAGTATGACAATATATCATATAAAAAATTCATGTGATACATAAAACACTAAGGGTTCATTTAGAGCTTATATATTATAAGTATCTTAACAATATAAAATCTACTTATTAAGAGAAATATGTATTAGAACATAAAAATCTCTTGTAAAAGCAATCAACATTGAATGACAAACCAACCCATCTATGAAAAAGCATGATATATAGAAAGAATGTGCATGACAAAGAGATAAGCATGGCATACCTGATGACATATCTCACAAAGTTAAACCCTTTTTCTCATTGCACAAGCGCTGAACGAGTTTGTTGAAGCATACTGTAAAAAATTATTGTTTCAGCTCTTTTTCTTTCAATCATTGTTGACATAAAGGGAAAAAGAATAAATAAATGGCACTTTTTTCACAAATCAAAACAAGTCATGAAAACAAAGGCATTATCACATATCAGTGCCAATAAGGAATAATTCCTTCCTATCAAGGTAGTAAGACAACACACAAAGAAATATGAAAACATAAACACAAATTCCGAATGTAAAGTTGGGAAGCTTATAAGCATTTGATAAAGATAAGGAATGAAGTACTGCCTACAACGTACATGGCCTGATAAACATATTTTCATTCTTCTGTTGCATATCCCTCAGTCTGATCTCTCTAGCAAATTAGCAATCTCCATTCATCCTACTTTGAGCACACCTACAAAATCCATAATGATCAAAATAGAAGATGTAATTAACAAACAAAAAGTTGATCTTGATGATAATCACACAGGTATTGGAAAAAAAATCAGAAATTGTAAATTGTACTACATGATCAGCTGAAGGAAGAGTCAAGCAAGAGCAACTAACATGGAGCTGATCGAAATAAAATTCTCATTTGTAATATTGTAATACTAGATTGTAAGCCTCTTTAGAACAGTACCATGGTGTCAATTGCACTCTACTCAGCCTCTTCGGATCCTCGTTTAACACTTGAACTCTGCTCAACCTCTTGGTTTTCGCAAACTTTTTCAGAACAATACCGTTGTCTGGTCAGTTGCAAAATAGTGTGCGTTTTTACTTTAGTATGCCCTGAACTATGCCCTGAACTTTGCTTTTATTCTTGAGCTCCCTAGCTTGCATCAAATTCATTGAAACCTTGCATAATTCTCAGTATAGCTTAACCAAGTAACTTATTCAATTCAGGTATATACAATTATCAAGATATACAAAATTCTCAGCATAGCTTGTTAACTTAGCCACTCTTCAACAATCAATCTATTAAATTACTGACTTGTTCCTCTACCTAGCTTTCATCGAATCCGTTAAACATAGTTAGTCAGTCAATTATAACACAACTCAGGTCATAACTAATTGGTTTATTAGTCCGTTTTCATCTCCTAGAAGTTAACTCCAACTAACTAATTAGTTTTATAAGATAGTTAGCCAGTGGATTCATTAAGATCAACCAATGTGTGAAGACAACAACGATTTCGCTTCATTACCTAATTAATCAATTTGTACATCCAAGTCTATATCTATCAGTTCATAGATAGGCCATCCAACTCAATCCATGGGTTCAAACCCAATAATAAGGAATAAATCTCTAATCGAAGCTCATATCAAGAGTCATGAAAGAAATCAATAATTTCAATTAAGAAAACAAAAATGACCACAAGCCGAATGAAATCAACAAAGTTTTTATTAAAGAAGGATCCCAGAATTTATACCCAATATATCGACGAACCGAAAAGATCGAGGCATGGAGGGAGGATTTGGCGCTGATGGGGGTCTGAGCTTCGTGTCTAAAGCAGTGGAGGAGCGTCGAGGAAGGAGGCGCCATTGAGCACTTCATTGAAGAAGGTGGTTATCGAAGACTCGAATGCTCTCCGATGAGCTCAAGCTTACAGGGAAGCTCGTAGTGGAGGCCGCCTCTGACGGCTTGAGTTCGGACGAGGAGGTGACCATTGGAGAGGTTTTCGGCGAGAGAGCTAGAAAGAGGGAAATAGATCTCCATTTTTGCCTTTTGTATTTTTAGGGAGAAAGCAGTGAGGCACAGTGGCGTATCTCGATAGAAAGGGGCCATATTTAGGGTTTTAGCTTTCATTAATTTTATTGCCGCCTTAAATGTTGTCTAAATTTCCAAAATGAAAAACTTGCCACCAATTTTATGACTTTTGAAAACTCTCTGAATTTTATGGCGTTTTATAAAATACTTTTTAATTTTTACATTAAAAAAGCATGGCGTTTTATAAATGCCATAAATTTTACTGCGTTTACAAAACGCCATAAATAAATTGCGTTCTTAAAACTTTTAGCGTTTTTGTATTTAAACGCCACAAAAGATATTTTTAATGGCATTTTATTAGAAACTCCATCTTTCAAATGTCATCAATGATGATATATATAGTAGTGGCAAGCATGAAATGATATATGATGATAGGAATATGATATATACATGAGATGTTACTTTGTTTTATGAGATGATATATTGATGAGATATTGAGATGATGAGTCGAGATGGTACTTGATGAGTTATGTTGAGATCATGCGATGAGATATGAGATGAACTGATTATGATATGGAAGTTGGATGATGAGATCTTCGATTATGTGAACTTATATGGGAATTATTTATGCTTGTGTGTTTGAAATGAAGACTTATATGTTAATTATGTTTACTAGGTGATCTATAATCTATCTTGCTACTTTGTCTTGCTATTCTACACCTCCAAGTAAGTTCCCTAGAGGGCTTATTCAAGTTGGACTCTTATGCTTATTGTTGTATCTTATGCTAGGTGTTGCATTTGCATACCGCATGGTCATGTTGTATCCTACTTAGATTTTTTACAATTGAATGAGCATTTGTTTACTCTATGCATTTGATAGAACATCCGTTAATTGTGAGTCTTAGAGTCTTTTGCTATGGTTATAGGACAACCCAGCCCCATCAAGTGCATTTCTCATTGAGTCATCGAGTTTATGATACCATATGAGAAATGAAAATGAGAAATATGAGCTATGATATTATATGATGAGAATTGCTATATAGATACGAGCTCGGTCGGCGTCTACACTAACGAGAATGGGTGCAGAGGTAGGAGATGGAGATGCCATTTGACATTCTATATGTAGATACCCTTTATTTACAGTATTTATGCAATATATAAACTTCCAGCATGTTTGATTGTTTAAGATCCCAGTATTGCATTAGAAGCATCTTTATTATGATTAGCGCATATTATGTAGCCTCAGCACTGTCTCCAAGACCCGCATGCGTGGCTTGACTTGACTCCTTTCCCCATTCTTCATTTTAGGTATATATGCATGCTTTGTAATAATGAATGATCCATGCTGATGTGACGAGGGTCTTGCTGTGGGCGTACATAAAGACACTAACTGTACACTAACTCTCCTTTTTGGTATTTGATCACCTATGTATTTCTGTTTTGACCCGGCTTTGCCGTGTCACCTTGTATCGAAATTATATTGATTGCTTGGTTTGAAACTAAAATGTTTTCGCGACTTAGAACATAAGACAGGTATAAATGTGTTTACACCAGGTCTCCAACGGACCTTATGAAATTTTGGGTTCGAAATCCCTCTTTGCACTCTTCGATACGTAACTTGGGTTGTATAACTCGGGTCATTACAAGTTAGAATGCAAGTAATCAAACACATGCTTTGACACTTTTCAAATAAGATCACAAAACATAATCCCCTTATGATAGTCTTTAGTTTCCTCAAACTTGGTCAATTTCAGTTTTTGCGGCCTCTCTATTTTACAGTGAACATTATAGAGCTGATCAATAATCATTTTGTTGATATGATCAAAGAGTGTGTGGATGTGGTGGTACTCGATTACATCTATCTGTTAAGGATTGCATGAGCTGATTCAACCCCACAAAAAATAGAGAAATCTTGTTTTAGACTATTTGAGTTAGATTTACAAATAAATGTAGAACATATAAAAATTAATGAAATCCTTATATTACCTTTTGGACCTATTCTGGAAGAATGAATGTAGCAGTTGTCCAATATAGTTAACCAACTTCTCTTGTATACAAGCCAAGCTTTTTCCAATGACCCATCAATTCATTGTATTGAGTTCCCCACCCTACTTTATTGTTTCTTGCGTTCCTAACCCGATAGAGTTAACAATAATTCATGAAACTTGATTCCAATGTATAAAAAAATACAATTAGTAAACTTATACCTTATCAGGTATCTGGTTTGACATGTAAACTTTTTTTTTTTCAAATGTGAGCTATCTGTGTTGTCTTTTTACAAGGCATAGCTTCAACATGATGAGTTGACGCAAGCTCTCTATAGGTAACTAACGTCCCTGGACAATGCTTGCACACTCCGTCCACTTGACGTCTTGACGTAACATCGAAGTGTATATTTCTTTATTTTCATATCTCAAAATTGCACAACCCAAGTGAAATGATTGTAATGTGCTAGCTACGCGCACCATATCCAATAACTACTTCTCTACCCTATGAGAAAAATGTTTGTATGATTACATAAATAAGTATTAATATACAAGGTAAACTATGGTTTAATATGAAAAAGGGCATCAATTATCACATCCTTGTTTGTGTTATAGGTCATATCCATCACTAGCACATACATAAACATTTTTCACAACTTTAAGGAATCTTTGTGGGAAAAAACTAGTTATGCAATCCGTCATTTATCATCTAATCTGTATTGGAATCAATATTCCTTGTGCACCCATCTATGACGAAAGATGTTGAGTTAGTATTCGATCTTCCAATAACTTCTCCTTCCCTCAAGCCTGTACATCTTATATTTGATCTCTTGGAGTCAATTATTGGCTCATCGTAACGCAACCTGTTCAACACATCTTTCATTCTGCCTCCCGCCTTAGTGCTGGTTCCAATGTTGTTCAATTGTTCTTTAGTTAAATGTTAGATGAATGAATGACAATACCAACCTAAGAGGATGATCGTGGTTGTAAACATTGTGTATCACTTTGACCTTCTAACTACCTTTTGGATACTCTCGACATTCCAGCTCAAATTTACACTTGTTTTTTTTTTTTGTATCGAGATTGCTATCTTCATCATTTACATCAACATTTCCAACAGGTTACCAATGACTCTTTCGATACTTCACATAGTACTTATATGCTAAAATTAATCTTTCGTATCTCGTATCTCAACCTCCATGAATTGAACGTGGTAATTACAAAGTTTCTTCTATGAGCTCTCTTAAACGCTAACCTTCTTAATGCTTTCATATCAAGCCAGGCTCTTTCAGTTGTGAAATCTATCATATTATCTATCCCTTCATTTATAACATTACAGATCTGCACAAACGTAAATAAAAATTATGTTTAATTTCGTTTCCTTACGTATATTAATCTAATAAAAGGCTGAACTATAATATAATCAATTTCATCTTGCTTATTTTCTCCAAATAATCATTTCGTATGATACTAAACATGAATGCTAAATTAATAATTATTTTATTGATTGCTTTTAGAGTCTTGAATAATACAATTGCTTTAAGATTTTGAACTATATAGGATCGCACTAGTTAACAAACCTAGGAATGTACAAAACTTTCAACTCAATAAAATACAAGTGAAGACACGAACTTTCTCTCACCACAAAGCCATTTTAGGTCTCTACAAGTACACTCATAATCAATATAGATGATAGAAACGTTCAACTAGCCAATGATGCTTTGTCTTCTTCAAAACATCTCTATGTTTTAAGCTCTTCTTTCTTTCTTTTTTTCAAGCGAATCACACATCTCTTAGTCTGATTTAATTGAATAAATATCACATATATTTATCCAGTAAGACTCATCACAACTCACTGCTAATGAGGTCCTAAAAATTCCTCACATTTAAAGGATTAGTAGAACCAAAGATAATATCATCTACATAGGCTTAAACAACCAAAATGTGTACTTCTTCTTCCAATAGGAAGAGGGTCTTGTCCACAACCCCTTCCCATGCCTATTATTGAGTAGGAAACTTGATAGACTCTCATACCATGCTCATGGGGCCTGCTTTAAATGATAAAGAGCTTTGTTAAGGAAGTACACAATGGCGTGATGATCCTTGTCTTTGAAACCTGAAGGTTGACCCACATATACCTCTTTTGTGAACAACATTTAATACAACTTAATTGAAATCTTTGTGAGCAACATGAACTATGAGAAAACGAATGGATTCATGGGCTATAGGGGCAAATGGCTCATCATAGTCTATTCCCTCCTATTGGTTGTACCCCTTTACTACTAACGTATCCTTGTTTCTTGTGATCTCTCCTTTGTCATCAACCTTATTCACGTGCTAATGATTGTTCGTCTTTTGTTCATTGAACCAAGCGCCAAATCGTGGCCATGCAGGTCTTCTTACATGGACACGATCTAGTCAGGGTCTCCTAGCACCTCTTTTATATTTTTAGGCTCAATCATGGACATGAAGGAAATGAAGGGTTTAAAAGTGGGAGTTGGGCAATCACTATTTGATTCATTTCCAACCGTTACTTCACTTTCTCAATGACTTATAATCGAAGTGAGGGTTAGATCTATGTAAGTAGGTTAATGTCCCCTATGGTGTTCTAAATGAGATGAGAGCTCTCTTGTTGGTAATTATAGATTTCTAGTTTTGAGGCATTGGATGAGGAGGAACTAGGAATAGTCCCGCTTGTTGTCCGACATGGTTTGCTGGTGGGTCTTCTCCATCTCTTTTGCCTTCTGAACCAGGAATAATATCGTCAAGCCCATCCGGAGACACGACGTTGATAGGGTCCCCAGGACCCCTAGTGTCCATAGTACAATCTGGTGGGTCTCATGGACCTACGGCAAAAAGTTCTTTCCCCATTTACCATGTGACTGGGGTCCCCAAAGCCCCTAGTCATAAAAAACAACATGAATTCTTTCCTCCACAACTTTGGTCTTTTTGTTGTATACTTTGTACCCTTTACTGTGGGGAGTATAACCAACGAAGATGGCCTTCTAGTTTCTAGTCTCAAACCTCCTAAGGGTCTTATTTTTATTTTCGTGAATAGCACTTGCAACCAAAGAACCGTAAGTGAAAGATATTTGACTTTCTTCCCTTCAACATCTCATACATCGTTTTGTAGGGTTAGGTAGTTAACGTAGTGTATTGACTACCGTCGGTAAGAAATTTTTTGTACCATCTATTGCATCGACAATTGTAGTAATCGATTGTTTCGATAATCGAGATATCACTTACCAACGGTATGGTACCAAATTTACCAATATACAATTGAGATGCTTTATTTCTTGTATTTTTATGGGAAAATAAATTAACCGATAATAACCATCATAACTAGCTATGATGGTACCATGTTATACCAAAATTATACTTTACATATACCCATATTTTAGGGGGGGATATCTTCGGTACCATAGTTCATGGTATTTCATGGAGGTATACCATCAACCGTACCAATACATATTGGTTACCAATATAATGGTAACTGACTTGGTTATTGGTATATTGATAACCAATATTTATTGGTACGGTTTTGGTACTTAGTATGATCCGTGGAGGGTGGATCATATCCTTGTTGAGGATGTCATAGGCGGTGTTGATGGCTCTAAGCCATAGATGGCTTGGAATGTTGTTCGAAATCATCACGGTCCTTTCCATATCTTTTTAGGGTCCTATTTTCCTCTCCACCACCACATTCTACTGAGGGGTCCTCATGGCTGAGAATTTGTGAGTGATTCCATGATCCTTGCAAATTATTTAAAACTTGGCCTTCTAAAACTCAATGGTGTGTTCAGACCAATAGCCTTCAAGGGTAAGTTCAAGTTCTTATCTAATAACTTGGCAAGGGCATCAAAATCTTCAAACACCTTGTTCTTTGAGGGAATAAAGATGGTCAAGGTGTACTTTGAGAAGTCACTCAAAATGACAAGCACGTACTTGTTTACTCCTACACTTTTGACTCTCATAGGTTTATAAAGATCCATGTGAAGAAGAAGTTCAAATGGTTTTGAGTTACTTACCATGTTCTTGGATTTAAAGTATTACCTTACTTGTTTTCCCATTTGCATAGGCCTCAAAAACCTCATCATATTCCCTTGTAAGCCTTGGGAGACCATCCACAAGCCTGTGGGTATGGAGTTTCGGAACCAGCGAGAATCTTGCATGGCCAAGCCTCTTATGCCACATATATGCAAGGTTAGAGATGGTTGAGAGACATAGTTTTTATTTAGGTTTAAATTATTTATCCAAGAAGAATACATTGTTGTCCCAAACACCCTTTAAAATGATTTCCTTCGTGACCTTGTTTTAAAACTTGTAGTTTTCAAAAACTTTGTTCCTCCCTTGGTTACTGATTTATGAGACACTCAATCAATTATAGCAGAGATTTTCAACGAGGTTGACATTTTTAATGTCGAATGAGTTAGAAATCGTTGCCTTTCCTATGTCGTAGAACTCACCTTGACCTTTTCCACTAAAGAAAATCTACCTCCATTGTGCTTGCTTAGGGACATGAACATTGATGAATCGCCCTCATATGGGTGGGACAACCACTGTCAATGTACTAAGCAGTGTCCTTTTTTATGTTGCTTGAGTTGGAACTAAGATCGAGATCATTAGTATTTAGGCAAACCTTTTCATGAAGGCTATCATAGGAGGGTTATGAGGACCTTGAGCCCTCCATTTCATGCCCTCCTTGAGAATCCACACCAAATACCTATCTCCTTTTATCGCAAAAGGCTATAATAGGAGAGCAACATCGAGTTTTGTAAAGGGTCGTAATCTTCCACATGCCTAAGACATGCTCTTTATCCATCATCCTACAAAGATCAACACAATCTTGAGCAACCTTGCTTTGACACAAATTGTAAGGATCACCTAGTTGAGACTTTCTCTTCGTCCATCATTTTCACTTTAAGAGACATTTACCCTTTAAGAGTCATTTTCATTTAAACCCTTACCTATATATCTATATATATATATATATATATATATATATAATCTTGCTCTAAGACATAACTCGTAAGATAAACTCAATGATATCTTTTGTTTATTTCGCTAAATAGAGAGTACAACATTGCTACTATACAATACTTTTGACTTAATTTCCTCACTATGGTTTATTTTATAAAATAATTTTTTGTAATGAGTTCATATATATTTGTAAAAGAAATTGACATATTGATAAGATATTGTCGAGTAGGATTGGTGAAGTGGAGAAAATGAAAGCTTTTATAGTTTATAGTATAAGGAACTATAGTATAAATACAATGTCTAGGTATGGGTTGATTATATCTTACATCTTGTCATTTAATTTATTCAATATGAGTGTTTTTGCAAACTAGTGCTTAGGTTTATAAAAATTTAGTTGTTTACCTACAAACTTCTACATCTAATCTATAAAAAAAGGAGAAAATAAAAGTAAATGTCCATTTAATAAGACATAATTAATTAAATATGGCCACCATCCAACATTTATTAGTTAAATGTCCATCGGTCTCCCCTAAACTGATGTCCGCCTCCTTCCCACCATCCTTCCTCTCAATCCCTCTAAATTAGTTGAAATTTTTATGCTGACACCATATTGCTTAGTTGAAATTTTTATGCTGACAACTGACTCCCTCCATACCTCTACTGATAACGGATTGCTAAGACTCCCTTCATCCCTGTAATTTAGTTGAAATTTTCCAAAATCAACACCTTTCCGATTACAAAAAAAAATCAGCACCTTTCTGATTAAAAAAAAATCAGCACATTTCCTATTAAAAAAATAGGGATGAAATTTTATGCTGACAACAAACTCCCTCCATTCCGGCCTCTAACTGCAACAGAGTGCTAAGATTCCCTCCATCCCTTTAACTTAGTTGAAAATTTCCAAAATCAGCACCTTTCCCGATGACAAAAAAAATCAGCACCTTTCCCATTAAAAAAATCCAACAAAAGACTCTTTTGGAAAACTAAAAAAGAAAAGAATGATGGAGAACATTGTTCATTTATATAAATTTTTATGCTGATAACAGATTCATGAAGTTCTAACAGTTGATATTTTAATGCTGACACCGAATGAGATTCTGAAATTTCGGATGAGGAATGTTCAATGCTTCAAATAAAATTATAATATACTGGCAGCACATGTGGCGTTCTCACAGAAGAGTTGTGAGACATTTTATAGTATTGACATCAAATAATGGCAAGAGAGATGGATGAGATATGCTCAATGCCAAAGATGAAATCAAATGATTGAAAAATTGTGAGAAAATATTCATTGAAAGAGAGCCAACTTTACTGCATTGAAAAAATGGTTCCAGAGTAAACAATATTAACATACAAGCTTACCCATTTCAGCTAGAAGCTCAGAAAATGAGTTGTTGGATAGGTCTAGGACTAACAGCTGCAATTTACACGTTTCTGTTGGATATTCCTTTAGCTGAACATAAAAATGTACACGCACCACACAAAAGAAGTAAAAACCACTGTCAACACCTTCTATTCCGATCAAGAAGGCTCGAAGTTGTCATTGACGACTTCCTTCAACTTTGACCCGATCTCGGCACCATCGATTCCGATCAAGAAGGTTCGGAGTCATCATTGATGACTCCTTCGACCCAATGTTAGCACCTTCGATTCCAATCAACAAGGCTGAGAGTTACAATTGACGACTTCCTTCGACTTTGACCCAATGTCACCACCTTCGATTCTGATAAAGAAGGCTCGGAGTCTCCATTGACGTCTTCCTCCGAGAACCTCTGCTTCGAGAACCTCCTCGATTTCGTTTGATCTCCGATTTGTCCGTCACCCCGGCTTTGGCGACATCGGCTCCATTTTTCTTGCTAATCTAAAGTCCGCCGATGTCTTTGGTGTATCGGAAGCACTAAAAATCAAAGCTAGCAGTAGGGGGGCAATGAGGACGGTCTGGTCGAGAGCTCAAACACCTTTGTTTTGAATAAGCAAATACCATTCATTCCAAGCTTCGGAAACAATGTGACGATCAACAGTCCCTTCGTTTGTCCGTCTCCTAACTTCGAGAGCATCCATGGGTGGAGGACCATGAAAGCTTTCAGATCCACAAAAAGAAGAGGGAAGAAGATGAATAGGATCCCTCATATTTGCGAAGTGAAGGTGGCTCCGGGAATCGATCAGGCACTAGATTGAAGGAGATAACGGCTGATTGAAGGAGGCTACTAGGAAAGAGCGACAGATTGAAAGAGGTAGGATTAGGATAAGGGTTGACTGGTGAACATTAACCTAATTTAGTCTACCTGATGAACACTGATCTAATTAGGAAAGGAAATTGGATCTCTCGACCCAATTTCCTAAAAAAAACCATTCTTGTTGTTACTGAGTAATGAAAAAAAAAAGTGAGTCTAGTACATGTTTAAATTAATTATGGTTTATTATTCAACATTAATTCCCTCTAATCATTTTGTCATTCTCTATTTAAAACTCATTAAAAGGAGATAGTTATTCACTCTCATTTATATATATATTTTTTTTTTTGATTAGGTAAAAATTCGATGTACCGGACAGATCCGGTAGATCGATAGGCCGAATAAATCGGCGACGGAAAAACCGTCAATACAAGCAAATCGAAAAGCAACTCCAAACCAGATACAACCAAATTACAAGAGTGCAGTTACAGACACAAACTAATACTAATCAGGATCGAACAAAAGCAAAGTGCGTCAACTCGTCTGTCAGTTGGTAGAGGCAACGCAAGGAATCCCTGGGGAACTAAGTGGAAACCTCAGATTTAGACTCTACAGACGAGCCTTTGGGTTTCGATCACGTCCACGACCTCTCGCGCGTCGACAAAGGAGAAGAACACCGCTCTAAACTGCTGGCCTCAAAGCCAAATAACCACACAACCAAGCAACTCAGCCAACCCAGTCAATCCACAATTTTTTTTTTCTTACCTTTTCCCAACGGGCCGCTTTGGGCCAAAGAACAGGAGACGGGCCCAAACAATGGGTCACCCTCGGGCCCAAGGCATAGCCTTGAGCCCAAAGGAATAGCGTCAAATCCAGAGCAAGGAAACCGCAACGCCGGCAAGAATCGACCCCGGACGATGAGCCAAACCCGGGCACAGCGGCAGTCGAGCGCCGACCAAGCAGGAGAACGGAGCCACACCAACGGAGGAGACGACGCCGGCAAGGATTAGGCAAAGTGGGGAGCAAACCGACAGGATTGAAACGAGGTGCGCCCCAACCCCGTCACGGATGCATAAACTATTGGAGGCTAGGGGTGGGTGGGAGCAAAGCACCGATTCACCCACATCAGGGACGAGGCTGATGCTGAGGAGAAGGGGGATCATCTCCGGCGAGCATCAGGCCGAAAAACACAGGCGCGTCGGCTACGCCAAAACGGAAGAAAGGGAAAGCTTCGTAGGCCAAAAACCCCGAAACCCCCAAATTGACACCGAATTTAGATAAAATATATGGTGGAGCCTCAAAATCAGCCAAGAACAAGGCTGATTGATGCATCACAATGATAGATTTGAAGATGAAAGGTTTCTTGGAAGGGTAGGAATCCCAATTTGGGGGTTTTTCTTAATGGGAGTTTCTCTTTCTTAAAAGAGAGAGAAACTGCGTTATTCATTCTCATTTAACTTTCCCATCTATCAATATCTATATGTATATAAAAATATATAAAAGAAGCGTTTGCCCATTTATTGCTTTAACCCCATGACTAATTAATAACCCTTTAAAAATCAATAACCCTTTTAAAAAGGGGCGGTTTTGCAAAATAGCCACGAAAATGGGCTTATTTTGCAAAATATCCGCGTTTTGGGACATATTTGCAAAATATCCTAAATAAAAGGAGCGACTCCTTCCTCCATCCATCTTCCGCCGAGCGAGCGAGCGAGGGAGGGAGGGAGGCGGTGGCAAGCGAGCGACGGAGCGAGGCCTCGCTCCCTCTCCTCCTCTCTCATATCTTCGGCGATTGGCATCGAAGATCTCCGTGGGACGGAGATCTCGGATCTCGGATCTGAACTTGATGCACGCGACCGGATCTGAAGCAAGGCCGGGGCGACCGATCTATCTCTCTCCTCCTCTCTCATATCTTCGGCGTCGTTCCTCGGATCTCCGGTCTCCATGTTTTGTCATCGTCTCCTTCATCGGATCTCCGGTCTCCAGGTTTTGTCGTCGTCGCCTTTCGTCGATCGGCATCAGAGATCTCCGTTGGACAGAGATCTCGGATCTCGGATTTCTGATTTTATTCCTCGGATCTGAACTTGATGCACGACAAGTGATATATATGTTTGGCTTGCTTGCTGAACATGCTGCACGACAAATTGTGAAGGTAAATCTTGATCCACGGCGTACTGTGTCTTTCCGAATTGCATCCAAACATAGACTATTCCTTTCCGAATTGCAGTGTAAACTCTAGAATTTGATTGTGATGCATTTTGGATTGCTGCTCAGGAAACGTTGAGGACGAGGGGTCTGAATTGGTGATTTTAACTATGATTTCAATTGCTTCCTTGATTTGATTGGGTTGCAAAATGTTGATAGATTGGGATCTTCTTGCTCGTTCAGATATTCCCCTTCAATAAATTATTGCAACTGCACATCATCATTCTTAACAGCCACCTTTGTATAAAAGTTCAGAGAGACAAGCATCATCAGCAACACTATAGTGACTGATGAAGAGTGCAAGGCGGGTGACAGCAAAAGGAAATCTTACACTTGCTGCACTTGTAGTTGGCAGCAGCAACACTTGCTGCTTCTATGAAGGGGATTCATGATGTGCATTTGCTGTTTGTGACTGACTGCTTACCCCTCCCAATTATGGCACAAGTCTCAATCAAATCCGATCGACGTAAACTTGCACTTGCAAGCGATCTCAGATCAAGCAAAAACAACTATATAAGTGTCTTCCTGTTGGTTGAATGAATAATCCCTGGATAGATAGGCTGAATGAATAATCCGTGGATACTTGGTCTTTTATTTGGTTGTTTGATTGACTCTTTATTGTCTTGTTATATACTGAACTACTAACTTGGAAAAAAACTCCTATGTTTAAGCTCTTAATTTTGAGTGAGTTTGTTACTACAAATTGAATCACTGGTGTGTCAGCATATATTGGTAATAAATCTCCACCCATCTTGTTTTATTATTTTGTGAAGCCTATTAGCTCAAATCGGTAGAGCGTTTTGTACAAACACAAAGATATGGGTTCAAATTCCATATAGGCTATCGTGTTGTTGGTTGTGTAAACTTTGGTTGAAACGCTGAGCCACTTGAATTGGAACACAAAGATATATTAGTTCAATTTTTTAGTGCTGACATCGTTTTTATGTGAAATTTATATGTGCTGACAACGTGCAACTCTTACAACAGAGTCGTGCAATTCTTACAACAGAGTCGTGCAACTCTTAAAATAGAGTCGTGCAACTCTTACAACTGAGTCGTGCAACTCTTACAACAGAGTCGTGCAACTCTTAAAACAGAATCGTGCAACTCTTACACCAGAGTCGTGCAACTCTTAAAACACAGTCGTGCAACTCTTACAACAGAGTCTTGCAACTCTTAAAACAGAGGCGTGCAAATTTTCACCACTAATTGTAACTAATATCAATGTCAGCACTAATTGTAACTAATATCAGTGTCAACACTAATTGTAACTAATATCAGTGTCAGTACTAATTGTAACTAATATCAGTGTCAGCACTAATTTTCACCACTAGTTGTGCAAAAATAAGGTATTGATGAGCAAAAATAAGAGCATGTTGTGCAATAATTTATTGAGAAAGTATGAAATTATATTGAGAGAAAATAAGATCATTTTGAGAACAAATTTACAAGTCTCGATTGTTGTGAAAAAATAACCTATAGTTGAGCGAAAATAAGATGATATTGTGCAATAATTTATTGAGAAAGTATGAAATTATATTGAGAGAAAATAAAATCACGTTGAGCACAATTTCACAAGTCTCGATTGTTGTGCAAAAATAACCTATTGTTGAGCAAAAATAAGATGATATTGGGCAAAATTTCACCAATCCTCCATATTGTGCAATTTTACTCTATTAATGAGCAAAAATAAAACTTTATTGTGCAATAATCTATTATAAAAGTATAAAATAATATTTACAAAAAATAAGATCATGTTGATACACAATTTCACAAGTCTCGAATGTTGTGCAAAAATAAAGAATTGTTGAGCAAAAATAAGAGCATGTTGTGCAATAATTTATTGAGAAAGTATGAAATTATATTGAGAGAAAATAAAATCATTTCAGTTTTATATTTCCACTTTTTTGTATTTGAGTTATAAATTTGTACTTTTTAGTTTTATATTTGCAATTTTTTAAACTAAAATTGCACATTTTAAGTTATAAAATTGCAAATTCAAACTAAAATTGCACCTTTTTTTTTTCCCATGTCAACATTTTTTCAAATTTCATTTTGGTGTGCAAATATAAATTTACGTTGAGCACAAATAATATTGTGTTGTGCAAATATTAGTTTATAAAATTGCGCTTTTCAGTTTTGTATTTGAGTTATAAAGTTGCACTTTTCAGTTTTATATTTCCACTTTTTTCAAACTAAAATTACACATTTTAAGTTCTATAATTGCAAATTCAAACTAAAATTGCACTTTTTTTTTTGTCATGTCAGCACTTTTTGTTTTCAAGAGTTTTAACAAAGAGCTAATTTTCATAGCTGGAGATTGGATTACATGTACAAGACAGAGGAGCAAGGTTGTGCTTACAATATACAAAAACTCTGTTACAAAACAATTGACAAAACTTTAGGCCCTTCTTTAAAGAGGGTTGAGATTGGCTCACTTATATTTGTAATATGGAACAGCAAGGAAAAAATAGTGTTCATTTGATCATCTTAGAGCATCCCCTGAGGCTTCTGTCGGGATCAATGTCGTCTTTGGTTACATTAACGATTCCAAGATTGCTCGTGTACCTTGTCGATGAGGAGCTTCAACAGAGGGACCCGGGAAAGGGTTTTGCATGAGCCAACCATTATGAGCTTCTTCTGCAATGGCATAGGGAACCTTGTTAGCAGGACTGCAGGAGCATTAGCTTTACACAAGACACTTAGCTACTTGGCTGAGTGATAACTTAGAAAAATGTTATACTTTCTCATTGATTAGAAGGTTCTGGATAAATTGATGCAAGAATATTATTCACCTGCACACACATCCCAAATCCAGGAAATGGATTAAGTTGATTCTTTATAGAGAACAAATTGTGAGAGGACAAGTGAATTAATGTGTTCTTATATTATTAATTGTACCTCAAGTAGCCATCAGATAGAACCCATTAGTTAACGGTTTAGTTATCTATTTAGGCGTCTGAATTGAAATGAAAAAATTTTGAGATGCAAATTCTGGATAGGCCAAAGCAACAAGAGTACATATCGACGGGAGCCGACTGCTGACATTGCCAATCTTTAAATTTATGGTCCCAAATGTTGAACGCTGAAGAACAAGTGCCCCAATAGTAGACTGTGCTTGAGAAATAACTGAATCCATCTGTATTGCAAGGGCAATGTCAAATGCAGGTCATAGTCCAGGAGATAACAAACTGAGCAATGGTCTGGCCAAATGAGGCAATTTGGACAAGCATATGATATTTGAACTCTTCAAAATAGGGCAAAAAGAATCAGATGAGAACCTCTACAAAAAGCCGGAACTGCCCTTTGGACTAGCACATATCTAAAAACAGTACAAAGATGCGCAACACTATCCAGATACATTAGTAATTTAATCTGTTTAACTTCTGCATTGATATCAAATACCAAAATAAAACTACTCTGTCACTATTTACCTACCCCATGTTCCTGCTAATAGATGCACGTTCTATTAGAAGAACTTGCTCTTCCAAATTATCACCTTGTTCCAAGTCTAGTTTACTCCGATCAAACTGTCGAAAGTCCTCCAAAAGTGAGGCATGTTCTTGCTTAGCTCTAAGGCTTGATCGCATCCTATGAAATTCCTACGCTTAAAACATGTCAAGAAAAAACAGTGAATGTCACTCTAAGAAACAGGACTCATTCAATCAAGATCGAAATGTAGTTCTGCTAAGCAGCTGCAAGATTGAAGAAAAAGAATGAAGTTTATACAATACTGTGCCCTCTTGGGAAAGCTAGTCCAATAAATTCAAACTTATGGTCAACAAGTGAGAGGAAAAAATCTATAAATTGGAAAAAAGTTAATTGAAAACCAACAAACTCACATTGCAAACAAAACTAAGGAACATATACCGCATTAATGATTAATAAAAAGAAATTGCAAGATAACTCAAAAAAAAAAGCATAATGCTGAACTCTCAATTTTAACAAAGACATATTTGAAGTAGTAAGTGCTAACATATAGCTCCCAATTTTAGCATTTTCATACTTAAGAGCATAGTGCTTGACTTTCTCTTTTTTCAGTCATATAAACAAGGGGGGTGGACTACCTATTATCAATTAAAACATAAATGCATCCAGAAGAATCTTTAAAAGAAAGAACAGATATCTATTCAAGGCTGAGATTCCTTAGGATGCCCTACCTGAAGTAGATAATTTTTTAGTTAGTCCCTCACATCAACGTGCTGTTTTAGCCTTGAGCAAAAGTTTCAACTAGATGATATTAAGAGAGTGAGATGAAACATGTACTCAAGCCTAAAACTTGTTGAAACAACTATGAACTAAATTTTCAATGACTAAATGTGAGGTATCTATCAATATGAGATGCAAAGAAAAATATTATATCTTCCCATCACAGTGCACAACTCTCTCTTGGAGTTGCACAACTCTCTCTTACAGCTGCACAACAATCAACTTCCATACCTGCATAGCTAGTGTTGCAGCCTGCATAGCTGGTGTTGCTATCTGCATAACTAGAGCGATATTAGAGAAATTCAGATGCACAAAAATGCAATGTCAATGATTGTAAGAGAGAGGAGGCAGGGATAGAGATTGCCTCGTTGATGCTCCAAATTCGCACGGTGCAGTCATCACTTCCACTGGCTAATTTCATAGGATCCAGCCGAGAGAAGTCGATAGACCAAGCCTTCTTTTCATGTTCCACATACTTGAAAACTTCTACACCGGCACTTGCATCCCATATCTGAAAGCAACTACCGAATGAGATATACAAGGAGGAAAGATAGTAATGCAGGAAACAAGGAAAAGAAAGCATGGCAAATAATGTTGACCTTGACAATGCCATCATAGTCGGCTGAAGCCAAATAATTACGGATATAATAATTGCAGCTGAGTTTCGAACTAAAATACACAACCATCACCATATCTCATAACCAAAATACAAACATTTAGGAACCTATAGTTCTCAACTTACACTTGATTTTGTTTGAAGTGCTAACTGAATTCACTCCTTTTGTTTCAAGGTCGGCCTCAACCTTCAGAGTCACTTCTTTACACAACTGCGCCTTGCAGAGGTGCAACTAAAACAAGATCAACCTTATAAGATTTACAGGATTAAAGAAATAACTTTAACATGTTTGAATTACAAGTCACCACAAGTCACTATGTTCAACAGCACAAATCCAACAGTAAACTCATTCATCTATAATTGACCAACTTATCCATAAACTGCATTTCCTGTTTTCAAAAAAGACCGAACAGTTTATCCATAAATTGCACTTCACCTTCACCAAAAAGAGTACAAAGGAGAACAAGTCACCTGGTTACTGCTGCATTCATCTGCACAAGATGATCAATTACAACTATGAATAAGAATGGCTGAGATTCCAAAATTGAAATTATAATTGACCAACTTAGATCTACAATTCATCTTATAGATACAGGGCCACATAAATGGTGAAAATTCATGAAAGCTATTAGATTCAACTGTGAAACCCTAGAAGCAGCTGAGATTCCAAAAACCGCATCTCAATCCATACAAATGAACAAAAAAATCAACAAATTTGCTCAAATTCAGAAGCAAGGCAACCAACATCCAGCAAAATCATCAACTCACAAAAACACCGTACCTTATCTTATGCTCGATCGCCGGAGACGGAGACGAAGCGAGGAGGAGGTGGAGAGGAGGAGCGATGCAGTGACGGAGACGAGGCGAGGGGGAGGTGCGAGTCGCCGGAGAACAGGAAGGGGAGAGGTAGAGCGAATCGCCGGCGGCTTCAAGGGTTCGAGCGGCTAGGGTTCGAGCGAGGGTAAGGGGGAAAGTGGCAACGAGCAAGGGCGATGAGGACTGGAGACCGGCAGTGAGCGAGTGAGGGCGGCTGCGAGTGAGTGGAGGTCTGGCGAATAGGAGGAAGATGGAGGTCCGGCGACTCGCCGCCATCGGAGCCGGATCCGGCGTCGATAGAGAGAAAACAGATCGAGAGGGCGAGAGGATTTGGGAGAGAGGAAAAAAATGTCCGTACAACCGAGAATAAGAATATATAGTGACCATTTTGCTAAATTGTCCAAAAACGCGACCATTTTGCAAATACATTCAAATAAAGTGCCTATTTTACAAATTTTTTCTTTAAAAAGAGTAGAGAAAAATCTATATAAATATATAAAAGAATAAATAGATAAAAAGAAGCCAATTAAAGCTTCAACCATTGAATATATCTATTTAGAATAACCCTTTTAAATTTAATAATATAAATTTGCATAAACATCATAATTTTTTGTTAAAAAAATAAATAAAAGAAAAATATAAAATAAATAAATAACTATAAAAGAAGCCAATTAAATGTCCACCCATTAGTAAACGTAGAAAAAATTATTATTATTTTTTAACATAATAATAAGTCCAGTATCTACCCTAATCAGAATAAATAAATAAATATAAAATGATCAAGTTAAAGCTTCAACCATGTAGGAGTTGAAAAAATATTATTTATTTTTTATATAATAATCAGTTTAGAAACTATACTAATAAGAATAAATAATAATATAAATAAACAAACAAACAAATTTATATAAGTTATAAAAGATGACTTTTTTCCCGATAATTGCTTAACTAAATGCTTTTGTAAAAATTAGAAAAAAAACTTTTAGATTAAAAGCAATAACAACATATCTATTTGAATCAATCATTTTAAAATTAATATTATAAATCAAAATATATATCATATAAATTTTGATAAACATCATCATTTTTAATTAAAAAAAATTAATATCTTAAATTGTAAGAATGAAATTATAAAACAAACATTGTTTGCCCAATAAATGTATTAGCTAAATGCCTCTTTAACAGTTAGAAATAATAAAGATAATAAAAATACATCTATTTAGATTAACCATTTTAAAATTAATATATAATTTAAATTTTCATAAATATATTTTTTTATTAAAAAAGAAATATCATAAATTACAAGAATGAACTTATAAAAGAAATGGTTTTAGATTAATAATACATCTATTTAAAATAACCATTTGAAAATTAATATTATAAATTATAATATATCATATAAATTTGCCTAAACATCATCTCTCTTTATATATTACAAAGTCAATATCTTAAATTTTAAGAATTAATAGAAACAAGAAAAAATTTAATTGTATAATGTTTGTGATATTAAATATAAAGATGAGCAATGAAGCACGAAAAATTATACAATTAATAATAATTTAGTGGTTAAAGTTAACCATAAATAATCTTAATATTTTTGTATAAAAACTTATTTACTGGTAATAAATTATTGATAATTGTAACTGAAAAATAAATTAATATATTATAAAAGTTGATTTTATTGTTAAAAAATATATTATATATAATTTATATAAAATATTTAGACCGGTGCATAGAACGGGCCAAAACACTAGTTATGATATATGTTTTGAAAAAAAGAGGAAATAATCTACAAGTCTTCTTTATTTCCTACGAGTCTTAAAATACGCAATATATGTGAAGCATGATGCTTAGTGGGCCGTGATTATTGGGACGTTAGTAATATTTATTTGGACATATAATTTGGTTGCGCAAGAAGACAATTGGAATACGATGAGGTTGGCACTAAGTTGTCATTAATAGTCAGCAGAGGTTAGTTAGTATGGACACAAGCACCTAGAAATTATTAGTCTATTTATTTATAATTATTCAAATATAATTACTTAGTTATTTATCTGTATAATTAGTAGAAAAAAATGTAAATTTTATTCTAATGAATAATCGCTCAATATCAACGAATAATTTCAATCCACCAAATAATCTCCCAATAGTAACGAAACAAGAAGTTACTTTTAATCTCATCCGTTGACCTTCTTCATTCAATGTGCAACGGTCTCGGATTATGATTCCTGAGTTACATTTCGAGGGATGAAACCCCTCGTTAGGATCTTGCACCCCGAGTACATGTTGAATGTTTGAAAGCCTAGTCTAACATTTCAAAGTAGGATTTCATACCCAAAATTCGAAGAGATCGTTGGAATCCCCGGGGAAGTCTCCTGTACCCGTCGTAAGTCTAAGCGTGGAAAAACTCATAGTCATACAAATGCGGAAGTAAGGATACAAAATGGGGTGCCACGGCAGAGCTGGGTCAAAACGGAGTCTAAAAGCATAAGTCTAATAGCATAGTCAAAGCCTGGTAAAGTCAAACCCTCCGACACTCACTCTCTGTCGAACAAAAGGACCCGCGCGATAGTCAAGTAACTCCAATAGAACGAACATGATAATAGAACCTAAAAACGTTAATGGTGAGCGAGATCAAAATGATGCCCACCCGATGCATCTCGACTCTAAGCACACATATACGCTATACCTAATAAAGATGCTTCTAGATGCGAGGCGGAATATTAACACACTAACATGCTCCTAAGATCAAGTGCATAATAACAATAAGGATTTAGCACAGAATACCAAATGGTATATCCCGCTACCTAACCACCGCCCCCCTTCCCGATAAGGCAGAGACTGGTCTGCTCGCGAATGCATTCCAATTTATAAACGGGGCGAGGCCCGTTGTGGCACCCGACCCCATGTTTGCATGCTTTTTATCAAATCATGAATGTGGATTTGAAAGAGAATGTAATGACCGGATTTTGAAGTTTCTAAAAAGGGAAAGTTTCAGAAAACCCGTCCTCGAGCAAATTCTATTTTTAGAAGTTCTTGCAACATATTCCGACATGTTTTAATATTTAATTTGATGGATTTTAAATCTTAGTTACTTGATTTCGATTTTGGGAATTTTGGGTGGCTTTGGAAATGAATTTAGGATTTTGGGTCAGATTTTTGGAAACGTCGGATTTCAGGGTAGGAGTCTTGGAATGAATCGTCGGGATTTAAGGTCGGAAGAGCGGAATCACTCTCTCTCTCCTCCCACACGCCACTATATAAGACTCCAATCCCTAAAAGGATATCACATTCTCACATCACTCATCCCCCAAATTCTGAATCCCAAACTACCAAATGGATCCTAACTCTCCTCCCAAAACCCCTAAACCAAAAACCCTTACTTTTGCTCTCTTGAATCCAAATCTCCCAACTCTCTCTCCTTCTTTTGTGTTTCTCTGAGCAAAAAAACCCTAAAATCTATCCCAAGGAGTCTCAAACTCTCTAAAACAATCACAAAATCGAGCATGGAAGGCCAAAACCGAGCAAAAGCTCGGATCTGGGGAAAACTCGCGGTTGCGACTCACCCATCCAACCGTCGCGACCAAGAACCCAGCAACGGGTGTTCTTCCTCGCGGCCGCGACGTTCATGCTCTCCACCGTGACCCTGAGCCCAGAAACTTCATCTTCGTGATAAATCAGGTCGTTCTCCTTCTTTTCCCCTCCTTTTTCGAGTCCGTTTGTTGTCGTGTTTTCTAGATCCATCGTGGTTTGGTGTGGATTCAAGCCCTTTTCTCTTCTTTTTTTTTTCCATATTTGTACAAAGGTAACTTCTCCCTTCCTTGGATCTTTTGATTTCGATGTTGTTTCACAATAAAGTTGCTCTTTTAAATGATACGCAACCTTCCTAGGCTATGTCGTAGCAAGGAATCGTCGGATCTAAGCTTCCAAGGTCTCCTTCTCACAAGATTTTTGAAAGCCTCCAAGAGGCTAGGTAATCCCTCTTCCGCTTTCGCCTCTAGTCTTGTTTGGAGTAGTTTTTGTGTTGGTTGCATAGTGTTTTGACTTAGAAAGGTTTTAAAACAAGTTTGAACGAAAATGGGTTTGAAACGAGCGAGAACGAGCAAGAACTGACGAACCTAGGTCCGTACTCGCTGCGGTGAAACCATGGTCGTCGCCGCGAGTCAGAACACAGGTCAGAGGTTGAAGATGACCTCTCGCGGCCACGACCACGACCCTCGCGACCGTGAGTCACAACGGCGAGAGGTCTCTCACGGGACAACCTCTCACGGCCGCGACCATGGCTCTCGCGGCCGCGAGTCACAACTAGCGAGAGGATTCTCGCGGTGGAGAACTGGGAGGATGTCGCGGTCGTGACCGTCCCTCTCGCGACCGTGACATGCCTTCAGTGGTTTGGCCGAGCTCCTCACCCTACACTTTGGACTTACCTTGTCGATTCTTGATCCGATTCTTGTGGGAACATTTTGGATGGGGATGTTTTGGGAAACGAGCTTTTGAAACATTATTTTAATATTTAATGTTAAAGAATGGGATTTTGACGGAACCTAAGTTATCTGATCTTGAGCTTGAAAGTTATGTTAAAGAGTATCATTTCAGATGTCGGGATTCTTTGTCTTGGTTTAATGATGTTGGGTTTTGAGAAGGAAGTTTGGAAATATTTTTGGCGAGATTTATCGATGAGTTTTGATTGGAAGTGAGATGGTTTTGTTGATGTTTAACGTTTCGGAAAGGTTTTGGAAATTGTTTTACCCTTGATTGGTTTTAGAAAAATGTTTTGGGAACTTGCCTTCTATGTGCATGATTGTTGGTGAAGTAGCTTATGGCATTGCATGATTATAGGTGATTGTTGCTTGTTGGGCTCTGCTTGCGTTATCTTTTGTTGTTCGGCATTTTGAGGTAAGTATCCTATGGGATTTACTCAGCAACCTGGACCTCCTACCTGATGTGTCATGTTATGTGTAGGTGTTGCATAATAAAGCATGTCATGTAGTATCATGCTAGGACTGCATTAAAATGAGCATTTGGTTACTCTGTATGTCTGAATACAAAACGATCGTTATATGTGAAGTCCTAAAGTCTTTGCATATTATTATAACTATTGAAATCATGCTTGTGTGATTTAAATCCTGTACTGCATTAATCATCGTTGATTAGGTATATGCATGTTATGTGGCCTCAATGCGGTCAGAGGATCCGCATGCGATTACCGGGCCTGACTTCGTGGATAGTGTTAGGTATTGTACCTTGCTTGCTCCTTGCCTTTGTGACGGGAAGTCTCTTGGCGAATTCGAAGAATCTAGCTAACTCTATAATTTGGCTAAATGGTAAATTACATACTTATGATTTGGTTTTGACCTGGCTCTATTGTGGCATTTTGTATCTAAATTTTGCTCTCGCTTTACTTTCTTTTAAATGAATTTCACAACTTAGCCTTTAGGACAGGTTAAGGGTACCCAACGGCCCTACGATGATTTTAAAGGTTTGAAATCCCTCTTTCTTACTAATCTTAAAAGAGGTTTGAAACCTCGACCCATACATTGATTTCAAGATTCGAACAAGGTGTTTCATCCCTTGAAACTTAACCCATGAATCATAATTCCAGACCGTTACAAAGTTGGTATATCAGAGACAGGTTTTGCAATTCGGGTACACAAGGGTGAAATGCATGTTTCGAAAACCACCCACGAGTTTCAAGGTCTTTTGAAAAGGATTTAAAGGGGCAAAATGAACTTAATATGTCTAACCCAATTGGACTAAGTAATGAACTTGGCTTATGATAAAAGAGGAAAACCGACCAAAAAGGGGGATCGAGTGGGTAGAAACGACATTAGACCATCCCTTTTGGATGTAGTTGGGAATGGGTAGGCGAATTGCACCGTGGTGGTTGGAGTGGCAAGTTAGATAGAGATCGCGAGGTTTTGCCCCTCCGGTCCGTCGCTCATCGAGGAGCGGCATTGGATAGCCTGATATGCTTTATGAGTGTCATTAACTGATTCTATGCTAAGTGCTTGTTGTGGATATGATTGGTATGGCCTGACTATAAGATGTGTACTAACTGATCTGTGCAAACGGGATAACGGGAGTATCCTTATTTCAATATGTTCAAGCCCAGCTTGCGTAAAACCGCACCTTTCACTATGTTAACCCCATTGACGATTCTATTGAGTCTTTCTCCCGGATGTCAGTGTCTTCCACGGGAAATCGGGTTGGTACACGCAATGTGTCGGAAAACCATGTATGGATATGAAGGTTGTCTCATGCAGGACGAATGTCGTTGGTAGTTTCACACTTTATGAAATAGTATTAATATCCAAACTTAAACACACAACCAATAGGTTAGGCAATCAATCACTTGATAAACCAAATAACTACTAGTATAACGATGATGTCCGGTGTTGAACCCATAAGGAGAAGCGATTTCCTATTCAATAACTCTAGACAAGCACTCTTAAAGCAAAGAAATAATCTTGGACAAATAGCAAATATGTAAAAATAATCAGATTGCAAATCACAAAGCAAAATGATAGCAAAGTAGAAAGAACATTTCACCTGTAATTCTATGACAATGGTTGGAATTCATGGTCCTCGGATTGATCTATTAGTTATTCATATTCCTAGGTCTAGTTGACTAAAGTTAAGAGATCTGCAGAGATTCACTCACCTTATTCAATAGCACTAAAGAATAGCATCAAGAACTCAAGTAATCAAGACCAATTGGTACATTGACTCTACACAATCAAGATAGATAGACGCATACCGAACAAAATCCTAATCGCATATCCTCAACATATATCAATTGAAATCATCCACTACAAAGACAAAGAGATATCACTATCATCAATACATTTGTTTGCTATCGAGAAAACAACAACGAATTCATAGCTAGAGATGGAATTCCTAACATGTTGATCAGGCATAGAAAGGAATACAAATATAAATTAAGCACAAGATGATAACTAAGAACATGAATAATCAAATAGAATCAAATCCTCACAATCCAAACAACCATCTCTTCGAATTACACGCGAAACTATGAGTTTAGCAATTCATAGGCCAATTCTCTCTCTCTCTCTCTCTCTCTCTCTCTCTCTCTCTCTCTCTCTCTCTCTCTCTCTCTCTCTCTCTCTTTATCTAATGGTGTTCATTGTCTCACAAGGGTCAGCAAAACCCTAGAATAAATCTTTAGAAATAATATAAAATAATAGTCTTCAGATCCAAAACAACATTTTCGGGATCTGGGCCGTGCAAGGGGAGGCAGGCGCCGTCTCTGCAATACTTGATGTTCCGATCAAATTCCTTCGACGAATTCCAACATCGTGTCTTCTTGCTTCTCCTTAGCTCTTCCATAGCCTTCATTATGCTCCAAAACATGCTTCTTAAGCTCTTCCCAAAGTCCATCCAATTCAAGGTCGGAATGTAAATCTATAGAATAAACACTAAAAACGCATAGATTCCGAACTCAAATACTCCACAAGTAATATACGGAACTAGACTCAAAATATAAAAAAACCAATACCTAAAAGCAATACGAAACACCTATAATGCCTATATGAAATATGCATTCTCAAATCCCCCCACACTTAACTCTTGCTTGTCTTCAAGCAACCATAAGGAAAAACACCATCTACGCATCCCACGGGAAATCTTTCACAACTTAACTTATCAAAACCAACATCATCAATAGTGAAAATATAACCAAACATACAAACGTCATAACCTGTATATATGGGATCAAGTTGCTTGCATGCTAAAAAATCAACCTTACCAAAGATAAAATGTGTATCTCTCACTCTCATGTGTTTAGACTTTAAGCACACACTCACCTCAATTCCATATACAAGCATCAACTCAAATATTGACATTTATATCACAAAATCTCCACCGGATAACTCAATGCAAAAACAAGAGCATCAAGAGGACTTTCGCTCAATGAAAACCTTCATAGAAGATTCCATTCGGCGGGGTTGTAATGGGGCTTGGTAGAAACATAAGGGAAAGGAATTGTATTTGGTAATGTGGTGCAATAAATTCCGGAAAAACAAGATTCTACAACATGCAACATAACACAAACCAACTCAATAAATCAAGCTCACAAATACACAATATCTCTCAATATCATCAAAATAACTCCAAAAATCTCAAATCTCATCATCTTACATATCATGCAATCTCAACACCCAACCAATGTATCTCATAACCAACATAAGTCCCAATTCTTCCTCATTATGCAAACATAAGATAAATGACTTTTTTTTCTTTATTTTTTCGGATTTGTTTTTCTTTTTTTTTATTGAGCCAAAAACATGGAAATTCAAATGCATAAACATGAGGGACTAAGTAAGCACATACCATTACATCTTCTCAAAACCATAAAACCACACTTTAGGTTCATTCTCCTCAAACTCCAAAATAGATACCACAACCTACTCAAAATCTTAATTCCCCCGGAATAAGGGTAAGGCTTATCATAGGCTAGGAATAATAATTTTGTGGAGCTAACAATAAAAAGGCTAAAGGCTCAAATTGGCTTCAAAGCAAGACATAACATAAGGTAGATATGGATAAATATGTGGCTAAAAGGCCGCCTCTATCATTTGAACTTATCAAGCACTGAACATGTATATAATCGGCCTTGAAAATAGATAACCATGACAATACTCAATGATAAAAGCATAGGAAGAGTATATCACACAAGAAAAGTAGAAGGAATAAAGATGTATCCCTTATAAGGCCAAAAATATCTCACTGGGACAAATTTTTGTAGAATTCCAAGCATACTCCCAAACATAGATCATACATGCTCAATTATATATGCTCAATCATATTTCACATAAAAACCAATTTTTAGGATAAGATAAAATCATTCCAGAATTCCATGGGATTTATAAGATCATGCCAGGACAAACTCAAATTAGATGGATATCTTTGATAACACAACATGCAAACCAAACAACAAAACTCACTTTTTTCCAAAGACTCATAAGCAAAAACTCAAAACAAAATTGAAATTCAAACATGAACTAACCTAACTAATTCACTTCAATCTCCCCCCCCCCCCCATCCCACACTTACATGTTGCATTGTCCTCAATGTATAGAAACACAAAAAGGAACAATGAAAAATATACAAATAAAGGGCTTGAAAGAAGCAAATGACTAACCAATTACGGTGGAGACGGGGTCTGGGGTCCAGATCGCTAATTGATGTCCTAAAGGGAAATCAACACGGCGTTCTGAAGACTAGAAAGCTTCTCCACAAGTCTTGCGAGCTTGTCAACAATGCTCGCCTCAAAATCAGCAAATCGATGCTCAATATCAATCAAAGTAGCATATGTAGGCTCGACGTCTTTTTCAACATCATTCTCAACAGGCACCTCAACTTTTTCAACAACTTCTGTAATCTCAACATGTACCTCAGCAGGCAAAACACCAGCATTCTCATCAATATCCCCATCCTCTGTAGCCTCATCATCGGTGGCCTCATTATTAATATTCGACCATCGTTTCACGCAACTACGCTATGCAGGAACTAATGGAAAATTGTTGTGATAGAGGTTGAAATCTGACATCCGTAGGAACTGTGGTACGTCCACAGACAGATAATTGTAATGCTTCCTTCCTGGTCCCGAGATCCATTTAAAACACCAAGTTATATCCGGACGCTAGGGCCACTCAATCATCTCCCACCATTGCAGGCTAGCAAGATTGTAAACGTTCTTATCATCGAGAGGCGCCAAATCATTAAGACAGACACCTAATCGGCGAGCAATCATCGATATCAAACCTCCAAAAATAATAACGCGCCACGGTCTCACATGAGTAGCTCTAATCACCTCCATACAGTTTCTCTAAAAGAGCTGAACCCAGTCAGGGATGTAAACCTCTCCCGGAGTCAAGCGGTAAATATAGCTCCAGGCTCTCACAGTAACAACTAACGGATTCTCCACCCCCAAGAAAGAGTTGCAGAGTACCAAATAACACAATATCAATGCAGGATGAGTAATCATAGATTCATGATCTTGTTCATCATAATCAGCGAACTTCACTATAGCTTTCTTCCACATATCCGGAGGATTTCGAGCGCCCACCTTATTAGCAAATCTGGCATCAATAGGCCACTTGGTAACACCAAAGGCCGGTGCAATGAGATCCTTAGTGACCACGAACTTCCGATTCCTCAGCTAAAAACGAATCTCCATATCAGAGCGGTAATCCAGGGTAGCCAAGAACTCTCTTACTAATGCTGGATATGTATAAGCAGACACATCCAAGAAATCTTCCAATCCCCCATCTCGTAGGAGTCGATGGACCTCCTCATATATTCCTAGTTTCTTTAATGTCGGGGGATAAAAGAATATGGTGGATTCATACCGTCTCTCTTCAAGCTTGAGCCAATGATCCTCTTCTTCCCAAGACAACAAATATGGCTTCTTCATAGCAAGGACATACATAGTGTAATTCGAGGAAAAACCCACGAAAATCTACAATAACGACCAAAATATGAGCTCGATGTAGAGGTGGCGGGCGCCGTGGCAGGGGCGGCGGGCGACGTATACGCGGAACCACTAATCCGAGTGAAAACGTTGGAAAACCGATGTCCACTCTTCCAAACTTCAAACTTTCTCGAACAACTTGGTTTCAAAGGGTTCTTTTGTGAATTTTGTGGTTGTAGGGTATTCAATCACTTGATAGCAGGTTAGGCAATTTCAAATCGATGAATGTTGTTGGCACTTTCTCCCTTTATCAAATAGTAAAAATATCCAAACTTAAACACACAACCAATAGGTTAGGCAATCAATCACTTGATAAACCAAATAACTACTAGTATAGCAATGAAGTCTGGTGTCGAACCCACAAGGAGAAGTGATTTCCTATTCAATAACTCTAGACAAGCACTCTTAAAGCAAAGCAATAATCTTGGACAAATAGCAAATATGTAAAAGTAACCAGGTTGCAAATCAAAAAGCAAATTAATATCAAAGTAGAAAGAACATTTCACTTGTAATTCTCTAACAATGGTTGAAATTCATGGTCCTCGGATTGATCTATTACTTATTCATATTCCTAGGTCTACTTGACTAAAGTTGAGAAATCCATAGAGATTCACTCACCTTATTCGATATCACTAAAGCATAGCATTAAGAACTCAAGTAATCAAGACCAATTGGCACATTGACTCTACACAATCAATATAGATAGGCGCATACCGAACTCATTCCTAATCGCATATCCTCAACATAGATCAATTGAAATCATCCACTACAATGACAAAAAGACATCACTATCATCAATACCTTTGTTTGCTATCGAGAAAACAACAACAAATTCATAGCTAGAGATGCAGTTCCTAAAATGTTGATCAGGCATAAAAAGGAACACAAATATAAATTAAGCACAAGATAATAACTAAGAACATGAATAATCAAATAGAATCAAATCCTCATCATCTAAACAACCATGTATTCGAATCACATGCGAAACTACGAGTTTAGAAACTCATAGGCCAATTCTCTCTCTCTCTAATGGTGTTTATCATCTCACACAATAGCCACACACCACACGAAATAACCTGAAAACAACCTTAAAAGGTCTGACAAGGGTCGGCAAAACCCTAGAAGAAATATTGGGAAATAATATAAAATAATAGTCTTCAGATCCAAAACCACGTTTCTGGGATCTTGGCCAACGACGTGCGCCGTGCAAGGGGCGGCGGGCGCCATCTCTGTAGTGCTCGACGTTCCTCAAATTCCTTCAATGAATTCCAACATCGTGTCTCCTTACTCCTTCTTAGCTCTTCCATAGCCTCCATTATGCTCCATATTATGCTTCTTAAGCTCTTCCTAAAGTCCGTCCAAGGTCAAAATGTAAATCTGTAGAATAAACACTAATAACGCTTAGATTCCGAACTCGAATACTCCACAAGTAATATACAGAACTAGACTCAAAACATAACAAAACCAATACCTAAAAGAAATAAGAAACACCTATAATGCCTATATGAAATATGCATTATCATTGTTTGAGTGAGTATTGGAAGGTGGTTCATGATGTCCTTTTGAGTCAAAAGTATGGTGTTTCTGGGGCTGTCTTTCTTGATTCTTATGACGATCAACCAGTGTCTTCTTGCCATAAAGAGTCGTACCGGAGTCCCACGGGAAAGACGGCTGATAAGTCAGTTGGGAAAAGTCAATGGTTGCCATTAGGGATCTCTGTCCGGTCGTAATGGTGGCTTTTTCTGAATTACATGACATAATTTTGTAATCTCCGGCATGTGTCTTGCGAATGACCATTAGTACAGGCTGCTGATGTTATTACATATGTGATTAGTTACATTGCTTAAGTCTCGTGTTGTGTGTTGCCTCTATCATGACTGTATGTTGTTATAACATGCATACTTGACCTATTGTATTAATTGTGCTAATGATGGATTGGAAGCATGAACCACATGATATGAACCTACATGATTGTTGTTTTCTCCTGTATTAGGTCCATGATAGTGTGATAAACTCTTCTTTGCATGAATGCTTGTAAATGATTTCCTTAGGATGCTAGATGATGACGCGTCGATACTTATTACTCATTTTGTGACAAGAACCTATAGCATGCCCATCTATTTTTCATTTTTCGGATTAACTATTGTTGATTATTTTGCACATGATATTGTTGTGTGTTACTTGTGTTGAATGGAGAATATATGGTATAATTGAGTCTTAGTAAATGCATGTTTCATCCTAGTATGTGTTGATTTGAACTCATGTCCTCGTATTCTGGTCATATTGCCCATTACTTAGACTCGTATTATACGTCGCTACATTTCCTCCCATGCTTCTACATCGTTGGAATGTGGTTAATTTGATTGCTTTCATATCGTCTTATTAATCAGTTAAGTGCATGTATGTATCGCATGTTATGTTGAGCCTTTAGCATCATGTAGGATCCTTGGTTGTGACACTTGTGAATTTATATCTTGCCTACATTATTGCTGATTTTCTCTTGAGCTAGGTTTTTGATAGTGTGATTCTTCCCTTTTCCTATCATCTTAGATTGTTTTACTCCTCATGATTAGATTAATGTTGAGTTCGATGATTGACTTGCTTTTCGTAATGGTTAATCCTAGCATGCTTACATGTTATCACTCGGTAGTGTTTCCCTATTACTCTATGATATCCTCTCATGCTTGCATAGATGTATGACTTGGCACCTCGTATAATCACTCACCACGCTATATCATGTTTCCACATACACATGATGCATGAATGTTATAATGAAGTTAGTCGAATTGCCTTGATTGTGCTCATGTTCAATGTGTGCTATTATTTGATGAGGTAAGTCGTGTGAGAAAGATGTTGGCTTAGGTAAGACTGAGTGAGCTTTGGGAATTATGAAAGGCAATGCTTGGTTTGGGTGAACCTTGGGCTGACGTACGGTTGTGAATAATAGGGCATAATGCTTGTGATACCTTTGGAAGTGTGGGGAGTGAAGGAAATGGCTTTGGAGAGTATAAAGGACATAGTATGAGATGGTACTCGGGTCTAAAGTTAGAGATAGGAGTTCGACTCCTAGAGGTGGATGGTAGATGGGAGGGAGTGCTTGGGGGATAAGAGGCGAGATTGAAGTATTGAAATGAATTGGGATTCTTTAGGTAAATTTTGACTGAGCTGATGCTGGTAAATCTAGGTAAGGATTGGTCTTGGCTTGGGAATTTGTTAATTATATCGGGCGACGTGGAAGCTCGTTGTCTATTTATGGTTCTAGGTTGTCTTGAGGATAGTTGTTGGAGTCGTCATTAGAAGCCTTTCAAGGATGAGAAATTGGGACCTTAAATTAGAAAGAAATCGGAACGTGAAAATTTCCTGATATTCGAGTTGCGAAGAGTTAGCAAGTAGATCCTTGGGAATGCCATGAGGTTTCTCCTTAGAAGTGGATTAGTGGTAGGCGCTGACTTGAGGAATGATATCTGAGTTTTGGGTGAGTTTGGAACCTCATTTGGGATTAATGTTGGAAGAAATCTTAGGGGCATTGATGGTTATGGTCTTGATAAGAGGTCCCACCGTCGGTTGAGAAGTCGGCTTAGTTTTTTCCTTTTGGAAAGCTTAGGCTGAGAGTGTATGAGTTGTTTGTCGATCGGAATGGTAATCTAGAGATGTTGGAAATGTTTAGTTTAGAATTCTCGAGCGAGCGGGGATTGCGTTTTACTTCGACTGGTGATGATGTAGGGATTTCCTTGATTATGTGATTTGTGATATGTAGTGGCATGATGTTAGATAACGACCATGATGAACCTGATGTGGAATGATATTACATGTTAATATGCAATATTGAAATCTAGTTGCAAGGGACAAGTGCTATCATGATATATTGATGCTTTTCTATCATGTTATGTTGTTTTAGAAGCATGACAGGATGTGTTGTGATATGATACATGAGATAAAAATGTGTTATTATGTGAAAGCATGATGTTATATTATGTTGTGGTAAGCATGATGTTATATTATGTGGTGGTAAGCATGATGTTATATTATGTGGTGGTAATCATGATGTTGTATTATATGGTTGGCAAGCATGAATATTGATATGTTAAATGATGAATATGACTTGGAGCATGAATATGATTTGTATATATGAGATAATGGTGCATGATGACTAAATGATCGTTATATGGCATTGTAATGAGTTGAAATGATGTTTTGTGAGTATGTTAGCATTTTGATGATTGGTATATGATTAGATCTTCCCTTTTACTGAATCTTGAATAGCATGACGTTGTTGTGTTAATGGGTTGAAAATCAGTGTTGGTTCGTTGATCTAATGATGAAATTTTGCTATGGATACCTTTATATTGCTAATGGTTGAAATGATAAATCTGTTATTGCAATGCAGAATAGAATTTGGATAGGTTTATAAGATGATTATGTGAGTTGTGTTTGCATTAAACGAAAAACCCCTGTTCTGACTGGTTCTACTAGTATTGCAATGTTGACATGCGATCGTGAGATTTGACTTGTAGTGGCGTACTAATTCCATAACACCTAACCCATTGATATCTTGACATGTGTGCTCGTGTGATAAGTTATGAGTATTCGATGATGCACTTGTGATGCCTTCAGTATGATATAGATATACCTTAAGACTCATGATATGATGTTGAGACCTTGTTATTGCTTTTAGAGTGTTTTGAGATGTTGGTATGTTTTATGTTATGGGTAAACATGTTATGTTGTTAAGATGTTGATTGGTTGAGTTTATCATGATTGATGTTGAATTTTCCATATGAGAGATGGTTGTTGATATTATGAGTTAATGGGTTGATTTACTTTTGTTCATGTTGAGTTTAGAATGATGATTGAATGATTTTTGAACCTAGGAAAGAAATGCGGGATTAGCCCTTAGAGGTGGATGTATCCACCTCTCGAGTTTCGGCTTGGGTGGCCGATTCGGGATTGGGAGGTTTTGAAACGGTTTTGGATAAAGCAAACTTCTTTGGTTGAATGTGTTGTATGGTTTTGAAGCTTTAGTCTCGGGGACGAGACTTGTTTTTAGAGGTGGATGAATGTAACGACCGAATTTTGGAGTTTCTAAAAAGGTAATGTTTCGGAAAACCCATCCTCGAGCAAATTCTATTTATAGAAATTCTTGCAACATATTCAGACATGTTTTAAGATTTAATCTGATGGATTTTAAATCTTAGTTACTTGATTTCGATTTTGGGAATTACGGGTAGCTTTGGAAATAAATTTAGGATTTTGGGTCGGATTTTTGGAAATGTCGGATTTCAGGGTGGGAGTCTTGGAATGAAACGTCGGGATTTAAGGTCGGAAGAGCGGAATCACTCTATCTCTATCTCCTCTTATTGAGTTTTGTCCTCTTGTGTATTAAACCATAGGGAGCTCCACTATATAAGGCTCCAATCCCTAAAAGGGTCTCTCATTCTCACATCACTCAGCCCCCTAAATTTTGAATCCCAAACTCCCAAATGGATCCCAACTCTCCTCCAAAAAATCCTAAACCAAAAACCCTCTTGCTCTCTTGAATCCAAATCTCCCAACTCTCTCTCCTTCTTTTGTGTTTCTCTAAGCCAAAAAACCCTAAAATCTATCCCAAGGAGTCTCAACCTCACAAAAACAACCACAAAATCGTGCTTGGAAGGCCAAAACCGAGCAAAAGCTCAGATCTGGGGAAAACTCGCGGCCGCGACTCGCCCTTCTCGCCGTCGCGAAGAAGAACCTATCAATGGGTGTTCTTCTTCGCGGCTGCGACGTTAATGCTTGCCGCCGCGACCCTGAGCCCAGAAACTTCATCTTCGTGATAAATCAGACTGTTATCCTTTGTTTTCCCTCCTTTTTCGAGTCCGTTTGTGTTTTGGTGTGGATTCGAGCCCTTTTCTATCGTTTTTTTGTTCAGTTTTGTACAATGGTAACTCCTCCCATCCTTGGATCTTTTGATTTTGACGTTGTTTCTCAATAAAGTTGCTCTTTTAAGTCATACCCAACCTTCCTAGGCTCTATCGTAGCAAGGGATCGTCGGATCTAGGCTTCCAAGGCCTCATTCTCACAAGATTTTCGAAAGCCTCCATAAGGCTAGGTAATCCCTCTCCCGCTCTCCCCTCTGGTCTTGTTTGGAGTCATTTTTTGGTTGGTTGCATAGTGTTTTGACTTAGAAAGGGTTTAAAACAAGTTTGAATGAAAATGGGTTTGAAACGAGCGAGCACGAGCAAGAATGGACAAACCCAGGTTCGTACTCACCGTGGCGAAACCATGGTCACTGCCGCGAGTGAGAACCCAGGCCAGAGGATGAAGATGACCTCTCGCGGCCGCGAGTCACAGCAACGAGAGGTCTCTCACGGGACATCCTCTCGCGACCGCTACCACAGCTCTCGCAGCCGTGAGTCACAGCCAACGAGAGGATTCTCACGGTGGGGAACTGGAAAATAATGTTTCGAGCAATAAACTTTTCATTAAACTAAATTCTCAACCTGTACAATCCCGACACTTCAACTTTCGCAAAAGCACCAAAACCCTAAAGGTCTTGAACTCCTAAACTCTCTACTTGCAATTGGAATTGAATCTCTAAAATTGAATAAATAAAAATCAGCCCCGAGGGCTTTATTTATAGGACTTAATCCTTGCGAATCAAGGAAAGCAACTTCTTTCTAATCCTAAAGATATAAAACTTGATAAATAAAACTTAAATCATAAAAGGTAAATATCTAAATCTCTTCATGTGGTGAATAATCTTCTCTTCATAGATAGATCTTGATAAATTCGGATAGAAACATCTTTGCTTCGTGCCGAAGTAGTCCACTCGTGCTCGGATTGGCCCACTCGATCTCGGCCCAACAAAAGTGGTAGTCGACGTCCGGGACACTTGTCAACGTCGAGTAGAAATGTGCTCGATCTTGGGTTATCTTCAAGGCTCCTCGAGTGCTTCTGCTTGTCGGACTCGAGTAGGTCATCAGTAGTGTCGACGTCGAGTAAACTTGTCGACGTCGAGTGGTCATCGAGCACGAGAGCTTTGCGTCTTCAGTCCTCGATTGATTTTGCTTCCAGTTATAGTCGACGTCGAGTAGTCTTGTCGACGTCCAGTAAAATCCTGCATTCGTCTCCTCCTTTTGATTTCGTCCCGAAATGGCTCCAAATTCTGCAATATTAAACCAAAATTTGTCTAGACCTCTATTTATGGCAAACAATCTTATACTACACAAATTTACCATATTCCCAACCCAAATTAGGCAAAGTACTTAGAATAAGGAGCGAAAATATGCATAAAAACATGGTTATTTTAGTGGACATCAAATCACCCCATACTTAAGCTTGCTTGTTTCCAAGCAGTAACTTGGTTGGTCATTCAGGTGAAACCTGCAAAAACTCTCAACATAATGGATTCATTGCTATATTACCCAACACTTAATTGCCATCCTTGAAAAGGTACTTAGTGACTTCAAATCCGTGCATGTGAATGAAATGCAATTTCTCTTCACAAAAGGAGGTTATTCAAAACAATTTTCATGTGACAAAGCAACAATAATCAAGAGGACCTTATTTAAGCTAAAAAAAGAGTAGATAGGTAAAAGGCTAAAGGTGGGCAATTTTTGGCCATGTGGTGTTAAATCCGGGAAATGGAGTACTTTCCAAAATTTCATACCACATTCCTTCTTCATAAAATTCCTCACCTTTCACTCATTCGCTCGATGCTTTTATCAATAATAATACTTTTACCTCTCTAACCTCAGCACTACCTTCTCGCGAGTCGCAAACGTGAGTGTCATGAATGGCCCTAGATACTTAATGCTTTGGACTCCTCACCTTGGTGTCCCATCCTGCAGATCTATTATCTCAACGTAGGCAGGGTCGATCTACCTTTATTTCCTGATGTGACCGGATTTTCTTTCACTCATTAAATTTTCCATAACTTTGAAACTTTCCTGCCAAACTCCAATAATGATATAACAACACAAAAAACCATATAATATCTCCATAAATGATTTTCATTCTCAACATAGTCCCCGGATAGAGAAATAAGGTAAAAAAATGGACAATATGGCAAATGTGGAGCAATAATGACATAAAGACTTGTAAGGCTTATAATATGGCTTTTGTGATGCAATTTGTCATAGGTATGGCTAAGATTATAAATATGAATATATATGGAAAATATAAAGTCCTCCATCCTCTTATTGAGACTTCCCTTTTCTAGGCAATCTTGTGCAATATCTCTAACAAATCAACTTTTGCATCGTCGAGCGTTGTCTTAGCTTCCATGACACCATTTCATTGAACAATTTACAAGCTTTGGGAGAATTCTTATAATACAAACTTGGGGTTTAGCCATTAAGCACATGAAAACGAAAAATTTACCCAAAATTTACCATGTATAACCAAAATCAAGAATATATAATACAATAACGATAATGAGCTCTTCCCCCGACCCCATACTTAGAATATATAGTGTCCCCACTATATAAATCAATATAAAACAAAGGTAAAGTAAGGAACTCAACGAGTAACGTGCTGAGGAGTCGAATTAGGTGCTGTCGAGTAGAGTGGAGGTAGTCGACATCCAGCAGAGTACTCAACGTTGAGTACAATCTGTAGCGTCGAGTGGAAAGTTAAAGTTGAGGGTGTTCCTGGGTGGTCGACGTCGAGTGGCCTACTCGACGTCGATTAGATCTGTGTGCTCGACCCCCTTTTGTTGTCGACCTCGACTTCGCCTAGTCAATTTCGACTGACTTGTCAGGGAGTTCTTTTTTCACTCTTCGCGATGCTTTATGCTTCTTGAACTGAAATTCGTTAGCTTTCACACGAAGAAAAGAATTTCCACATAAAATGTTTAAAACAAAACTCAAAACCAAAAGTATTAAAGTCCTATAAATTTAAAATAACAGGAGAGGTCAACATCGAGTGGGAGTACTCGACATCGAGTAGAGTAGTCGACGTTGACCAGGTGTTCTCGACGTCGACCATAATTTTGGCGCCTTCCTCCGTTGTTGTGTGTTTGTTCTCGTGGTTGCCTATGCTCTTTACCTCCAGCCTTGGAACTTCCTCCTCTGGGGGACCGAAATAGAATTCTAAGACCTCATTCCCTATTTTGTAAGTGAGCAATCTCTTCCTGATTATGCTGGCATCTGTTGTAGCTAGAAAAGGTCTACCAAGAATAATAGGGCAAGCAAGATCTTCCGCCATATCTATAACAAGAAAATCTATGGAAATAAAGAACTTACCAACCTGAACTGGGACATTGTCAGCCATACTTGTACGGATCCACGGGATCTAGTGCTCCTAACTTTACCTTTGACCAGATTGATAAGGGTATGATGCTCACGCTTTCTCCTAGATCACACATCGCCTCATATCGGTGTTGTCCAAATCCCACAGTAAAAGAGAACTTACCAGGGCCAGGTCTCTTCTCGGGGAAATCCATTCTTTTGCAGTCGCTGGCGATCTCTGTGATTGATCGCTTGTTGTTAAGGATCTCCTTGAGGAATTTGACGTATGCAGGCATCTCTTGAAGTGCTTTTGTAAAATGAATAGTATCATTCAAACCTTGTAGCAATTTCACAAAACGCTTAAACTTACCATCAATTGTATCTTTCTGTGCCTTGGAAGGAAACGGGGGCGTCTTCTTAGGTTTCAGAGCCATAACAGCTTTCAGAGGTGATGCAGAATCCTCGACGTCGACTGGATTGTCCTCGACATCAACTACAGAAGTCGACGTCGAGTGTTGTTGCTGTGCAGAAGGCTCCTTGTCGAGTGAGTCCTCGACGTCGAGTAAAGAGTGGTCGACAACGACTAATGTTTGATCGACATCGAGTATCTGTTGGTCGACGTCGAGTACAGATTCATCTTTCTCTTATCCATTCTCTGGCTCGTGTAATTTGTGTCTGCTCCGTAGTTGTATAGTGGTAATGTGTCCGGTCTGCCCCTTGGGATTTGGGTCTGTATGCCCTGGAAGCTGGCCGAATAGTCGTGGAATCTGTGTCGCGAGTTGACCCACTTGGGTCTCTATGTTGCGCTTCCAGACATTCATTCCCCCAAACCTTGTGTTGAGGCTGTGGAGTTGAGTATCGATGGTGCTGGTGGATTGATCGTTCTTAGCCTGATTCCTCCTCATCTCGTCGAGGATGATTTATAAATCATCCTTATGTTGGTCTCTCTCTAGATGTCCTGGAGCACGATAGGGTGGGGGGTTCGTAGGGGTACTTTGGTTCCGCTGTGGTTGATAGAACATTTGGTCCCCCATATAGCGATTGGGACCCCTTGTGTAAGCTACCTCTTCTCGCGTCTCTGGTAACTGTACTTGCTCTGTATGTGGGCACTCAGGAGTGGTGTTCCGTTGTTAACCACATTCAATGCAAGGTTCGTTAACAGATAGAAATTTGCCTTGTTTAAGAAGCTTACAGTTTTTGTCTTTGTGGAATTGCTCCTTGACATCTGGATCAATCTCCTTAGAAAGCTCATATAGGGGCATGGATGGGGCTGGCCTTGCATAGGTGTTGTCATCGTAAGTCGCAGGAGCCCCATGGATGTTGTCGAAGTTGGTGAGCCTTTCGATTGACGCCCAAGCCTCTGCTGGTGTTTGCGTCAGATATTCATATTGAGTGTATTGATTGATCCTCTCATTGCTGGGTAAGTCAAGAGAATTGTAGAAAATCTCCTGAATTACGTATGGTGGCTGCCAATGAGTAAGGCAAGATCACAATAGATCCTTGTACCGATCCCATGCTCGTGGTAGCGGCTCCCTAGGCTTTTGTTTGAAAGCTGTAATCCTCTAGCGTAGGAGCGTTGTCTTGGTAGGAGGAAAGAATTTGTTAAGAAATACATTCCTTACCTTAGCCTATGTTCTGAGAGATCGTGGGGTCAGTCCTTCAAGACACTTCAATGTTGGACCCGCAAGAGACCAACGAAAAGCTTTCATTCTGACATATTCAAGGGTTGCACCTTCAGCAGTAGTTGGACACATGTCAGCAAAAGTAGCAATATGAACAAGAGGGTATTCATGTGGTCTTCCTTCAAAATGAATATTTTTAATTTCAGAAAGGAAGGAAGTGCGAATTTCAAAATCATTAGGAGGGATACGACTGGCCGATTCCGGCACTGTCAGAGTCGGGTGCATGTAATCCTTAGTCGTTGCAAGATATTGGGCAAGCTCAGCCTAAGCCTGCCTCCTTTGTGCTTCTTCCAGATTAGCACGTGCTCTCTTAGCGGCGAGAGCAGTTGTATTGGTCAGTAGCTCCCTCTTAATCCTCTCGATCATCTGAGCTTGTGTTTTCGCGTCGGCCATGACTCTTTTTAGTTTAGAGTGGATGCGTAGAAGGCGTTCCAGATCGTCTAAAGCATCGTAGTCAGGTGGTTGACCAGAGCGGTGCATACACCTGAAAATAAATTCAAAGAAAACGTGAAATCAAGCTACCTAGACGCGAATGATTGCTTCCCCGGCAACGATGTCAATTTGTTTTAGGAGGAAATCGAGATTGCAAATAAAATATGAATAAGATAAGCAAACCAATTCCCTTCCGAGCAAATAATGTTCAAGACTTCGTCCCGTTGCAGCAAAAGGAAGTTAGGTTCGATCCACTAGGAAGCTGGTCAGCGGATCTCAGATAGCGGATGATTCACGAACAAAAATCAACTTCAGAGTACTCGACCTCGACTAGGTACTAGTCTACAGGGGTCAGTACAGTCGAATTCAAGCAAGCAGAAGACACAAGGAGTAGTCGATGTCGAGTAATCTCCTCGACATCGAGTAGATCTGTCTTCTCGAGTACCTGTAGAGACAAAAACGACAAACGACCTCGAGTAGAAACTCTTGATCGAGTAGTCAGTAGTTGACGTCGACTAGTCTAGTCGACGTCGAGTAGTTCTACAGAAACATATTTGTGTCGGCAAAGATGGCCGAAGAGTTTAAGGATGGAAACGAAGTGTGAACATAAAATAACCAAGGTGACAGATTTCAGATTGTAAACAATTTAAACTAAAACTTCCAAGACCGGAGTTTACAACAACAATAACTAAACATGCATAAGGTAAGATAGAAATAATCATGCAATCTCATCAAAGGATCAAGCTTTCGCCTTTTTCATCAATTAGACAACTCTTTCAAGTAACCCTAATTGTATCTACCAGTTTTATGTTTATAATCCATGTTGTTAACCTGAATCTCTATTAATTAAAGAATAAACATAATAAAGATAGTGGATGACCAAAACATAATAAATATCAAATCTTTACCTCAAGCATGCATGGCTATTGTCGGACTCACCCCGACCCTAGAAGTAGGGCGACTACTCGCTCTTTGCAACGGAAGACATCCTTGAAAGAAATAAACTTTGCATTTAACAAAATTCTCGACCTTTACAATCCCGACACTCCAACTTTCGCAAAAGCGCCAAAACCTTAAAAGTCTTGAACTCCTAAACTCTCCACTTGCTAAGGAATTGTATCTTTGAAATTGAATGAATAGAAATCAGCCCCAAGGGCTTTATTTATAAGGCTTAATCCTTGCGAATAAAGGAAAGCAAATTCTATCTAATCCTAAAGATATAAAAATTGATAAATAAAACTTAAATCCTAAAACGTAAATATCTAAATCTCTTCATGTGGTGAATAATCATCTCTTTATAGAAAGATCTTGATAAATTCGGATATAAACATCTTTTCTTCGTGCCCAAGTAGTCCACTCGTGCTCGGATTGGCCCACTTGATCTCGGCCCAACAAAAGTGATAGTCGACGTCGAGTAAACTTGTCGACGTCAAGTAGAAATGTGCTCGATCTCGGGTTATCTTCAGCAGTGGTCGACGTTGAGTAAAGTTGTCAACGTCGAGTAGTCATCGAGCTCGAGTGCTTTGCATCTTCAGTCCTTGATTGATTTTGCTTCCAGTTGTAGTCGACGTCGAGTAGTCATGTCGACGTAGAGTGAAATCTTGTATTCGTCTCCTCCTTTTGATTTCGTCCCGGAATGGATCAAAATTTTACAATATTAAACCAAAATTCGTGTAGACCTCTATTCCTAGCAAACTAGCTTATACTGCACAAATTCAAGATATTCCCAACCCAAAATATGCAACGTACTTAGAATAAGATGCGAAAATATGCATGAAAACATGGTTACTTTAGTGGACATCAACGGAAGCAGTCAACAACTCAATATGATACTCTTCAAGGAAGATCACCCTCATGCCCAATTAAACACATTACATAACAGCACAGAGACAATCTATGCCGTCCTTCGAGGGATGACTGACCGGAGGGGCAAATACTTCACGGCCTCCTAACCCATGTTACTCCAACCTTCGGGTTCCTTGGACTCCTTAAAGCCCATCTGTAAAAGAAAGCTAGTATTTTGCCTACCTTCCCCGAATTCTACATCCATAAAGGATTCCTATTGCATAGTCTCTACCCCATGAGAATGTCATTCCTAGTTGATTGGTCTAGGGTTAGGTCCAATTAAATTCATTTTTGCCCCTTTAAAAATATTTTGAAAACCATTTGAAAACCGTGGGCCATTTTCTAAACCACTTCAGCCTATCATACTCGGTTTGCAAAACTTGGCTCTGATACCACCTTTGTAACGACCCATGATTATAATTCTTGAGTTACGTTTCGAGGGATGAAACCCCTCGTTAGGGCCTTGCGCCCCAAGTAAAGGTTGAAGGTTTGAAAGCCTAGTCTAACATTTCAAAGTGGGATTTCATACCCAATATTCGAAGGGATCGTTAAAATCCTCGGGGAGGTCCCTTGTAGCTATCGTAAGTCTATGTGTGGGAAAACTCATAGTCAATAAAATGCGGAAGTAAAGTATGATACAAAAGGGGTGCCATGGCATAGCTGGGTCAAAACGTAGTCTAAAAGCATAAGTCTGAAGACATAGTCAAAGTCTGGTGAAGTCAAACCCTCCAACACTCACTCTCTGTCGAACCAAAGGACCCGCGAGATAGTCAAGAAGCACCAATAGAACAAAGATGATAATAATACCTAAAAACATTAATGGTGAGCGGGATAAGAATGATGCCCACCTGCTTCATCTCAGCCTAAAGCACACATATACGCTATACCTAATAAAAATGCTTCTAGATGCGAGGCGGAATATTAACACACTAACATACTCCTAAGATAAAGTGCATAATAATAATAAGGCTTTAACACAGAATACCAAGTGGTATATTCCGCTACCTAACAACCGCCCCCCTTCCAGATAAGGTGGAGACTAGCCAGCTTGCGAATGCATTCCAATTTATAAATGGGGCGAGGCCCGTTGTGGTACGCGACCCTATGTTTGCATCCTTTTTATCAAATCATGAATGTGAACTTGAAAGAGAAAATGAATAATATAATGCGAAAGGTAAAATAAATTAGAGCGGTAATAAAGTGGTAATTACGACTCGATGACTCAGGACAAACCCGATGAGATTGGGCCATCCTATAACCCAAGAAGAGACTCTAGATACTTCACCGCTAACGACAGTTCTGTTTACATATGCATAAATAAATAGAATCCTCAATGTTCAATTCAACCTAGCATGGAACTACATGGCATGCTGATCATGAATACAAGCACCTAGTATATCCCGCATATAAAGCAGGGAATATCTCTCTATCAATCTGAGTAAGCTGCGAAGATACTTACCTATTGTTGTCGGAGGAAATTGAGTTCAAAATATAATAATATAAATCAAACCAGATCTTTCCCACGCAAATAATTACAAGACTTCCTCCCGATGTAGCAACATGAAGTCAGGATCGATCCTCGACGAAGCTGGTCAGCGGATCTTAGGTAGCGGATAAATCTTACGGGCAGAACACGACTCCAGGGTACTCGACCTCGACTAGGGGTAGTCGACAAGGGTCAGTACAGTCGAATTCGAGCAAGCAAGAGACACTGACGTTGGTCGATCTCGAGGAAGTTGCTCGATGTCGAGGAAAGTTGGTCGAAGTCGAGGAAAACTGGTCGAAATCAAGTAACATGTAGAGACAAAAACAACAGAGATCTTGCTCGATCGAGAATCAGTAGTCGACGTCGACCATGGTTGGTCGAAATTGAGCAGAAAACAGTAACGAAATGAATTGAAAATTTCGAAATAAATTATGTATGAAAAAGAACTTCCAAGATCGGGGTTTGCAACAACGATAACCAAACATACATAAAGCAAGATAAAGAGAAATAATCATGCAATCACATCAAAGGAACAAGCTTTTGCCTTTTCCAACAATTAGACAACTCTCTCAAGAAACCCTAATTGTATCTACCAATTTTATGTTTATAATCCAAGTTGTTAACCTGAATCTCTATTAAATAGGTAATAAACATAAAAAAGGTAGTGGATGAGCAAAGCACAATAAAGATCGAATCTTTCCCTCAAGCACGCTTGGCTATCGTCAGGCCACTACTAGAAAAACGCAATTAGACATCTGTTATCAACAGATGTCTTTCAAAAAAATTTCCGATCTCTTTGTGCGTGTAGTAAAAGATCCAAACTTTTCACATCGGTTTTAAGCTGATGTCTTTTCCTAGTTAAAACATCCATTTTATTTTGAATATAGATATAAATCAACCCTTCAATTTTGTTTATGACATATTCACTTGTTGATAAATATCCATGATTTTTCATTTATTAGTTTCTGAAGATGTCCACACAAAGCAAAAATTTGACATTACATCATTATTTTTAAAATTAAAAATGTATTAAAACAAAATAGACATCTTTTTATTCTATTGATCATGTGTATATTTATTTCATATATATAATTTGAGATTTTGTATTGTTTTAAAATAATCCACCACATGAAATATATACATAACAGATGTAATTGTGTTACTCAAACATCTTTTTACTTATTTATAACGATGTAAGTATAACCAATGACATCTGTTTATATTACATTTATAATGTAAAAATATGTTATAGACATTGGTTTAGATTAATTGTACATGCATATAAGCTTGCTATAGCATCCTTTTTATTTGCTTGTTTGATTTACTAGGTGTGCATCCGTGCGCCTTTATGGAGTCAACTACTAAGGCTTCAAGAATTACATATATAAAAAGCCTATGTTCATTATTGTGGTAGTTTGCACTTTTAACAAGAATACAAATGAGTATCTTTGGATGGGATAAAAGTGAAACATTAAGAGGTCACAATTATCATCTTGTTTCTTTTGCTCATTGAACTTGGAATAGCTCCTTCCAAATGAATCATGAAAGGTGGACTCTAATTCTTGTAGAAGCTACCGAAGGCTTGGATCCCCCCTCTTCCTTTCTTCTTTCAAAAGAGGCCCCTTATCGAGGAGCTGTAGTACTCACTACCAAAAAAAATAGCATCATAAAAACTATTCAGTTAAGACTATTCAGTAATGATACTAAATAGAGCAGGTTTAAGAGTGGGTAAGTGACAACAACAACCCAGGAAACTCACCAGTAACCAACAACAATCCAGAAGTGAGCTACTTGAGGAGCACAACTCGCATCCCCTTAAACCTCCTAGCCAACAAGATCGACACAGTCCCTGGGATTATACTAGCCCTAACATCCCACACATCAAAGATTCCAAAATCAGAAAACACAAACGAGCTGTAAAAAATCAGCAATGAAGCAAATAGAAAGGGAGAAACAAACCTAAGATTGGTAGGCTTGGGCTTACACTTGTTAATGAGCGGCTTCTAATTGACATGCTCGACAGGATAAAACTTAGGCTTTGACCTTCATGGCCTAGAGAACACGCTTGTGTCAGCAACAAATGTAAAGAAAGTGCACACCCTCAAATATTCTTGAATATGAACATTCTTCAACAATCTTAGATTTTAGAAGCAAAATGCAGTTAAGCTCAAAGAAAAATATGTAAAATATATAATCTGTATAAGCCAAGCAAATTTTATCCTTTTCAGTGTAGTTGCTTCACCAAGCAAAAGCCATTTGGTGAAGCAAAATTTTGATCCCTTTATATAACAAACTCTATTTAAAGAGAAAATAGGGAAAACTACCTAGTTTTTTTTCCTTGTTTCTTAGCACCAAAATAAAAGGTAATTTTATTAACACAAAATATTAGCAAATCAATGAGAAACATGGATTTGCCTTAAGGTAAACGAGTGAAATCTATTACAACATGCTGACTATATCATGATTCCTTTACAAAATTCCTTGATAATATAATACAGAAATGATAAGCATAATAAAGCATAGTTTTTTTGCATTTTATTTCAAGGTTGTTATATTTTAATAATCGGAAATATATTTTAACTCCGAATACAGACAACAAAACAAATAATTGGAACTATATTTTAAAAGTAGTAGAGTCGTTTACATAGAAAAGAATTCACTTGTTTTGACAATTCCCTGGAGGCAATCGATTCATACATTGCAATTGATTAGTAAAAAAATGCAAAAAGTTTTCGTCTTAAGACTAGCATACTCATCTATAGCTTTGTCTGGTATAACCACATAGAAAAGAAATCCCAGTAGAATTCCATTTAACCTAAAGAGATACCCAGAGCTTAGAAAGACATATGATACATCACACACTCACACATTGATAACCTTTATAACCACAGAATCCTGCAAAGAATATCAAATCTAGCGAAGAAACGTATTCCAAAACGGCCTAGTAAATGAAATCGCTTGTATTATAACAGATAAACCAAGTGCAATCAGTAGTCATTAAGAAACACAAGCAAAAAACACAAACAAGAATATAACAAGCATAGAAGCAAATAACAAACCAATAAGCACTCAACCCAGAGTTGACAAACCAAGCAATTTGGACTTTTCAGTACACAAATAATTAGTGTTGTAGGATTGTTTCCATGAGTTGACAAACCTCTTTAGCTTTTGGATCAAGTATCTCTTTGGGAATTGAATCATATCCCTGCAATAATACCAAGAAAACTTGAAGTGTTATTTGTGAAATTTCTTGAAAACAAATTGCAACTAAAATGAACACCAACAAACAGATACTTACACTTACCCTTGCTGTTCTGAAATTTCTCCTATTTGTCTAGTACATCCTCTTTGGGGATCTTGAGTCTCCCCTTTTCAACATCTAGATAAAGCACTAATTTTTCAGCCAATTTGATATTACGATTACCTTAAACAGGCTGGCGAAGCTCCAGGGGTTAGGATTTCCGCAACCTTTCTCTTCCTGCATCTTCCTTGGACTTTCAGCCTAAACATTCATCCTTTGCAGCCCCTTGTAACTGATAGCATCACCTTCGGACATCAGAGGAATAGGGAGGCCATTCGACGAGCCCACCTCGACTTGAGAAAAGGGTAAAGAGGAAAATTTAGGGTTAGGGAGACAACGAACTGGAAAAAAATACGCAGCAGGAAGGAGGATCTAACCAGCGGCCTTGATAAAAAAAAATAGGTTTGGAATGGGAAGGGATAAGCTCGAACGTCGGTGTCTAACCGGCGGCCTTGATCTCGATAGATCTGGTCGATTCTTCCTTGCTGGCGTCAATGAGAAGGAGATGGAGAGGATAAGAGTTGGGCTCCTTTTCATGCTTTATCTTTGTTCCCCTGGATGTTTGAGAGAGAGAGAGGTTTGGGGTTTAAGGAGAAATAGATCTCAGATCTGTGGCGGCAATGGCGGTGGTGGTGGTGGCGACGGTAGGGGCGGTGGTGAGCTCCAGGCTAGAGTTAGATAGAGAGTTTGGAGAAAGGAGAGGCTTGGAGTCGGGAATCCTCGTTCCCTAATCTGTTCACACTATAGAGGACCTATTTTCTAAGTATGGGCAGGTGTTTAAAAAAAAATCCAAGTATAGGCGGGCGTTCAAACACTTACAAAATTTCATGTGCGCGCGTTTTAAATTTTTTTTTAATTAACTATTTAACATTTGTTAAAAAATTCAACTGTTATCTTAAATTTTTTTAACATCACAAATTTATTATTTGATGTAATAAATTAATGTAACATCGGTTGTTTATTTGACAGACTTAAATCACATGATGTCTAATTGCAGTATTCTAGTAGTGGGCTCACCCCGACCCTAGAAGTAGGGGGACTACTCGCTCTTCATCATAGGAAAAAACATCAATAATAAAAGGGAAATAACTTGCGTTAATAAAATAAAGTAAAGCTTACAACCGATCGAAGCCAGACAACTCTCTCTCTCCAACTCCTTCTCGGCCTCCACTCTCTCTCTCTCTCTCTCTAATTGTGTTCTCTCTAGCTTGGAATTGAATGAATAAAAACTAGCCCCATGGGCTTTATTTATAGGTTTAAATCCTTTCTAGTCAAGGAAATAAATCTCTATCTATTCCTAAAGATATAAATTTAATAAAAGAAACATTTATCTAAAAAGGAAACAACTAAATCTTCACGTAGTGGATAAATCCTTCCTTCCTTAGATAGATTTTGATAGAACTGAAATAGATCCGTCCTTCCTTCGTGCCCAAGTCATCCACATGTGCTCGGATTAGCCCAACGGACTCGCGGCCCAAAAATCTCTTGATCGACGTCGAAGAGTTTGGTCGATGTCGAGGAACTTTCGTCGATCTCGGCTTCCCTTCGCGGCTCATCGACTTCTCTTCTCCTCGTCGGACTCGAGTAGAGTTTCTGGTTTGGTCGACGTTGAGGAAGTTGGTCGACGTCGAGTAGATGCGTTAGGTCTCAACATTCTGCTCTGTTCTTGAAACGCATTTTCCCGAGTCCTCGTTCGTCGGATTTACGCATATGAGTATGCGTTGAAAAGCTCTTTTTGAGGGTTACAACTCTCATAAAGACATCAAAGCTTGATTCAGAATGATGGATGTCTAAATATGGCCTTTTCTCCAGCTGCACCATCCTTAGCTTCTTCATAACTTTCCTTTAAGCTCCAAAGTGCGTCCGAATTCTGCGAAATTAAACAGGAACTAGTGTAGACTCCATTATTTGGCAAATAAACATAAACTACACAAATTCAATATATTCCCAACCCAGAATATACAAAATGATAGAATAAGAAGCTAAAATAGATATAAAAACATGGCACAAAACATGGACATCAGTAAGCAGAAAAACAAAAGTACGAATCTCGCAAGCAGAAGAATAATCAGACAATATCACCTAGATCATAGCAACATCCATATAAGTCTACTTGTAATCATCCAATCACACACAAGTGCACATCATTCAATAACGAATACGCACTTCATAACATTATCAAATTCAACCACTCATCGCATTTGCCACATTCTCCAAGTCCACTTCATCCTTATCATATCATTCAGCAACATTCATGCATTCATAACCATAAATCAACATATCACATAACTCGAGTTCATCATGTCGTCATATCATCATCTCTCAAAAGCATAAACTAACGATTCATAATCTTAACATTATATCATGCTATTAGTAAACCAATTATGCCATTAGTCCACATAAGTCATAATATTGGACAACCATTCACATCAATCATGCTAGTTATTCATCGAGCGCATAATTCCCAAGTTAGTGATAATGCATATTTTAGATAGGCATTATAGGTAGGTCTTAGGCGCATTAACTATTCATATTGCATGTTTAATAAGCTTATTCATATTCTTGATCATTTAGTATTCGAAGTTCGGAATCTACGGTTTTTAGTGTTTATTTGTAGGTCATATGATTCGGACTCGAGAGGTGGAGAAAACTTGGAGCAAATGGACAAAATAAGAGCAAAGAACAAGAACGAAAATGGAGAACATGAAGAAATCCCATCTTGGAGGTTTTGAGAAGTTAGATTTGGCTTTTGAGGTCTTCATCAGAATCGTAGTGCTTGAAAAGATCTTTCCAACGCATATTCATATGCGTCAATCGGACGAACGATGACTCCGGAAAGTACGTTACAAGTTCAGTCTGTCGATGCTGTCAAGCTGTATGGACGGAGCCCGCCGCCCTTTCTGCAGCGCCCGCCGTCCTCTCAGATCTAGATTTGCGATACGCGGCCCGAGTTTATTTTTATGGGAACTTTTATCTAGTTTTTCCTAGGGTTTTGAAGGGCCGGTTTTGAGCCTAAATAGACTATTCGTTTTAGTATTCATTCATTAGACAATTATGGAGAGAAGAATGGAGGTTTTCTACTTTGGTATGATTCACTAAACCTCTTTAGTATTGCATACGATTAACAGACATGGTTGGTTGACTAGTGAGACTTGAATTCTATGTTATTCCAATGATTGATTCATTACCTTTGCGCAGATTTTGTGTTGTTGATTGTACTTTGTTTCGCATCCTTGTTAGAATTGCATCGTGCTAGAGTTTCAATTGTTTCGCAAGAGTAAATGTGCCTTTTGTAGCAACCACAAGGAAGTGATTCCGCGAGTATGATCTTGATTGTGTAGGGTAATGACAGTTTGAGCGACAATTCTACCTAGAACTTTGGGATATTTGTGCTATTTGTATGTTGAATCCTGCAAGGTTAGGGTTTTACCTATAGATGTAAGGGATTGTCATCTCTGCGAAGAGTTTCAATCTATATAAACAAAAGTCGAATTAATCCAAATAATTAGAATAACTAGAAAGAGAGCCAATAATCAATAAACCAACCATTGTTGAGAATTCGTAGGTGAAACTACTTCATCCCTATTGTTATCAATCAATCACCATTGCTACTTTTACTTTATTTGGTTACTTTGATCATCTCAATTACCTTCAATTTCATTAATTTGATAGAAATTTGAGTAGAGAGGAAAGGTATTCTCTCTGTGGGTTTGACCCCTTACTTATCCACTATACAAGTTTACTGGTTAGTTGTTAGTTTGAGAATTGTTATTTTTGGCGAGGTGAAACACACGACATTTCATCCCACTTAATTTTGGCGTTGTTGCCAGGGAGAATCACTTTATTTTCTTTGTTTACTTTCATTGCTATCTATAGTGTGATTCACTTCAGTGGATCGCACTTTGTTTACTAATCAATCTTTGTTGATGTTCTTGATATGCATCGATGTCTGAAAAAGTTAATCCCCCTCTCAAAAGGACATTGAGAGAGTTAAAGGAACCTACTTTAAATTCGCAAAGTCTTGCAATCATACTTCCTAAACTCCCTGAAGGCTCCAAACTAGGCTGCAAATCTGATTTGTTGTCACTCCTTCTGGTTTTCTATGGACTGTCTGGAAATGAACCAAATATGCATCTTATGGAGTTTGTTAGTGTATGTGACATAATCATACCTCAAGGATTTACTGATGATCAACTTATGTTGAGACTTGATAGAGTATATTTTAGTCATGTTTATAGTGTAGAATTGCATATTAGTTTAGATCATTTTTACATACTTGATAGCTTAATCTATATTATTTGGTTTTCAAAGTCTACACTAGTGTTTTTACATATTTCAGGTATTTTTGGGCTAGATCGTATGAATTCGGAGATCGATCATAATTTATAGGATTATTTCACAAATTGGAAGTGAAGAGGCCGACTCGGATCGATATGTGGGATGATATATTCATACGTACCAAAGTGGGAAGGTGCAAGCTCAACAAGTGCTACCGTTACTTCATTGGATTAAATTAGATAGATAGAATTAATATAGTAATATTCATTATAAAAATTAGGAAATACTCCGTATTAGATTAGTTAGATAGATTTAGGTTAGGATATTAGTTTATACATATACATACATACATACATACGGCAAAGGGAGGAGGCCGAATGTGAAGCCGCAAGTGACCGGCCGGTTAGTTAGTTTTATTTTCTAAACCCTAACTATGTTTTGTCTTATTTTTATGAAGATCTAAAATCTCCCGTTTCGTTTACAATTTGAAGCTTTGTTTGGATTGATTGTGAGTTTCTAATTCTTGTTCTTTATTTCCTATATTGAATGTTTCGACTTCTTTATGCTTGAATGTTTAATTGTTTTATTCTAGCTTGTCTGATCAACTTGGTGTTATCAATTCAATTGCTAGGGTTTTGTAGATTCCTGGTTGTAAACCTTAACCCAAGTGACAAACTTGTTCCTTTAGGGCTGGTTGAACTAATTGAATGAGTAGGAAGTTGGATGTGTTGTTAAATCCCTCTTTAGGGACTGCAAATACCTTGGTTAATCTCTGAACTTAAAGCTATCAATTGTGTTAAATCCTTATTTAGGGAACGTTCGATTGAGAAGGGTTTCTAGGACTGGTTGGACTAGTAACTATATTAGGTCGGGAAAAGGGCATTCATAGGAAGACTAAAAGGGAAAGAAGAAGTTACAATATCAATTCAGCCAACTAAAGTGGATATTTGTTGATGAAACTATTTTATTAATCGTTATCTTCTTTAATTTGTTTATAGTTTATTTTATTTTCTTTCTTATTGTCACCACTCAAAACCCCCCGTTTCATACCAATTGGTAAATAAACTTAAATTAGGAATAACTTGATTCTCTATGGGATCGACTCGTGCTTACCACACTACATTAGTTAGGTAGGTTCGGATTTATTTTGATACGGTTTAGGCGACTAAGACTGTTTCCGTTCACCCTGAAAGACACAACAAGCGACTGGCTTCACTACTTGCCGACAGGAAGCATCACTACATGGTTAGGCCTGAAGAAGACTTTTCTAAAAAAATACTTCCCTGCTACGTGTTTTAGCAAACTGAAGAAGCAACTGTCAAGCATAGAGCAATCCCCTAAGGAGAGTCTGTATGACTACATTGTAAGATTTTGGAAACTCAAGGCAAGTTGTCCTTAACATGGTATACTAGAGGAGGATTTGATTCTCTATATTTATGAAGGGCTACTTGATCATGAGAGCACCCTAATCAACGCTACTAGTGGAGAGGGTATTGTAGACAAGACACCTAAAGAGGTTGTGCAGATCTTTGATGGGTTAGCCAATGCTTCTCAGCAATACAGAAAGCGTCAAGGAATCGAGAAAATTAACAGTCTGGATAACTCTTAAAGGGGCTGCATGGAAGAAGTTATTAAGTTTCCAGAGATTGTAAGGAACATGGCTACTTAGATATCTCAGTTGCAACCGTAACTCAGAGATAAAAAGGATGGAATTGAAGAGGTCAATGCTATAGGGAGCTCTATCTCTGAATTACCTCAAGAGTCCTCTCAAGAAAATCCACCTAGAGATGAAACATTGAGATTGTTGTTGGACAAGATTAGTGTTCAAGAGAAGATGTTGAGTCAAATGGCTATGGAGATTCGAGAATTGAAAGCGATACATTCGGGGAAGTTTCCCACTAGGAATATTGAAGAGAGGCTTAAGGAGATGATTGATGTCGGAAAAGAAGATAAAAACGAGACGGAGGCTCACTGTCAAGACAGCGCTTGCCGCCCCTCACCATGGCGCTCGCCACCCTCTGCAGTGACGGAATCGGTTTTTAATGTTGTTGAATCCCCAAGGAACTCATCCAAGGAGTGGTCTTCTGAGGTTCCAAGACTTGTACCACCCTTTCCTCATGCCTTAAAACATGATCGTAAATGGGAAAATGAGAAGGATGTATTCGACACTTTCACTAAGTGCCAGGTAAACATTCCTCTCCTTAATCTAGTTGAATCCATTCCTCGTTTTGAAAAATTCCTTCGGGAAGTGTGCACAACCAAACGAACACAATGGTAGAAAGAAAAAGAAGGGAAGGAACAAAAAGAAAATTTATCATTGGTTTTTCAAAAATGGTTGCTGTTGATGGAGGAAATCGAGAGTGAAAATAAAATATGAATAAAATAAAGCAAACTGATTGGATCCCAACAAATAATGTTCAAGACTCCCTCCCGATGTAGAAAGAGAAAGTCAGGTTCGATCCTCGAGGAAGCTGGTCAGAGGATCCTAGGCAGCGGAGGAATCTCAGGGAGAGAAGTCGACAACAGATTACACGATCTCGAGTAAGGTTACTCGACAAAGGATCGGACAAGTCAAAGCAGAGCAGGCAGAAGTCACTGGCTTTTGTCAATATCGAGAAGATTTACTCGATATCGAGTAAATTTCGTCGACGTCGAGGAACTTTTGCCGAGATCGAGTACCTACAGAAATCAGAAGCTACGGAGATCTAGGTGATCGAATATCAGTAGTCGACCAAATTTGGTCGAGATCGAGGAAAACAGTAAGTAAAAACAAAGCAATTTCGTATCTTTAACCGATGGATGAAAGAGAACTTCCAAGATTAGGGTTTGCGACAACGATTACCATGAAAGCGGAATATAAATCATAAAAGGTGGTGACTTTATCGATAAAGGAGAAGGCTTTCACCCAATCCGACAAGTAGGAATATCAATCTCGCGAAAAATAACCCTAATTGCATCTATTCCTTTTCATAATTAGAATTTATAATCTTTCGAATAGAAATCATAATTACTACCCAAGTTTCACAACATGAGTTCTTCAATTTCTCAATCAAAGATGAAACACATAGAATAGATTAAGATAACGATAAAATACCTTCTTTTGCAATCGATAATCCACCAACATGGCTCTCGTTGGGCTCACCCCAACCCCAGAAGTAGGTGGACTACTCGCGCCTCATTGCAATCGCATACATTGATTGAAAAGAAATAACTTGCAATAAACTATATTCAAAGTCTTTACAATCCCGGCACTCAACTTTCGTAGAATGCCAAAACCCTAAAACCTTTGAACTCCTAAATCTGTATGTGAACTACTTCTCTGAAATTGAATGAATAGAAATCAGCCCCAAGGGCTTTATTTATAGGGTTTAATCCTTGCTAATCAAGGAAAGCAATCTATATCTATATCTAAAGATAAAACTTAAATAAAGATAAAACATTAATTCTAAAAGGAATATCTAAATATCTCTTCATCTCTTGGTATTGATGAATAATCTTCTCTCATATGATATATCTTGATAGATCTTTGATAGACTCGGACTCCTTCGCTCCCAAGCAATCCAAACAATCCAGCTCGACTCGGACATGCCCAACAGCGTCACGGCCCAGGAAACTTTTGCTCGATATCGAGGAATTTCCTCGACATCGAGGAACATTTCGTCGACTTCGGCTTCACTGGGCTTCCTCGAGTAGCCTCTTCCTTGCTTGGCTCAGACAGGTGTTTATGGCTTGCTCGATATCGAGGAATTTTCTCGACATCGAGGAGTTTTGTCGTCGATCTCGGCTTGTCTGGCTAACTCGAGTAGCTCCTCCTCGGATCCTTGATCAGTTGTTGCTGCTGGGCTTTAGTCGATATCGAGGAATTTCCTCGACATCGAGTAAAAACATTTATCGAGTTGGTTTCTTCACCCTACTTCTCGATCAGGATTTGCTCGGCCATCTTTGGTTCACCATTTTTGTCGACATCGAGGAAATCATCTCGAGATCGAGTAAAACATGGCTTCAACTTTTTATTCTTGGTTTCATCCCGGAATGGCTCCAAATTCTGAAATATTAAACCAAAACATATATATGTAGACCTCTATTTCTTGCAAATAAGCATATATTACATAAATTCGACATATTCCCATCCCGAAATATGTAAAGTATATAGAATAAGGAGCTAAAATGTGCCTAAAAACATGGCTATTTTAGTGGAAATCAAATCACCCCATACTTAAGCTTGCTTGTCCCCAAACAATAACTTGGACGGTCATTCAGGGGAAACCTGCAAAGACTCTCAACATAATGGATTCATTATTATATTACCCAATACTCAATTGCCATCCTTGAAAAGGTACTTGGTGCCTACAAATCTGTGCCTATGAATGAAAAGCAATTTCTGCACACAAAAGGAGGTTTATACTAAAACAATTTTATGTGATAAAGCAACAATAATCAAGAGGATTTTATTTCAGCTAAAAAAGGAGTAGATAGGTAAAAGGCTAAAGGTGGGCAATTTTGGGCCATGTGGTGTTAAATCCGGGGAAATGCCTTATTTCCAAATTTTCTTAACCACATCCCTCCTTCATAAGACTCATCACTTTTCATAATGCTTTTATCAATAATAATGTTTTTACCTCCCTGACCTCAGCACTGCCTTCTCGCGAGTCGCAAACATGGGTGTCATGAATGACCCCAGATACTTAGTGCATTGGACTCCTCACATTGGTGTCCCATCCTGCGGAACTATTATCTTAACGCAGGCAAGGTCGATCTACCTTTATCTCATGAGGTGATCGGATTTTTTCTCACTCATTAAATTTCCATAAATCTAAATCTTTCTTGCCAAACTCCAATAATGTCATAACAACACAACAAACCATATAATCTCTCCATAAAATGATTTCATTTTCAACATAATCCCTGGATAGGGTATAAGGTAAAAATGAGCAATATACGGCATATGTGGAGCAATAATGATGTAGAGGCAAATGAGGCTTATAATATGGCTTTTGTTGTGCATTTGGGTAAAGGTATGGCTAGAAGTATAAAAATGAGCATATATGGAAATTTAAAATCCTCCATCCTCTTATTGTGCATAATGTCAAAAGCAACATCAATTTACTTCTCTTTTGTGGTTTTACCATAAAAAATCGCACGTCATTGAGACTTTCCTTTTCTAGGCAATCTTGTGCAATATCTCTAACAAATCCATCATTTGCATCGTCGAGTGTTGCCTTGGCTTACATGACCCTTTTCTTTGAACTTTTTGCAAGCTTTGGGCGATATCCTTACAACTCTCTTTAAAAGTGCATATTTTGAATAATATGGAACTTAACCATGCAAATGCGATAAATAATATGCAACTAAACTCAAATATAGAGTTGTGCCATGTCCTAAATAAATCTGATACAAACCATGAAATGAAACTTAAAAGTAAAGATGATGTCCTGGAAGCACATAAAAACAAATAAAGTCCTAAACATAATCTTTACTCCCACCCCATACTTAAAATAGACAGTGTCCTCACTGTCAAAGAAATATAATCAAAGGGAGGGAAAAAGACTTATTGAGCGGCTCACTGAGAAGGTGGTGGACCTTGGTAGGGAATGTGTAATCCAATCTGGTAGTCAGAAGCTCCTCCTAGGGAAGAGCTAGCAGGCTATTGTGAAGATCCGCCAGCGTCATGTGTACTCCCCTGTTGCTGGTACTGTGAAGGGCAGCCCCAGAGGCGCTGATCCATGCCACCAAAGGTATCTCTGACATAGGAGTGGTGAGTTGTGGTAGCTGAATATAGTTGCTCCTGGCGTCTGTCAATGGTGTCAACCCTGAGTGACAGGGAGGTCATCTGGTCGATAATGGCCGCCCTAAACTCCCACATCTCAGAAAGCATCCCCTCTGAATATCCTCCAGCATGGTGAGCCTACTAGGTATGGTGAGAGTAATGAGAGCGGATCTGCTGAGGGGAGTGGTAGGAGTGGTGGGACGGGATCTGATGTGGGGAGTGGCAATAGTGGTGAGAGGCATGTGGGCTGTCAGCCTGGTTGTTGTCATCATCCCCTTCGTCCTCACCATCTGCATGCTCTGGCTGAGGGTCTACGACCATATGCTCAAGGTCGTCGTCGAAGATAGGCTCGTCCCGCAACATGGGGTCAGTGTCTGGGTCAATGGTAGTGATGTATAGCAATTGGCTAGGCCGGCCAATTGCTAAACTAAAAGCGATCTTGCGTCTGCTCTTCTCTGAAATGATGTTGAAATCGACTCAAATTAAATTTCGTGGGCAAGCTGATGACCTCCGTAATTAATTAAAACACCATGGTTGACCTTGAGTGATCTTGTACATTAATTGCAAGTCTCAAACTCAATCTTGAAATCAACTAACGACGAACACTTCAATTGAATGAATTTAATCGGTAGATTTCAAGACACTCTCTCGACAATAATTGACTAAGGGTTATGGCACACAATTAAGGATCAACGGTGGTTGATTCTCAATTAACAAATGGAGGACCTTGAAATTGAATGATGAACAAACACAATTGAACAGTGTGATTGAGAGATGTAAACGAGGGACGCGGGTTTGGATTGATAATCGAAGAACCCTTTAATCCATAAAGGGGTTCTTCAATTCTATCTTCAATATGATTAATTCAAAAGGGAATACAATGTTTAAATATGTAAATAACTAGGGTTTGGCTGGCTTCCTTAGAGGCTAAGGATTGCTTTACCAAACTATATCCTAACTAAATAAAACTTAATCTAAAATCCTAATATAGAAAATAATAAAATATGATAATTAAGAAAGCCTAAAGGATAGACTCTCCTAACCATCTTATTTGACCTAACTAAGAAATACTAAAATAAGCAATTCTATAATTAGACTCCAACTAACATAGGAGTTACTAAAAATAGAATATATATAAAAAATAAAATCATTAACGCCGTTTCTTCAACGACTCCCAAGGTGGAGCCTTCTTCTTCCATTTGAGGATGACACCATTCTCCTCCATTTGAAATCGACTCGTCCACGACTCGTCGCCTAGATCAAGATCGTTGTTTGACCCACAGAAGGTCATCTTGACCCGCATCATTCTCCCCCTCTTCTCTTCGATTCGTCCTCGAATCGAGTCGGCGATGATCAACGAGGAAGGAGCAGCAACCTTCAAAGAAGATGATGGAGGAATGGGTGGAATAGGTGCCAGGAGAATTCGAGGTATTGGGACCCCAAAAACAACACCTTCACGCGCGATCGTTGAACGGACTTGATCTTCAATAAGAATAGGATCAATGACCACACAAATCTCAGCAACTGGAACTTCATGATCATGCCCAAGAGGTACAATCGCTAACTCTTGAGACACGTCATCAAGTACCTCATCCTCGTCAACAGAATCAACATGCTCCACCTCCTGCAGCGCAGCACTGCAGTCGACTTTCAGTGCAGATTCGGAGGTCTTCCTTGGGGAGTTTTGTAGCCTGTGACCCACTGTTGAAAATATCGTCGAGTCAGCTTCGCAACAAGACTGAGTTGACTCAATTCCGAGGTAGGAGTAAACGGGAATCTACGAAAAAAGTTCGATGCGCTGTGCTGAACCCGTGGGAACGATTTCAACAGAAGGCTCCATCACGTCCTTCTTGAACTTGACCATCACTTCCTCCACGGCCTCTTTTCATATAGCCATTAATCTGGCATCTCGGTCGGCTTGCCATTGTGCCTCTTCCTCCTCGAACTTTGCTTGACTTTGTGCATCCACGACGGTAAAATGTGCTTAAATCTCGGCATTAAGTTCGGCTTGAAGTTGTTGTTGACGCCTCTCCTTTTCGATTTCTACTTGCCGTTGAAGTGCTTCCTCAACCTCTCTTTGTTGGAGAAGCCGAATCTGATAGCGTTGCCGGCACCTCTTATCTTCGATCTCTAATTGACGTTGTTCTTCCTCTTGACGTTGAAGCCAAAGTTGGCATCTTTTGACTTCGCGATGACGCTCTAAAGCTTGTTGTTGCAAAGCTCGTCTCTACAACTCTCGTCGGTGTCGTTGTTGTGCCGCCCATGGATCGGGATCATCATCCCAGTCACCTCCCCAGATTTCCCAAGCCATCAAATCAAAACATCAGTAACATCAAAGAAACAAAGAGTGTAGCATAACCTGTCTCTAAATACCAATTGATGTATAGCAATTGGCTAGGCCGGCCAAATGCTAAACTAAAAGCGATCTTGCGTCTGCTCTTCTCAGAATTAATGTTGAAATCGATTCAAATTAAATTTCATGGGCAAGCTGATGACCTCCGTAATTAATTAAAACACCGTGGTTGACCTTGAGTGATCTTGTACGTTAATTGCAAGTCTCAAACTCAATCTTGAAATCAACAAACGTCGAACACTTCAATTGAATGAATTTAATCGGTTGATTTCAAGACACTCTCTCGACAATAATTGACTAAGGGTTATGGCACACAATTAATGATCAACGGTGGTTGATTCTCAATTAACAAATGGAGGACCTTGAAATTGAATGATGAACAAACACAATTGAACAGTGTGATTGAGAGATGTAAACGAGGGACGCGGGTTTGGATTGATAATCGAAGAACCCTTTAATCCATAAAGGGGTTCTACAATTCTATCTTCAATATGATTAATTCAAAAGGGAATACAATGTTTAAATATGTAAATAACTAGGGTTTGGCTGACTTCCTTAGAGGCTAAGGATTGCTTTACCAAACTATATCCTAACTAAATAAAACTTAATCTAAAATCCTAATATAGAGAATAATAAAATATGATAATTAAGAAAGCCTAAAAGACAGACTCTCCTAACCATCTTATTTGACCTAACTAAGAAATACTAAAATAAGCAATTCTATAATTAGACTCCAACTAACATAGGAGTTACTAAAAATAGAATATATAAAAAAAATAAGAAATATAAATAATGAAATCATTAACGCCATTTCTTCAATATCTCCCAAGATGGAGCCTTCTTCTTCCGTTTCAGGATGACATCATTCTCCTCCATTTGAAATCGACTCGTCCTCGACTCGTCGCCTGGATCAAGATCGTTGTTTGACCCACAGAAGGTCATCTTGACCTGCATCATTCTCCCCCTCTTCTCTTCGATTCGTCCTCGAATCGAGTCGGCGATGATCAACGAGGAAGGAGCAGCAACCTTCAAAGAATCGCTAACTCTTGAGAATTCGAGGTATAGGGACCCCAAAAACAACACCTTCATGCGCGATCGTTGAACGGACTTGATCTTCAATAAGAATAGGATCAATGACCACACAAATCTCAACAACTGGAACTTCATGATCATGCCCAAGAGGTACAATCGCTAACTCTTCAGACACGTCATCAAGTACCTCATCCTCGTCAACAGAATAAACATGCTCCACCTCCTGCAGCGCAGCACTGCAGTTGACTTTCAGTGCAGATTCGGAGGTCTTCCTTGGAGAGTTTTGTAGCGTGTGACCCCATTGTTGAAAGGTTCGTCGAGTCAGCTTCGCAACAAGACTGAGTTGACTCAATTCCGAGGTAGGAGTCAACGGGAATCTGCGAAACAAGTTCGATGCGCTGTGCTGAACCCGTGGGAACGATTTCAACAGAAGGCTCCTTCACGTACTTCTTGAACTTGACCATCACTTCCTCCACGGCCTCTTTGCATATAGCCATTAATCTAGCATCTCGTTCAGCTTGCCATTGTGCCTCTTCCTCCTCGAACTTTGCTTGACTTTGTGCATCCACGACGGTAAAATGTGCTTAAATCTCGGCGTTAAGTTCGGCTTGAAGTTGTTGTTGACGCCTCTGCTTTTCGATTTCTACTTGCCGTTGAAGTGCCTCCTCAACCTCTCTTTGTTGGAGAAGCCGAATCTGATAGCGTTGCCGGCACCTCTTATCTCCGATCTCTAATTGACGTTGTTCTTCCTCTTGACGTTGAAGCCAAAGTTGGCGTCTTTTGACTTCGCGATGACGCTCTAAAGCTTGTTGTTGCAAAGCTCGTCTCTGCAACTCTCGTCGGTGTCGTTGTTGTGCAGCCCATGGATCGGGTTCATCATCCCAGTCGCCTACCCAGATTTTCTAAGCCATCAAATCAAAACATGAGTAACATCAAAGAAACAAAGAGCGTAGCATAACCTATCTCTAAATACCAATTGATGTATAGCAATTGGCTAGGCCGGCCAATTGCTAAACTAAAAGCGATCTTGCGTCTGCTCTTCTCTGAATTAATGTTGAAATCGACTCAAATTAAATTTCGTGGGCAAGATGATGACCTCCGTAATTAATTAAAACACCATGGTTGACCTTGAGTGATGTTGTACGTTAATTGCAAGTCTCAAACTCAATCTTGAAATCAACTAACAACGAACACTTCAATTGAATGAATTTAATCGGTAGATTTCAAGACACTCTCTCGACAATAATTGACTAAGGGTTATGGCATACAATTAAGGATCAACGGTGGTTGATTCTCAATTAACAAATGGAGGACCTTGAAATTGAATGATGAACAAACACAATTGAACAGTGTGATTGAGAGATGTAAACGAGGGACGCGGGTTTGGATTGATAATCGAAGAACCGTATAATCCGTAAAGGTGTTCTTCAATTCTATATTCAATATGATTAATTCAAAAGGGAATACAATGTTTAAATATGTAAATAACTAGGGTTTGGCTGGCTTCCTTAGAGGATAAGGATTGCTTTACCAAACTATATCCTAAATAAATAAAACTTAATCTAAAATCCTAATATAGAAAATAATAAAATATGATAATTAAGAAAGCCTAAAGAATAGACTCTCCTAATCATCTTATTTGACCTAACTAAGAAATACTAAAATAAGCAATTCTATAATTAGACTCCAACTAACATAGGAGTTACTAAAAATAGAATATATATAAAAAATAAGAAATATAAATAATAAAATCATTAACGCCGTTTCTTCAACGACTCCCAAGGTGGAGCCTTCTTCTTCCGTTTGAGGATGACATCATTCTCCACCATTTGAAATCGACTCGTCCTCGACTCGTCGCTTGGATCAAGATCGCTGTTTGACCCATAGAAGGTCATCTTGACCCGCATCATTCTCCCCCTCTTCTCTTCGATTCGTCCTCGAATCGAGTCGGCGATGATCAATGAGGAAGGAGCAGCAACCTTCAAAATATATGATGGAGGAATGGGTGGAATAGGTGCCAGGAGAATTCGAGGTATAGGGACCCCAAAAACAACACCTTCATGCGCGATCGTTGAACGGACTTGATCTTCAATAAGAATAGGATCAATGACCACACAAATCTCAGCAACTGGAACTTCATGATCATGCCCAAGAGGTACAATCGCTAACTCTTGAGACACGTCATCAAGTACCTCATCCTCGTCAACAGAATCAACATGCTCAACCTCCTGGAGTGCAGCACTGCAGTCGATTTTCAGTGCAGATTCGGAGGTCTTCCTTGGGGAGTTTTGTAGCGTGTGACCCATTGTTGAAAAGTTCATCGAGTCAGCTTCGCAACAAGACTGAGTTGACTCAATTCCGAGGTCGGAGTCAACGAGAATCTGTGAAACAAGTTCGATGCGCTGTGCTGAACCCGTGGGAACGATTTCAACAGAAGGCTCCTTCATGTCCTTCTTGAACATGACCATCACTTCCTCCACGGCCTCTTTGCTTATAGCCATTAATCTGGCATCTCGGTCGGCTTGCCATTGTGCCTCTTCCTCCTCGAACTTTGCTTGACTTTGTGCATCCACAACGGTAAAATGTGCTTAAATCTCAGCGTTAAGTTCGGCTTGAAGTTGTTGTTGACGCCTGTCCTTTTCGATTTCTACTTGCCGTTGAAATGCCTCCTCAACCCCTCTTTGTTGGAGAAGCCGAATCTGATAGCGTTGCCGGCACCTCTTATCTTCGATCTCTAATTGACGTTGTTCTTCCTCTTGACGTTGAAGCCAAAGTTGGCGTCTTTTGACTTCGCGATGACGCTCTAAAGCTTGTTGTTGCAAGGCTCGTTTCTGCAACTCTCGTCGGTGTCGTTGTTGTGCAGCCCATGGATCGGGATCATCATCCCAGTCGCCTCCCCAGATTTCCCAAGCCATCAAATCAAAGCATCAGTAACATCAAAGAAACAAAGAGTGTAGCATAACCTGTGTCTAAATACCAATTGATGTATAGCAATTGGCTAGGCCGGCCAATTGCTAAACGAAAAGCGATCTTGCGTCTGCTCTTCTCTGAATTAGTGTTTAAATCGACTCAAATTAAATTTCGGGGGCAAGCTGATAACCTCCGTAATTGATTAAAACACCATGGTTGACCTTGAGTGATCTTGTACGTTAATTGCAAGTCTCAAACTCAATCTTGAAATCAACTAACGACGAACACTTCAATTGAATGAATTTAATCGGTAGATTTCAAGACACTCTCTCGACAATAATTGACTAAGGGTTATGGCACACAATTAAGGATCAACGGTGGTTGATTCTCAATTAACAAATGGAGGACCTTGAAATTGAATGATGGACAAACACAATTGAACAGTGTGATTGAGAGATTTAAACGAGGGACGCGGGTTTGGATTGATAATCGAAGAACCCTATAATCCATAAAGGGGTTCTTCAATTCTATATTCAATATGATTGATTCAAAAGGGAATACAATGTTCAAATATGTAAATAACTAGGGTTTGACTGGCTTCCTTAGAGGCTAAGGATTGCTTTACCAAACTATATCCTAACTAAATAAAACTTAATCTAAAATCCTAATATAGAAAATAATAAAATATGATAATTAAGAAAGCCTAAAGGATATACTCTCCTAACCATCTTATTTGACCTAAATAAGAAATACTAAAATAAGCAATTCAATAATTAGACTCCAACTAACATAGGAGTTACTAAAAATAGAATATATATAAAAAATAAGAAATATAAATAATAAAATCATTAACGCCGTTTCTTCAACGACTCTCAAGGTGGAGCCTTCTTCTTCCGTTTGAGGATGACATCATTCTCCTCCATTTGAAATCGACTCGTCCTCGACTCGTCGCCTGGATCAAGATCGTTGTTTGACCCATAGAAGGTCATCTTGATCCGCATCATTCTCCCCCTCTTCTCTTCGATTCGTCCTCGAATCGAGTCGGCGATGATCAACGAGGAAGGAGAAGCAACCTTCAAAGAAGATGATGGAGGAATGGGTGGAATTGGTGCCAGGAGAATTCGAGGTATAGGGACCCCAAAAACAACACCTTCATGCGCGATCGTTGAACGGACTTGATCTTCAATAAGAATAGGATCAATGACCACACAAATCTCAGCAACTGGAACTTCATGATCATGCCCAAGAGGTACAATCGCTAACTCTTGAGACACGTCATCAAGTACCTCATCCTCGTTAACAGAATCAACATGCTCCACCTCCTAAAGCGCCGCACTGCAGTCGACTTTCAGTGCAGATTCGGAGTTCTTCCTTGGGGAGTTTTGTAGCGTGTGACCCACTGTTGAAAAGTTCGTCGAGTCAGCTTCCCAACAAGACTGAGTTGACTCAATTCCGAGGTAGAAGTCAACGGGAATCTGCGAAACAAGTTCGATGCGCTGTGCTGAACCCGTGGGAACGATTTCAACAGAAGGCTCCTTCACGTCCTTCTTGAACTTGACCATCACTTCCTCCACGGCCTCTTTGCATATAGCCATTAATCTGGCATCTCGGTCGGCTTGCCATTGTGTCTCTTCCTCCTCGAACTTTGCTTGACTTTGTGCATCCACGACGGTAAAATGTGCTTAAATCTCGACGTTAAGTTCGGCTTGAAGTTGTTGTTGACGCCTTTCCTTTTCAATTTCTACTTGCCGTTGAAGTGCCTCCTCAACCTCTCTTTGTTGGAGAAGCCGAATCTGATAGCGTTGCCGGCACCTCTTATCTTCGATCTCTAATTGATGTTGTTCTTCCTCTTGACGTTGAAGCCAAACTTGGCGTCTCTTGACTTCGCGATGACGCTCTAAAGCTTGTTGTTGCAAAGCTCGTCTCTGCAACTCTCGTCGGTGTCGCTGTTTTACAGCCCATGGATCGGGATCATCATCCCAGTCGCCTCCTAAGATTTTCCAAGCCATCAAATCAAAACATCAGTAACATCAAAGAAACAAATAGTGTAGCATAACCTGTCTCTAAATACCAATTGATGTATAGCAAGTGGCTAGGCCGGCCAATTGCTAAACTAAAAGCGATCTTGCGTCTGCTCTTCTCTGAATTAATGTTGAAATCGACTCAAATTAAATTTTATGGGCAAGCTGATGACCTCCGTAATTAATTAAAACACCTTGGTTGACCTTGAGTGATCTTGTACGTTAATTGCAAGTCTCAAACTCAATCTTGAAATCAACTAACGACGAACACTTCAATTGAATGAATTTAATCGGTAGATTTCAAGACACTCTCTCGACAATAATTGACAAAGGGTTATGGCACACAATTAAGGATCAACGGTGGTTGATTCTCAATTAACAAATGGAGGGCCTTGAAATTGAACGATGAACAAACACAATTGAACAGTGTGATTGAGAGATGTAAACGAGGGACGCGGGTTTGGATTGATAATCGAAGAACCCTTTAATCCATAAAGGGGTTCTTCAATTCTATATTCAATATGATTAATTCAAAAGGGAATACAATGTTTAAATATGTAAATAACTAGGGTTTGGCTGACTTCATTAGAGGCTAAGGATTGCTTTACAAAACTATATCCTAACTAAATAAAACTTAATCTAAAATCCTAATATAGAAAATAATAAAAGATGATAATTAAGAAAGCCTAAAGGATAGACTATCCTAACCATCTTATTTGACCTAACTAAGAAATACTAAAATAAGCAATTCTATAATTAGACTCCAACTAACATAGGAGTTAATAAAAATAGAATATATATAAAAAATAAGAAATATAAATAATAAAATCATTAACGTCGTTTCTTCAACGACTCCCAAGGTGGATCCTTCTTCTTCCATTTGAGGATGACATCATTCTCCTCCATTTGAAATCGACTCGTCCTCGACTCGTCGCCTGGATCAAGATCGTTGTTTGACCCACAGAAGGTCATCTTGACCCGCATCATTCTCCCCCTCTTCTCTTCAATTCGTCCTCGAATCGAGTCGGCGATGATCAACGAGGAAGGAGAAGCAACCTTCAAAGAAGATGATGGTGGAATGGGTGGAATAGGTGCCAGGAGAATTCGAGGTATAGGGACCCCAAAAACAACACCTTCATGCGCGATCGTTGAACGGACTTGATCTTCAATAAGAATAGGATCAATGACCACACAAATCTCAGTAACTAGATCTTCATGATCATGCCCAAGAGGTACAATCGCTAACTCTTGAGACACGTCATCAAGTACCTCATCCTCGTCAACATAATCAACATGCTCCACCTCCTGCAGCGCAGCACTGCAGTCAACTTTCAGTGCAGATTCGGAGGTATTCCTTGGGCAGTTTTGTAGTGTGTCACCCACTGTTTGAAAGTTCGTCGAGTCAGCTTCGCAACAAGACTGAGTTGACTCAATTCCGAGGTCGGACTCAACGGGAATCTGCGAAACAAGTTCGATGCGCTGTGCTGAATCCGTGGGAACGATTTCAACAGAAGGCTCCTTCACGTCCTTCTTGAACTTGACCATCACTTCCTCCACGGCCTCTTTGCATATAGCCATTAATTTGGCATCTCGGCCGGCTTGCCATTGTGCCTCTTCCTCCTCGAACTTTGCTTGACTTTGTGCATCCACGACGGTAAAATGTGCTTGAATCTCGGCGTTAAGTTCGGCTTGAAGTTGTTGTTGACGCCTCTCCTTTTCGATTTCTACTTGCCGTTGAAGTGTCTCCTCAACCTCTCTTTGTTGGAGAAGGCGAATCTGATAGCGTTGCCGGCACCTCTTATCTTCGATCTCTAATTGACGTTGTTCTTCCTCTTGACGTTGAAGCCAAAGTTGGCGTCTTTTGACTTCGCGATGACGCTCTAAAGCTTGTTGTTGCAAAGCTCGTCTCTGCAACTCTCGTCGGTGTCGTTGTTGTGCAGCCCATTGATCGGGATCATCATCCCAGTCGCCTCCCCAGATTTCCCCAGCCATCAAATCAAAACATCAGTAACATCAAAGAAACAAAGATCGTAGCATAACATGTCTCTGAATACCAATTGATGTATAGCAATTGGCTAGGCCGGCCAATTGCTAAATTAAAAGCGATCTTGCGTCTGCTCTTCTCTGAATTAATGTTGAAATCGACTCAAATTAAATTTCGTGGGCAAGCTGATGACCTCCGTAATTAATTAAAACACCATGGTTGACCGTTAATTGCAAGTCTCAAACTCAATCTTGAAATCAACTAACGACGAACACTTCAATTGAATGAATTTAATCGGTAGATTTCAAGACACTCTCTCGACAATAATTGACTAAGGGTTATGGCACACAATTAAGGATCAACGGTGGTTGATTCTCAATTAACAAATGGAGGGCCTTGAAATTGAATGATGAACAAACACAATTGAACAGTGTGATTGAGAGATGTAAACGAGGGAAGAGGGTTTGGATTGATAATCGAGGAGAACCCTTTAATCCATAAAGGGGTTCTTCAATTCTATATTCAATGTGATTAATTCAAAAGGGAATACAATGTTTAAATAGGTGAATAACTAGGGTTTGGCTGGCTTCCTTAGAGGCTAAGGATTGCTTTACCAAACTATATCCTAACTAAATAAAACTTAATCTAAAATCCTAATATAGAAAATAATAAAATATGATAATTAAAAAAGCCTAAAGGATAGACTCTCCTAATCATCTTAGTTGACCTAACTAAGAAATACTAAAATAAGCAATTCTATAATTAGACTCCAACTAACATAGGAGTTACTAAAAATATAATATATATAAAAAATAAGAAATATAAATAATAAAATCATTAACGTCGTTTCTTCAACGATTTCCAAGGTGGAGCCTTCTTCATCCGTTTGAGGATGACATCATTCTCCTCCATTTGAAATCGACTCGTCCTCAACTCGTCTCCTGGATCAAGATCGTTGTTTGACCCACAGAAGGTCATCTTGACCCGCATCAGGTAGGGTGGTAATCCACCCCTTTCCATGTGGTGTACCAGTCACGGACGCGGTGCAAATCCATTACATTATGCCGAATGGGTATATGCGACCTGTAATGGACCCATCTGTCGTGGCGGGGTGCAATAATATGTCCCTTCTGGAGGGACGCCCAGTTGATCCTCATCACGTTCCACGCAGTGTACTAGTGGATGGGGAGTTCGAGGTGAAGGGCAAGAATAGCCATCATACAGCCGTCGTAGATGGCTACACTAGGGAGGTTCCGGCGGGTACCACAATGCTCTAACCATGCGTAGGCGAGCGGCAAGGGGTCAGATTCAAAGAGCATCCGCTGGAGGCACTCTATCTCTAGCTGAATGGCCCGCCGCAGCTCTGGGCGGGCCCAAATAGTGCTGCCTAGAATCCTCAGAATAGTAGTGAAAAGAGGACTGGAAATGTTGGTTGTGTAAGTGGTGTCCAGGGTAGGCTGTAACACGCCGGACATATAGCGCCACATCACATCTGTATCGTGGATGTGGAAAGGGTTGGTGGTGTGGCGGAAATTAAAAGCGGCGCCCAGCTGCTCCAAAGTCATGCGGAACCGCTGGTTGGCCAGCTGAAAGTGGACTCGGCGAGTGGAGGCAGGGGAGTCTGGGATCCGGAGAGTTTCTAGGAACTCTCCTGTCAATGTCGGGTAGTGGGGATTTAGGGGCTTAATCAGGCGGTCATCATCTATCCAGCCGAACCCCTGGATCATCCAGTAGTACATACCCAGCTCCTCCATAGTCGGTCGGTGATACCAACGGGCGTTCTCAGCCCGCGCTGCTAGGTCCTCAGCTAGCAGACGTGTCTCATCATCGGCAATCCTCAAGTGATCCACGTCTGCAAAATAAAGTACCCTTTATAAGATAATATCTAAATAAAACAATCCCATACTTAGTTCATAAACTATCCTATAAGATATAATAAATAAGAACAAGGAGGTGTATATCATCAAATCATGTAACAATTCATATAATGAAACAAGAAGTGCAACATATATATGAATTTAAATAAAGCCCTAATTTCAAGAAATTTCCAAATATAACATGTAATAAATCCTCAAAATTTCATGAATTCCTTTGATAATATAAATGAAATAAGCATGGAAATCATTTAGATATATATAAATTCAGCGCATCAAATATAGCTATTTCCATATATAACCCACCCTTAATAATATATATCAATTTCCCCAACAAATTTCAAACCCTAGCCAATCAACACACAACTCAAATTCCAATCTCTACCTAGGTTCTCAAAAAAAATGTAATTATCTGAAATTTAGAGAGAAGAGAGGGAGAAATCATACCTTTGAGTTGAAATAGTGGGTAGAAATCAGTAATTAAATAGAATTAAGGGGTGGTTTCTCTCGGATTTGTGCAAGAAATACACAGTGGCCAGTAGTTTTGAACTGGGCGACGCGCGGGGAAGGGGAACTGGCCTCGGTGGTGCTCGGTTGTGGTGGATCTGGGCTCGGTGAGGTCGGGAACGGTGAGAGGTGGCCGGATCTGGTGGTGCGAGGATGAGGTTGCCGACGAAGTTAGATCTGGGCAAGCGCAAGAATGGGGAGGGAGGCTGTGTTTTCGGCGGTGGCTGCTGGTGGTTAGAGGGGCTAGATCCTGGGTTCAGGAGGCCATAATTGAAGCAAGGTGGCCGGATTTGGTGATGTAGGTTGTTGGCGGGGCTGGGCAACATATGCGAAGGCGAGAGCACATAGAGGAGGGACTTCGGCGGTGCTGCTGGGTGCTCGGACTCGGCTTGGTGGACTCGGATCTGGGCTTGGGGACCGGCGGTGGGCAGCGAGAAGCTTAAAAGAGGGGAGCGAGAGGAGGAAGATGGTGAAGGCAGTTGTGTCGGTTTAGGGTTTCTTCGAGGTCGAGGAAAGCGGAAGGAGAGGGAGAGAGTTTCAAGGTATGTGTTTAAATATAAAATGAAAAGAAAAAAGAAAAACCGAAAATAAATAAATAAAAACTGTGTATATTTTTTTTTAGAGAAAGAAAACATACCTGAAACATCCCACTTACCTGATGGGCTTACCTGACTTAAAAGAACTCGACTGATAGGGAACCACCTTGAATGTCTGAATTTAACCATGAGAAGAGATTATGCACGAATTTCAAGAAAATAAAATAAAATAGAATTAAAGAAAAAGGAGTAAGAAAAGCGGGTTGCCTCCCATAAGCGCTAAGGTTTAAGCCGTTAGCTCGACCCACTTCCCTGTTTTAGGCTTTGACCAACGCCAGGGTGGCGCGAATCTTCTCTTCTGGGTCTTCTTTGTCATAGTATTTCTTGACCCTATGCCCATTTACCTTACAGGTGGTTCCATCAGTGCCAATTAACTCTACTGCTCCATGAGGGTATATGTGGTGAATCACGAAAGCTCCACTCCATCTTGTCCTGAGCTTCCCTGGAAATAGACGCAGTCTAGAATTATATAAAAGCACATTGTCACATACCTCATATGTCTTTGGCACCAATTTCTTATCGTGCCATCTCTTGGTGCGCTCCTTGTAAATTTCGGCATTCTCATAGGCTTTCAACCTTAACTCCTCCAACTTCTGCAAATCAATAAAGCGTTTCTTACCTGCCTCGTCGAGATCCATGTTGAGCTCCTTGAGGGCCCACATTGCCTTATGCTCCAGTTCGACAAGTAAATGGCAAGACTTGCCATAAACCAAGTTGTAAAGAGTTGTTCTCAGCGGTGTTTTATAAGCCGTCCTATAAGCCCATAGCGCATTATCAAGCTTAGATGACCAATCCTTCCTTGAGCGAGAGACTGTCTTTTCCAAGATGGCTTTGATTTCACGATTAGAGACCTCCACTTGAAAACTAGTTTGGGGATGATAAGGTCTTGCCACATTGTGCGTCACCCCATACTTAGCCAAAAGAGCCTAAAATCCTCTCTCGATGAAATGTGAGCCACCGTCTGAGATAAGAATTCTAGGAACACCAAAGCGAGGAAATATGTTAGTTTTAATGAACTTTGAAACTACCTTTGCGTCGTTGGTCCTAGTTGCAACAGCCTCAACCCATCTAGAGACATAGTCGACCGCCACAAGGATGTATTTGTAAGGTCCTGAAGCAGGGAATGATCCCATAAAGTCAATTCCACACACATCAAATAGCTCAACCTCCAAAATCCCTGTGAGTGGTGTCTCATTCCTTCAATTAATGTTACCCGCCCTCTGGCACTCATCGCATGAAGTGACATAAGCCTGCACATGCCTGAAAAGATTAGGCCAATAAAAACCACATTGAAGTACCTTAGATGCAGTTTTGAAGCCTTTAGCATGTCCGCCTGTAGAGAGAGTATGGCAATGACGAATGACACTTTCTACTTCCTTCTCCGGAATACAACGTATGAAGATATGGTCCTTTCCTTGTTTGAACAAGTAAGGATCATCCCAATAGTATTGCTTGACGTCGTGGAAGAACTTCTTCTTTGCCTATGAGGATAGTCCTGCCGGAATCTCATTTCCTACAAGATAGTTAGCGAAATCCGCATACCAGGGCACCTTTGATCCTCTTATAGCATATATATTGAAGACTCCACCTTAATAGTAAGATCTTGAGACCTAACGTGCATGTGATCTAAAGGATGATAAAAGACAAAAGGTTGGGTTTCAAGGTTTGGAATATCACTTATGCGTTTCTCTATTGACTTGTTCTCTCACAGGAAAGAATCTGAGGCCAACCTTGTTGGGCCTATATTATAATGGGCTTTATTTTGGGCTATGAGATATGATTCGGCCTTAATCAAATTATATACATATGTTTCTCATCTAACCTATTTTGTGTGCAAGATACATTATGTATGCACTTTTAGTATCTCATTTGTCATACAACGAAAGAACTGATCCAGAATTGATCATACGTGATCATGAAGAAGATTGATGGAACAATCTTGGAAAGCACACAAACGGAAGGATCACTTTTGGAAATAATTCAAATATCTTGAAAAGTATTTGAAATTCAAACGGTCTCCCTCCAAGAAGTTCTCAAAAGTTTTCCGACAATATAAAGACGAAGGCCAAAAAGGATGAGATCTACCTAAGCAAGCACTTAAGAAATCATAGCATCCTAAAGCATTCGTCATCTCCAGTTTCTCTTACATTCTCTAAAAGCCTAAGTGTTGTTCATTGTTTAAGAGTTGAGAGAAACACTAGCACTTATTGTACAAGTCATTCATTTTACACTTAGAGTATTTCATACTCGATCAAAGCACATTTGGTGTGTGGTGTGAGCTTTTATTTCACATGTAAGGTTGAGAGCTAGAATAGAAGCGGTGAGGCTTTGTATAGAGAAAGGGTAGTTTCTCTAGGAAGTTCTAGGCTCAAGTGAAGTGAAATAAGAAGTGTTTGAATCCTACGGGTTGGATAACCCTAGGCGGGGACGTAGGCCAAGTTGGTGTCGAACCTCGTTAACAATTCGTGTGTTCATCTTTTATATTCCGCATTTACATTATCATATTCGATTTTACTTCGTCAAGTCCTGATAGCCTGAATCAAGGTCTTGACAAGTTGCACTAAATTTCTATTGTTGCGAAAAGCGTCCATACTCTATTCAACCCCCCCCCCTTCTAGAGTATTATTCATCACCTTATAGACTCTTCAATTGGTATCAGAGCTTCGCTCACAACTTTTTGATTTAACAATCTTGTGAGTTTTCAGCATGTCTACCATAGGTGATGGAGGTTTTGCTCAAGGAAGGTCAATCGATAGATCTCCACTTTTTTGTGGCAATAACTTTGTTCACTGGAGATCACTGATGCAAATGTTCATCATTGATCAAGACCTTAAGCTATGGGGCCTGGTCAAGAATGGACCACACGTTCCAAAAAAGACTGTCGATGGAAAGCAAGTTGATAAATCTGAAGCTGATTATGATCAAACTGATCTTGAAAACATTGCTAAGAACTACAAAGCTATGAATCTATTGTACTGCGCTCTCGATGCTAATGAGTTTAACCGTGTCTCAGCCTGGAAAAGTGCCAAGGAAATTTAGGACAAGCTTATAGTTACATATGAGGGCACCAGTCAAGTCAAGGAGAGTAAAATCAATATCTTTCTCAGGCAATACGAGCTATTCAAGATGAATCCTGATGAGACAGTAAAGGAGATGTTTACGAGATTCACTCAAATTGTAAACAACCTCGACTCACTTGGAAAACCCTTCTCCAATCCGGAGAAAGTTCGGAAGGTTCTTAGGAGCCTCCCAAAAATCAAGTGGGGTCCCAAGGTTACTGAAATTAAGGATGCTCAAGATCTCTCTACACTGCCATTAGATGATCTTCTCGAAAAACTTATTACTCATGAGATGATACTAAACGAGGAAGATGGAGAAGTACCCTCAACAGCAAAGAACCTTGCTCTCTAAACTAAGAAAGATCACTCACAATCTGAGAGTGATGAATCTGACGACGAGGATGATCCTTTTGCTCTCATCACACGGGGATTAGCTCGAATTCTGAAGATGAAAAAGCAATTTTCCAACCGTGAAAATGCTGATTCATCTAGATTCAAAGGGAAGTCTCCCAACATGTCAAAGAAACCAAAAGTACTGACTTGTTTTGAGTTTGGCGAGACTGATCATCTCGTAAAAGAATGTCCTATGAAGAAAAGAAATAAGTTCAAATGATATGAACAAAAGAAAAAGGCTATGCTTGCCACCTGAAGTGACTCAGATTCATCCAGTGACTCAGACACCGAAAAAGAGCAGGCAAATCTCTATCTTATGGCTGAACATGAAGGATCACAGACTCAAGACCTTGAACAAGTGGATATCATCAAGAACAAAGAGCCAAAATGGATAATGGATAGTAGATGCTCACGACACATGAGTGGAAAGAAATCTCTATTCAAGATCTTAAGGAGCAAACCACTGGAACAATTACTCTTGGTGATAAAGAGAAGTGTAACATTATCGGTATTGGTAATATTAGTAATTCAAAAAGTTGCATTAAGGATGTTTATCTTGTTGATGGATTAAAGTATAACCTCTTGAGTGTGTCTCAGTTGTGTGACAAAGAAAACAAAGTTGGCTTTGACAGACACAAGTGTGAAGTCAGGAATGAAGAGAATGATGATCTGATCCTCACTGCTCACAGGCACAACAACACTTATGCCGTAAATGCTAACCATATTATAAGTACAAAACTCAAGTGTCTCAAGGTCTTGACAGAAGACCCCAGTCTATGGCATAGAAGACTAGGTCATGTAAGCATGCATACCCTCAATAAACTTAAAACAAGAGATCTTGTTCGAGGATTACCTGATCTGAACTTCAAAAAAGAAGAACTATGCAATGCATGCACAAGAGGTAACAAACACGTAGTTCCTTCAAACCCAAAAAGGTTGTAAGTTCCTCTCGCCCTCTTGAGTTGTTACATATGGACTTGTGTGGACCTATGCGTGTCAAATCTCCAAAGGGTAAACAATACATCCTAGTTATTATTGATGATTTCTCTCGTTTTACATGGATCTCCTTTTTAAGAGAAAAATCAGAGGCTTTGTTCGAGTTTTCTAAACTTTGTAAGGAGTTGCAGACCTTGAAAAAACATACCTATTGTCTCCATTAGGAGTGATCATGGTAGAGAATTTGATCAACTTAAATTTGATTTATTTTGTGCTAAATATGGAATTTCACACAACTTTTCAGCCCCTAGAACTCCTCCACAAAACGGAGTTGTGAAACGAAAGAACCGCACTTTGGAGGGCATGTCTAGGACAATGCTTTTGGAAAATGGTTTACCAAAGTTCTACTGGGCTGAGGCTATTAATACGGCCAACTATATCTTGAATCGATGTTTAATTCGCCCCATTTTGAAAAAGACTCCTTATGAACTTTTCAAAGGAAGAAAGCCTAGCATTTCCTACTTCAAACCTTTTGAATGTACTTGCTTTGTTCATAACAATGGCAATGATAACGTTGTGAAATTTGACGCACGTAGTGATAAGGGTATCTTTCTTGGTTATTCTACTATTAGCAAAGCTTATAGAGTTTATAACAAGCACACCAAAATTGTTGAGAAGAGTATCCATGTGGTATTCGACGAAAGCAATAATGGTGTGTTAAGTGAAGCTTTTGCAGATCTCAATCTAAATCATCATGATTCGGATGGAGAAGAAGAGGACAAGGTTGAGAATAAGCAAGGCCAAGAAAGAAACATGCAAGAACAAATCCAAGATACCAACGAGCTATCTCAAGACCTTGAGAAGGAACTACAGAATCAGACCTTGATAAAGGTATCTTTCTTGGTTATTACTTGCTTTTGCATCTTTCATGGGTGTCAAGCTATTTCAAATGTATGTCAAATGTGCATTTCTAAACGGGTTCTTGGAATAAGAGGTTTATGTTGCTCAACCACCAGGATTTGAAAGTGAAGAATTTCCTAATCATGTGTATAAATTGGACAAAGCTCTCTATGGTCTCAAATAAGCCCCAAGAGCTTAGTATGAAAGATTGTCCAAATACCTTCTTGAAAATGGTTTTCAAAGGGGATTGATTGATAAAACTCTCTTCATCAAGACTCGTGGAAATGACCTTTTGATTGTTCAAATATATGTAGATGATATATTATTTGGTGCTACTAATAATTCCCTTTGCAAGGCGTTTTCTGAGATTATGTGTAGAGAATTTGAAATGAGTCTCATGGGAGAATTAAATTTCTTCCTCGGTTTACAAGTTCTTCAAACAAGTAAGGGAATCTTTCTAAATCAAGGGAAATACACCAGGGATCTGCTTAAGAAGTATAAAATGGAACAATCAAAGGTAGCAAAGACCCCTATGAGCTCCACTCTCTCCCTTGATCAAGATAAGAATGGTAAGAATGTGAACCAAAAAGAGTATAGAGGTATGATTGGATCACTCCTATACCTTACTGCTAGTAGACCTGATATAATGTTCAGTGTATGTATGTCTGCTCGATTCCAAAGTGACCCCAAAGAGTCTCACCTTATTGCTGTGAAAAGAATCTTCATTTAACAGGCTATTCAGATGCAGATTTTGGGCTCTGGTATCCCAAACAGAGTAACTTTCATTTAACAGGCTATTCAGATGCAGATTTTGTAGGATACAAGGTTGATAGAAAAAACACTTCTGATTGCTGCCAACTTCTAGGATCTTCCTTAACCAGTTGGCACTCTAAGAAACAAAATTCATTGGCCTTATCAACTACAGAATCCGAGTACATTGCTGCTGGTGCATGTTGCTCTCAGATCCTTTGGATAGCACAACAACTCAAAGACCTTGGAATTGATCTTAAAGGTATCCCTATATTGTGTGATAATACTAGTGCTATTTCCATCACTAAATATCCAGTGCAGCACTCGAGAACAAAGCACATTGATGTGAGACATCATTTCATAAGAGATCATGTGGAGAAAGGTGATGTATCAATATCCTTCATATCTACTGATTTTTAGTTAGCTGATATTTTCACTAAACCACTCCCAGAAGATCGTTTTAACTTCATAAGATTGGAGTTGGGTATGCTTAATAGGGAAGCACTTTCTTAGGGGGAGTAATCACTCCCTATATGAAAGTTTAGAATTCAACTGACATCTTAAGGCCTTGACTTCATAAGGTTCCGGGATGCTCATCCAAATAAAATAATATTGGATCAAATTTTGTTGATATCTTATGGATATTCAACAAGAGTTTCTTTGATTTTCTTTACTTTATCTCCTTCAAATATCTATTATCACATATCTTATTTTCCATGTTTAAAAATATTCTAATCTTTTTAATTCTTGTAAGTGGTTTTGACTCCTTGGGTTTCAAAAAATCTGATAATCATTACTTACTATTCAAGAGAGTTATTGAATCTGTATTTGCCGATTTGAAAAAGAGAGAAACGATTCAGTTTCCAGTTTTTTGGCTTTTTAATCCTCCCTTTCTCTCTGTCTAAACTCACTCCCTTTTCACTCTTTGTGCTCTCTCTCTCTCTCTCTCTCTCTTTCTCTCTCTCTCTCTCTCTCTCTTTCTCACTGATTTCCAAAACCCCTCCCTGCTTCTAAACCAAAAATGGTGGGATCCAAGCGCTCTTCAGCCTCCTCGTCTCCTGCTCCGTCTGCTAAGAGGTACAAGATGCCGGCCAACAAGGGCAAGCAGATTATGGAAGAATCTGAGGAGCATTCTGAAGACTCCAGCGAGAACTTACCATCGCCACCACCTCTGCTAAGGAAATCCAAAGGCAAAGCTCCAGCCACATCTGCTCCTGCTCGTCCTCCCCAGGTATCCTCTAGCATTTCCCCCAACTGGTTTTGCTCTAAGGAGGTTGCCGAGTCCTGGAAACAGGACTTTTGCAACCGAAGATTATGCTTCTGTGATGTTGTCGACTTCTCCTTTCTCCAATCCATGCCCTTGCCATGCATTTCCCTCCTCAAATCTACATGTTTCTCGACTGTTGTTAACCCTGGCAATTTTGCCTATCCCCAGCTTTTTCGACTTTTCTATGCTAATCTCATTGTTCATCGGGTAAATGGAACCCTAACCCTCGTATCCAAGGTCAAGAACACCCGAATCCGCCTCTCTCCCGAGAGCCTTGCTCTCATCCTTGATCTTCCAAGTGAAATCCCCACAAAAGAGTTCCCAAGACGATTCGAGTGTCTCTCACGAGCACGAGATGAATTCTTCCTAAAATCTCAAAGCCCTTGATCCTCACCGTCCCTCAAACCAACTCACACTGCTCTAAACCTTCAAGCCAAGCTCATCTTCATTATTCTGGCTCGTTGTATCTTCCCACACATCAATTCCAGAGAATTGGTGACCGAGAATCTTCTCGAGATCATTTTCCTAATTATGAACGGATATGAGCCTGATTTGCCCAAACTCATTCTCGATTATATGACCCATGTCTCTACCTCCTCTCGTCCTATGCCATTACCCTATGCAAACCTCTTGCCCAAAATCTTTGAAGCCTTTGATATCGACACATCAGGAGAAGAAAAGCAAACCTATAGCGGAATCATTGATGAAGGTTGTCTCAAGAGATTGGGAATTGCTAAAAATTTGAGGGGGCAATGGATTCTCAGAAAAGATTCGAAAGGAAAACATGTTGCTGACCCCAGTGTGAACGAGGACAGATTGGCTGCTGTGGAGACTGAGATTCAAAACCTTAGGTTTTATCTGAGTAGAATGTGGTCGGATGTGGTGATTCGCCAGGACCAGATCAGATGATGCTTCTTAATGCTTTAACCTACACTGCTACAGGCTCTATCATGCCATTGGAACAAGAAACCTTTGATCATGTGCGTGAGAAGACAGGGAATGTCATCCTTAACTGTGAAAATCAAGTGAAGAAACGTCCAATTCTGCGCCCCACTCACCATGAACCCACCATCCTCACGGTCGAGCAATATGGTGTGGTCAAGAAGTACAAGGATGTGGAGCGTCAGAGATAACATGCAGAAATGGAAAGAGACAAGGTCACCAAAGACGCCATGGATAGATGTAGAAAGAGGTGCAGAGATGAGGTCAGGAGGAAGTCCCTTCCACCCAACAAGCAGTACCCAACTTTTGGCGAATGGGTTAAGGAAGGCGCTGGCATTGCCCCTCCTGAAGATCCTGCTGCTTCTGATGCCCCTGGCACATCCTCTACTGCTGAGCCATCCTCTGCTAAGAAAGGCAAGAAGGCTCTAAGGAGCAAGTAGAAAAAGGCTGCAGATGGGGAATCTGACTCAAGGCCTTGATCCCCCACCCTCTTTACTCTACCTTCTAAAAACTCTTATTTTGCTGCTCGTCTTTTAAAAACACCTGGCTTTTGGTTGTTGCTTTTAGACATTTTCACCTCTCTACCCTTTTGTTGGAAGATAAAAAGGGGGAGAATGTTTTGAGTTGCTGCGTTTTGGCACTGGCCGGTTAGTGCTTGATGTTTTAAAACTTAGATGATCCAAACATTTTATGCTCATATTATATAATATGCTTATATCCTTATAATGATTGCTGGAACTATTATGAATACTGAAACAGGTTTTGTCTTCCATCAAGGTGGAGATTGAAGACTCTACCTTAATTGTAAGATCTTGAGACCTAACGTGCAGGTGATCTAAAGGATGATGAAAGAAAAAAGGTTGGGTTTCAAGGTTTGGAATATCACTTATGCATTTCTCTATTCACTTGTTCTCCCACTGGAAAGAATCCGAGGCCAACCTTGTTGGGCCTATATTATAATGGGCTTTATTTTGGGCTATGAGATATGATTCGGCCTTAATCAAATTATATACATATGTTTCTCATCTAACCTATTTTGTGTGCAAGATACATTATGTATGCTCTTTTAGTATCTCATTTGTCATACAAGGAAAGAACCGATCCACAATTGATCATACATGATCATGAAGAAGATTGATGGAACAATCTTGGAAAGAACACAAACGGAAGGATCACTTTTGGAAAGAATTCAAATATCTTGGAAAGTATTTGAAATTCAAACGGTCTCCCTCCAAGAAGTTCTCAAAAGTTTTCCGACTATATAAAGACGAAGGCCAAGATGGATGAGATCTACCTAAGCAAGCACTCAAGCAATCATAGCATCCTAAAGCATTCGTCATCTCCAGTTTCTCTTACATTCTCTAAAAGCCTAAGTGTTGTTCATTGTTTAAGAGTTGAGAGAAACACTAGCACTTATTGTACAAGCATTCATTTTACACTTAGAGTATTTCATACTCAATCAAAGCACATTTGGTGTGTGGTGTGAGCTTTTATTTCACTTGTAAGGTTGAGAGCTATAATAGAAGCGGTGAGACTTTGTATAGAGAAAGGGTAGTTTCTCTAGGAAGTTCTAGGCTCAAGTGAGGTGAAATAAGAAGTGTTTGAATCCTACGGGTTAGATAACCATAGGCGGGGACGTAGGCCAAGTTGGTGTCGAACCTTGTTTACAATTCGTGTGTACGAAATTTCTATTGTTGCGAAAATCGTCACCGGAATCTGTACGAAAAATCTCACCTGAAGACTCACCAGGATTTGGTCGATCTCGAGTAATGTTACTCGATGTCGAGGAAGATGCAGGGGCTGCTGGTGAAGTACTCGTCCTCTGGTGGCCAGCCTTACTCGATGTCGAGGAATATTGCTCGATATCGAGTAAAACTGTACTGTCTGCTGGTGCTGAGCTCGACTCCGGGTGGTTTGTCGAGTTGGATTTGGTCGACATCGAGGAAATTTTGCTCAATGTCGAGTAACTCTGCAGGTCAAATCCATGCAAAGAAGAATACTCATCTGGTTTACTCGATGTCGAGGAAGGTTGCTCGATGTCGAGGAAAACTGTGTCAGTCCGCATCAGGTGCTCATCTGGGCGAGAGTCGTCGATTGTTGTGGTGTCCTGGGCTTCCTCTAGCATGTCTTTGGGGAGCCTGGATAGGTGATCGGCGACTGAATTCTCTATGCCCTTTTTGTCCTTTAGCTCAACATCAAACTCTTGGAGTAGGAGCACCCATCGTAACAACCGTGGTTTAGCATCCTTATTTGTCATCAAATATCTAAGAGAAGCATGGTCAGTATGGATAATAACTTTATAGGCAACAAGATAAGAACGAAATTTTTCAAAAGCAAAAACCACAGACAAATATTCCTTCTGTGTTGTGGTGTACTTAGCCTGAACCACATCAAGAGTCTTGCTTGCATAGTAGATGGCATGTAGCTTCTTGTCCTTCCACTGTCCTAGAACTGCTCCTATGGCATAATCGCTGGCATCACACATGATCTCAAAAGGTAGTGACCAATCCAGCGATTGAATGATTGGAGAGGAGATAAGGGATGCCTTCAACTTGTTGAAGGCTTTAAGACACTCGCTAGAAAACACAAACATAACATCTTTCATGAGAAGGTTAGTTAATGGTTTGGCAATTTTAGAAAAATCTTGAATAAACCTTCTATAAAAAACAGCATGACCAAGAAAACTCCTTATCTCTTTAATGGATGATGGTGGGGGCAATTTCTCCACTAGCTCTATTTTGGCCCTGTCCACCTCAATACCTTTTTTAGACACCTTGTGGCCTAGCACGATTCCTTCCCTTACCATAAAGTGACACTTTTCCCAGTTGAGAACCAAATTTGTCTCTTCACAACGCTTGAGTACCCTGTGCAGGTTAGAGAGACAAATATCGAAAGTAGTACCATAAACAAAGAAATCATCCATAAATACCTCCACTATGTCCTTTATCATGTCGGAGAAGATGGCCATCATACACCTTTGAAAAGTGGCAGGGGCATTGCAAAGGCCAAAGAGCATCCTTCTATATGCAAAAGTTCCACAGGGGCAAGTGAAGGTTGTCTTTTCTTGATCTTCAGGATGAATATGAACCTGCCAAAAACCAGAATATCCATCTAGGTAACAAAAGTAATCATGTTCACCTAACCTTTTGAGTACTTGGTCAATGAAGGGGAGTGGGAAATGATCCTTCCTGGTGCCGGTGTTGAGCTTTATGTAATCTATGCACATCCGCCAAATGGTAGTGATTCTTTTAGGAACAAGCTGTCCCTTCTCATTCTCCTCAACGATCATTCCACCCTTCTTAGGGACAGCATGAACTGGACTTACCCACTTGCTGTCGGAGATTGGATAGATGATTCCTGCATCTAGCATGTGTATGATCTCCTTGTTGACCACCTCCTTCATGTTGGGGTTAAGCCTCCTTTGATGCTCAATTGTTGCCCTGTGAGCATCTTCCAAAAGAATTCTATGCATACAAGTAATGGGTGAAATACCTTTTATGTCCTCTAGAGAATATGCAATGGATTTCCTGTGAGTGCGGAGGACTTCTACTAGCTTGTCTACTTTTTGTATGTTTAATGAAGCACTGATAATTACAGGAAAAGTAGAGTCAGGACCAAGAAATTCATACCTAAGGGTGTTAGGTAAGGGCTTCAACACCGGAGAAGGGCCCTGTGGAATCAAGATGAGCTCTACTTCCTCCGTCTTCATGATCTCCCCTAGGTAATCCGTCTCAATCCTCATGAAAGAAGCATCTAAATCAGCTACAAGAGTTGGCGTTGACCAAGCATACATCGAAGACAACGCTGAATCGGACATAGGACTGTACTGCTGCAAGAAGCTACTCGACATCGAGTTATAAAGATCAGAATCGACCAAAAAGTCTTTCTGCATGTTCATTGCAAGAGATAACATTAAACTTTTATTAAATAGCTTTAATTTCCATTACATCTTCTGTGTCAAGATTGAAAAAGTATTCAATAATCTCATCTCCAATGGTAAAGGTGAGAATTCCCCTCTTTACTCCAATGTTGGCATCTGCTGTTGCTAGGAAAGGTCACCCTAGGATGATGGGGCAAGCTGGGTCCTCTGTCATTTCTACTACAAGAAAATCTGTAGAGACAAAGAATCTACCAACTTTAACAGGAACATTATCAACAATACCTGTAGGGATTACCATTGTATTGTTTGCCATGTAGAGCTTGACATCAATAGGTTCCAGGGAGCCTATCTTTACCTTTGACGAGATGGATAGAGGCATGATGCTTACACTTTCTCCTAAGTCATACAGTGCTTTAAATCTATGTCGACCAAGTCCAACAGTGATAGCAAACTTACCTGGGTCAGGTCGCTTATCAGGGAAATCCATCTTCTTGCATTCTTTGGCAATCTCGGTCATTGATCGCTTGTTGCTAAGAATCTCCTTGAGGAACTTGACGTAGGCAGACATTTCGTGAAGTGCTTCTGTAAAAGGAATAGTAACATTTAGACTCTGAAGCAATTTTACAAAACGCTGAAACTTACCATATGTTGGATCTCTTTGGTTCTTAGATGGGAATGGGAGCGTCTTCTTAGTTTTCTGAGCCAGAACAGCTTCCGGAGGTGATAAAGACTCCTCGACATCGGCCTGTTTTTCCTCGACATCGACAAGGGTTTGCTCGACATCGACCAAAGTTGTCGACTTCATGTTGTTGTGCTGTGCAGACGAGTCCGAGCTTGACTTCTCTTCCATGTCGACTTGTTTTTTGTCGATATCGACCAAATTTTGGTCGACATCGAGTTGCTGCTGCTCGTTGTCGAGGACAGTTTTGTCCTTTTCTTCTCTGTTCTCTGGCTCGTGCAATTCGTGACCGCTCCGTAGCTTTACAACAGCGATATGTCTGTGCTGCCCCTTGGGATTTGGTTATGTATGCCCTGGGAGCTGCCCGGTTTTTCGTGGAATCTGCGCCGCGAATTGACCCATTTGGGTCTCAATGTTCCTTTTCCAAATATCCAGCTCTCCAAATTTTGTATTCATGTTCTGGAGCTGATTATTGATGGCGCTTGTAGACTGTTGTAGGAGGAAATCGAAAATGCAAATATAAAATATAAATAAATCAAAGAAAACCAGACTCCGTCCCTTGCAAATAATTACAATACTCCTCCTGATGTAGCAGTGGGAAGTCAGGATCGATCCACGAGGAAGTGTGTCAGCGGATCCTAGGCAGCGGAGAAATCTCACGAGCAGAAGTCGACCACAGGTTGTCGATCTCGACTAGGTTTAGTCGACAGAAGATCAGACAAGTCGAACAGCGCAGCAGCACTCACAGGCGGTTTTGGTCGATATCAAGCAAGCCCTACTCGAGATCGAGTAAGCTTGTCGACGTCGATGAAGCTCTTGTCGAACACCTGCACACAGAAGCTACAATGATCCGGGATCGAGAATCAGTAACTCGAGATCGACCAAAGTTGGTCGAGATCGAGTAAGGCAGAAAACATAAAACGAATTGAAATAAAAACAAAGGCTTTGGGATTCGAAAACTATGTATGAAAAGACTTCCAAGATTGGGGTTTGCAACAACGATAACCAAGTATGCATAAGGCAAGAATAAAACAGATAATCATGTAAATTGGATCAAAGGACCAAGCTTCCGCCTTTTCCAACAATTAGACAACTCTTTCAAGAAACCCCAATTGTCTCTATCGATTTTATGTTTACAATCCAATTTGTTAGCATGGACCTCCATTAGATGGGTAATAAACACATAACAAGTAGTAGATGCTCAAAACATGATAAAAGTCGGATCTTTACCTCAAACATGCATGGCTATCGTCGGGCTCGCACCAACCCCAGAAGTGGGTAGACTACTCGCGCTTCATCACAACCTCAGACATTGATTGAAAAGAAATAACTACTTATATTAAATCAAACAGAGCTTACAACCAAAGGAAGCCAATTCCGCTCTCGCTTCACCAACTCTTCTTGTCCACTCACTCTCTCTCTCTCTCTCTCTCTCTCTCTCTCTCTCTCTCTCTTTCTACTACTAATTGTTGTCTGATGGCATGAATAAAACTCAGCCCCCTAAGGCTTTATTTATAGGCTTCTAATCCTTGTTATTCAAGGATAGAAATCTCTATCTATATCTAAATTTATATCTAAAAGCTTTAAAGATAAATAAATGGAATAACATAACCAAATCTAAAAAGGGAAATTATATCTAAAATCCTAAAATATCTTCAAGTGGATAAATCTTCTCTTCCATGATGGATCTTGATAGAATCGGATAGAACTCGGCAATCGTCGGCCCCAAGGAATCCAAATCCGAATAGGACAGCTCAAACCGCGTACGCGGCTTCAGGATAGATTTCCTCGATATCGACCAACTCTTGTCGATATCGAGTAAAGTGGTCATCGACTTCAGCTTCAGCGGCATGGTCGACTAGCTCTTCCTCGAACTGGCTTAGGTGCTGGCTTCAGATGTTGTCGATATCGAGGAGTTTCCTCGATATCGAGGAAGGTGGCTCCATCGACTTTGCTGGCTTGGTGGTGTCGGGTAGCTCCTTCTCGATCTACTCGGACATGTGACTTTGCCTTTGTCGATATCGAGGAAGTTCGTCGATATTGAGGAGTGGTGTCCGGCCTGTCTAGTCAAGTCGAGTGGCTCTCCGCGGCATCCTCGATCAAGCTCTGCTCGACTCCGGCTGGTCTTCAAGGATTTATCGATATCGAGTAGATTACTCGATATCGAGGAGTGTACTGCAGTTAGGCAACTCTGTTCCTTGGCTTCTCGACATGGTGCTCCTCGATCAGTGATGTGCCCAGTCAGTTTTGTCGATATCGAGTAAAACTCGTCGATATCGAGTAGCTTCCAACTTCTGTCTTTGCTTCTTGGTTTTCTCCCGAAATGGCTCCATATTCTGCAATATTAAACAGAAACTTATGTAGATCTCCATTTCTGGAAAATAAGCATATATAACATAAATTTGACATATACCAACCCGAAATATTCAAAGTGTATAGAATATGGAACAAAAGTGTGCATAAAAACATGGCTACTTTAGAGACAACATAGACTGCTGCTGTTGTGCTTGATTTCTCCTCATCTCGTCGAGGATAAGCTGTAGATCGTCCTTCCTTTGGTCCCTTTCTGGATGTCCTGGAGCTCTGTATTGCGGGGGGTTCCTAGGAGGACCTTGGTTCCGTTGTGGTTGATAGAACCTTTGATCCCCCATATAGCGATTGAGACCCCCTGCGTAAGCTGCTTCCTCGTGAATTTCTGCCATCCTGACTTTCTCTATATGTGGGCACTCAGTAGTGGTGTGTCTGTGAACTGCATGCAATTATGATCTCTCTAGTATTGCTCCTTGACATCAAGGTCTATCTCTTTAGAAGGCTCATAGAGAGGCATGGATGGGGTTGGCCTGACGTAGGCATCTTCATCATAGTTTGTTGGAGCCTCATACTTGTTGTTGTAGTTGGTCAGCTTGTCGAGGGCGGCCCATGCGTCAGCTGGCGACATTGTCAGATAATCATAATGAGTATACGTGTTGATCCTATCCTTAGCAGCAAGGTCAAGAGAATTGAAGAAGATCTCCTGAACGATGCAGGGTTGCTGTCCATGTGTAGGGCACGATCGCAGTAGATCCGTATATCGCTCTCATGCCTTTGCTAGCGGCTCCCCATGCTTCTGTTTGAAAGCGGTAATCTTTTGACGGAGGAGCGTTGTCTTGGCAAGATGAAATAATTTATTGAGAAATTCCTGCCTCACTTCAGCCCATGTAGTGAGGGATCGTGGACGAAGACCCTCAAGCCACTTCAATGCTGGACCAGCCAAAGACCAACGAAAAGCCTTCATTATGACATATTCCAAGGTGGTACCTTAAGCAAGAGTACGACACATATCAGTAAAGTTGGTAATATGTTGAAGAGCACATTCATTAAATCTACCATGGAAAGCATTATGTTTAATTTCAATCAGGAAAGGAGTGCGAATTTCAAAGTTGTTCTCAGGGACTAGAATAGCCGATTTAGGCACGACGAGAGTCGGGTGCATGTAATCCTCTGCAGTGGTAGGGTATTGGGCAAGCTCATCTTCCAATTTCCTCCTTCGCTCCTTTTCCTACATAGTGCGTGCTCTTTCAGTAGTGAGAGCAGTATCTTTGGCGGCTAGTTCCCTCTGAAGCCTCTGTATCAGCTGTTCTTGTGTTTCTGCGGCCGCCATGGCTCTTTTCAACTCAGCGTGGACGTGTATAAGGCGTTCCGAATCGTCTAAGCCGTCAAACTCAGGTGGTTGACCAGAACAGCGCATACACCTGTGAAGTAACTCAAAGCAAACGTGACATCTAACTACCTAAGGCGCGAATGATAGCTTCCCCGGCAACGACGCCAATTTTTTTATCGAGGAAATCGAGAAGTCACTGGCTTTTGTCGATGTCGAGAAGATTTACTCGATATCAAGTAAATTTGGTCGACGTCGAGGAACTTTTGCCGAGATCGAGTACCTGCAGAAATCAGAAGCTACGACTATCTAGGTGATCGAATGTCATTAGTCGATGTCGAGCAAATTTGGTCGAGATGGAGGAAAACAGTAAGTAAAAACAAAGCAATTTCGAATCTTTAACCGATGGATGAAAGAGAACTTCCAAGATTAGGGTTTGCGACAAAGATTATCATGAAAGAGGAATATAAATCATAAAAGGTGGTGACTTTATCGATAAAGAAGAAGGCTTTCACCCAATCCGACAAGTAGGAATATCAATCTCGCGAAAAATAACCCTAATTGCATCTATTCCTTCGAATAGAAATCCTAATTACTACCCATGTTTCACAACATGAGTTCTTCAATTTCTCAATCAAAGATGAAGCACATAGAATAGATTAAGATAACGATAAAATACCTTCTTTTGCAATCGATAATCCACCAACATGGCTCTCGTTGGGCTCACCCCAACACCAGAAGTAGGTGGACTACTCGCGCCTCATTGCAATCGCAGACATTGATTGAAAAGAAATAACTTGCAATAAACTATATTCAAAGTCTTTACAATCCCAGCACTCAACTTTCGTAGAATGCCAAAACCCTAAAACCTTTGAACTCCTAAATCTGTATGTGAACTACTTCTCTGAAATTGAATGAATAGAAATCAGCCCCTTGGGCTTTATTTATAGGGCTTAATCCTTTCTAATCAAGGAAAGCAATCTATATCTATATCTAAAGATAAAACTTAAATAAAGATAAAACATTAATTCTAAAAGGAATATCTAAATATCTCTTTTTCTCTTGGCATTGATGAATAATCTTCTCTCATATGATATATCTTGATAGATCTTTGATAGACTCGGACTCCTTCGCTCCCAAGGAATCCAAACAATCCAGCTCGACTCGGGCAGGCCCAACAGCGTCATGGCCCAGGAAACTTTTGCTCGATATCGAGGAATTTCCTCGACATCGAGGAACATTTCGTCGACTTCGGCTTCACTGGGCTTCCTCGAGTAGCCTTTTCCTTCCTTGGCTCGAACAGGTGTTACTGGCTTGCTCAATATCGAGGAATTTCCTCGACAACGAGGAGTTTTGTCGTCAATCTCGTCTTGTCTGGCTAACTCGAGTAGCTCCTCCTCGGATCCTCGATCAAGTGTTGCTGTTGGGCTTTAGTCGATATCGAGGAATTTTCTCGACATCGAGTAAAAACATTTCTCGAGTTGGGTTCTTCACTCTACTTCTCGATCAGGCTTTGGTCGACCAGCTTTGGTTCAGCATTTTTGTCGGCATCGAGGAAATCTCCTCGAGATCGAGTAAAACTTGGCTTCAGCTTTCTCTTCTTGGTTTCGTCCCGGAATGGCTCCAAATTCCGAAATATTAAACCAAAACTTATGTAGACCTTTATTTCTTGCAAATAAGCATATATTACATAAATTCGACATATTCTCAGCCCGAAATATGTAAAGTATATAGAATAAGGAGCTAAATGTTCATGAACACATGGCTATTTTAGTGGACATCAGTTGCCTGAAAAATTCGGAGACCCAGGTATGTTTACTCTTCCTTATATGATTGGTGAAGTTAAATTCGAAACTGCCATGCTTGATCTTGGTGCATCTATTAATGTGATATCGTACAAATTATATGATGAAGTGGGTCTGGGTCCTCTGAATGAATATGGTTGTTATACAGCTTGCTCATCGCTCTCAACTTCACCCTAGGGGGGTAGTTGAAGATGTTATGATTATGGTAGATGATTTAATTTCCCTACTGATTTTTATGTGATTGATATGAGCCTTGGTATACATGAGATACCCATCATACTAGATAGACTATTCTTGCGAACTGCTAAAGAGAAAATTGATTGTTTTGCTGGGTCTTTAATTGTCGAGGTTGATGCGGAAAAGGTTGAATATTTGATCTTTGATGGGAAATCTGCTGCATATTATTAGAATTTGGTTGATTTTGTTGATATTTTTGCTAAGGATCTCATGAGTATTGATCTTTCTGACCAGTTACAGGTTGTTTTGGAATCCCCTTTGTGGGAGTTATCTTTTGATTATGCTTTGCCTAACAACCTGCATGAATTGTATGTGGCTATGGATGCAAATTCAAGGAATTGGTCCCCTTGCTATAAAACTGAACCATTGAATCCTTCTTATGAGAAACTTCTTCCGTCTGTCATTCAGGCACCTAAAGTGGAATTGAATCCCCTCCCTGATCATTTGAAGTATGCATTTTTAGGAGAAGGTAATACACTTCCTGTGATTATTTCAAACAAGCTTACTTTTGACTAGGAACAAAGATTGATGGATGTCCTTAGGGAACGTCGCACTACCTTGGGATGGACCATTGCTGATATCAAAGGAATCAGTCTGACGTTTTGTATGCATCACATACTCAGCGACGCCTGAATCCCCCGATGATGGAGGTCGTCGAAAAGGAAGTCTTAAAGCTCCTTCAAGCAGGTATAATTTATCCTATTTTTTATAGTCAATGGGTAAGTCCTACACAAGTGGTCCCTAAGAAGGGAGTATCACGATCTCTGAGAACCAAGAAGGTGAGACGGTACCTATGAGGGTACAGACTGGTTGGAGAGTTTGCGTTGATTATCGTAGACTCAATGTTGCGACACATAAGGACCATTTTCCTTTGCTTTTTATTGATCAAATGCTTGAGCACCTTGCCGGCCGGTCCTATTATTGCTTTTTGGATGGTTATTTTGGATACTTTCAAATTCCTATTGCACCTGAGGACTAGGATAAAACCACTTTTACATGCCCTTTTGGTACTTTTGCTTATAGTAGAATGCCTTTTGGATTATGCAATTCGCCTGGTACATTTCAAAGATACATGATGAGTATATTTTCTGAATATGTTGAGCATTTCATTAATGTGTTTATAGATGATTTTACTGTGCATGGGAATGATTTTGATTCTTGTTTGCATCATTTGTCACTAGTGCTTAAGAGATGTGTTGAAACCAATTTGGTCTTGAACTCTGAAAAGTGTAATTTTATGGTTGAACAAGGGATTGTTCTTGGTCACATTGTGTCCAAGAAAGGCATTGAGGTAGATAAAGCTAAGATAGATTTGATTCAGTCTTTATCTTATCCTACTAATGTGCGTGAGATTCATTCTTTCTTAGGCCATGCAGGATTTTATAGGAGGTTTATTAAGGATTTTTCTAAGATAACCTCCCCATTATGTGAACTCCTTAAGAAAGCTTGTCATGAGTTGAGGAATCAGTTGACTTCAGCACCTATTAATCAGGCTCCTATTTGGACTTTGCCTTTTGAGTGAATGTGTGATGCTAGTGATTATGCCGTTGGAACTGTTTTGGGACAAAAGGTTGAGAAAGCATCTCATGTGATCTACTATGCTTCTATTATGTTGAATACGGCTCAACGGAATTACACTACTACTGATAAAGAGTTGTTAGTTGTGGTTTTTGCTTTAGAGAAGTTTCGTCCTTACTTATTGGGGGCCAAGGTAGTGGTTTATAGTGATCATGCCGCACTCCGCTATTTGATGATAAAGAAGGTCGCAAAGCCTCGTTTGATTTGATGGATTCTACTTTTGACGGAATTCAATTTGGAAATCAAAGATAAGAAGGGAGCAGAGAATTTGGTAGCAGACTACCTGAGCTGAATTTACATAACTGATGGTGGGGGAGAGCAACCAGATAGGCTAGGAGAGTTTCCTGATGAAGGATTGATGCGAGTTTCGACAGGTCACCACTGCATAGACGGCACCTGCCGCCTTTGCCACGACGCCCGCCGTCCTGACAGTGTTTTGAGGTCCGATTTCTTTAATGAGGATGATGAGGAGCCGCCTGCTTCACTTATGGGTATTCAAACTAAGCAGCCTTGGTTGCTAATATTGTTAATTATGTGGTGGCTGGAATCTTTCCTTCCAATTATCCGAAAGCTAAGAAGGACAAAATTGGGCACGATGCTCGATGTTATGTTTGGGATGATCCTTTTTTGTGGAAGCATTGTGCTGGTAGAATTGTTCGTTGATATCTTCCAGATAATGAGGTAACTTCTGTTTTGAGATTCTGTCATTCACATCCAAGCGGTTGACATTTTGGACCACAGAGGACGGCTAGGAAAGTCCTAGAAGTGGGATTCTGGTGGCCGCATATCTTTCGCGATGCTCCTGCTTTCTGTATAACTTGTGATAGATGTCAGCGCACAGGAAACATCTCAGGCAGAAATGAGATGCCATTATCTTCAATCATGGTATGTGAGATCTTTGATGTCTGGGGTATCGATTTCATGGGAGCCTTTCCTAATTCATTTGGGAATGTCTACATCTTGCTTGCGATTGATTATGTGTCTATGTGGGTTGAGGAGAAGGCGACAAAGACTGATGATGCTCGCAGTGTTGCTAGTTTCTTGAAGAGTTTGTTTGTTAGATTTGGGATGCCTAGAGCTGTTATCAGTGACAGGGGAACTCATTTATGAAACAAGATTGTCAGCGCTCTTTTGAGGAAGTACAACGTGACTCAGAAGGTCTCCAGCGGCTATCATCCTCAAACAATGGACATGCAGAATTGTCTAACAGGGAGGTGAAGAGAATTTTGGAGAAGACTGTTGCACTGAATAGGAAAGACTGGAGTCTTAGATTGGAAGATGCATTGTGGGCTTACCGTACTACTTAGAGCTGGCAAATCGGTCGTTCGGATCGGGTAAGGGTCAGGCTTGCTCGAGTAAGGTCACTGACGGGTAGGGTTAGTTCGGGTAAAATTTATGGTCGGGTACTGGTCTGGTCGGGTTCAGGTCGGGTTTGGTCACAATGAATTTTAGATTGGTCGGGTTTCAGGTTAAATCGGGTCATGCCCATTCGGGTTCGGATCAAAGCGGGTCGGGCTCGTTCGGGTTTCGGGTCAAGAGGCGGGTCAGTCTCATTTGAGTTTCGAATCAAAGTGGGTATCGTTTGTTTGAGTTTTCGGTCGAATCAAAGTGGGTATTGTTTGGGTTTCATTGTCTTTGACTCATCGATTGTCGACCGATTTTCAAAAAAGTCATAATCGAAAATTCGGTATTCGGCAACATCGTTTTTTTAAAACATTTAAACCAATTGATCGGTGCTATAATTAAATCAAATTAATTGTACATTTATGATATAACCTTATTTTAACTAGCAAGTTGCAAATGAGCTTATTTGTGGTTTGAATAGATCATTGGGCCATTTCATTTTTAGCTTTTGGCCCATTAGTGTTTTTTTTTTCATTATTATTATTATTATTAGTTTTTAACAAATCTAGATATAAATAATTAATTCTATCGAAATATAATAATATAGAGTCGGATCGGGTTCGTAGTCGGGTCGGGTTCAAAGTCGGGTCGGGTTTAGAGTCGGGTCGGGTTTGGTTTGTCTGTGCTCGAGTCTGTTTTGAGTCGGGTCCGGTTCGGGTCGGGTCGGTCTCGGGTTCGGGTTACGGATGACTCCAGATTTTTGGGTTTCGATCGGGTTCGGATGAGTCAGGTCGGGTCAGATTTTGCCAACTCTAGTGCGGCTTATAAGACACCCATTGGGTTGTCACCGTTTCGCTTGGTTTATGGAAAGCCTTGTGATTTGCCAGTTGAGCTCGAGCACAAAGCATTTTAGGCAGTCAAACAGGCCAACGTGGATGCATTTGAAGCAGGAGAATTGAGCAAGCTTCAACTTGTTGGAAGAGATCCGTTTGGATGCTTATGAGAATGTCATGATCTACAAGGACAAAACTAAGGCTTGGCATGATAAGTACGTCATGCGAAAAGAGTTCCATCCAGGGGATAAGGTCATATTGTATACATCACGCCTTGCAGTATTTCGAGGAAAGCTACGCTTAGCCTGGACAGGACCATACACGGCGGTCCATGTCTATCCTCATGGCGCAGTGGATGTTCACAATGACAAGGAGGATAGAGTATTCAAGGTAAATGGTAATCGCCTCAAGAAGTACCACGAGAGTGTTTCTAGGCAAGTCTTGGAAGAGATGCGCCTAGAGGACCCAACTTAGGAGACCTAGAAGATTATTGTGTTGAGCCAAAGACATAAAACAAAGGCGCTTCTTGGGAGGCACCCCAAGGTAAGTTCATTAGTTTTCATGTTTTTTTTTAAATTCTAGTTAGGTCTTTAGTCTTTGAAATTCAATAAAATGATGGAGTCCGATATAGATATGTGTTCTTGGAGGAGTCGTGAACTAACCAATGCAAGAAATTATCTTGGATTCATGGTTCTGCATAAACGGTGCCCGCCGCCACCCTCAGTGCTCCGAAGCTTGTTTTGTCTGACGATTGTAACCACCATTACCATGATCAAGTAGGTTTCCTTTTCCCTTACCTGTGATTTTATTTTAAATTTTGTTGTCTTTATTTGATTTTCATTGAGGACAATGAAAGATTTGAAGTGCTTAGCCTTATCGCCTTAAAATACCCACCTTAGTTAGCGAAACTCTGCAATTTCTTATGGCATGAACTTTTAAATCTTACGATAAGTTTGAAGTGCTTAGCGTTATCGCCTTAAAATATTTTTCTTATGAAGCATGATTGGTGATGTAATTGAGCATGTATGATTAAGCTTGAGTATGATTGAAATCCTACAAAACATGACCCTTGTGAGATTGTTTTTATCCTGTTGGAATCATTTATAATTCCTTTTGCTTTGATGTGTGATTTACTCTCCATATGTTTCCACTTCTTGATATTGACTTCATTAGCTATTGTCAAAGCCGACTCACATGTTTGTTGCTTGCGGAATTTTATGCTTTTAGGTAATACATTTGGCTTTAGTTGCTTGTGAGTTTTGAGTGAAATAAGGTGCAATGGTTTGAGATACTTAGTAACCGGATCTACGCATGACACCCATGGGTATGATTCGCGCAAAATGGTGTAAAACTATCCGCTAAGAAAGGAAGCTTGATCATTGAGTAACCGGGTTCATTCATGACACCCATGTTTGCAACTCGCATCAAAAGATGTTCAAGTGGACTTCATTCAAGTAAGTTGAGGTGTTGATAAACCGGGGCCATTCATGACACTCATGTTGGCGACTCGCATAAGGAATACACCAAAGCGAAAGAAAGCAAAGCAAGAAAAAGGAAACAAAATAGAAGAAAAAAACGGATGAAAAAAGTGAAATTCTAGAGCCAAATTGTCGATTTTTATTGTTTTTCGCAAGTAATGACATTTTGTTGGAGATTTGATTTTATTTTTGTCAATGTCTATGAGCTTAGTTCATTTTGGATTGAATTGAGAGTTGAACTTAATTGCCTAAACACATGAGAGCATGTGTGAAACACATATTCCTTGTGAGGTTGGATGATTTCTACTTCTATGGTTTGATCACGAAATACATGCTATGATGTTTATTCGCCTGATCATGTGTTAATTTCAATTGATCTTGCTTTTGATTAAGGCTATTGCATGAATGACAAACTCGTAGGTATAGGTTGATTTCTATTATTTTGCTTGAGGACAAGCAATAGCTTAAGTGTGGGGGAGTTTGATATATAATGCATATTTTAGATAAACATTAAAGGTAGGTCTTAGGCGTATTAAGTATTCATATTGCGTGTTTAATAAGATTATTCATATTCTTGATCATTTGGTATTCGAAGTTCGGAATCTATGATTTTTAGTGTTTATTTGTAGGTCATTTGATTCAGAATTGAAAGGTGGAGAAAACTTTGAGCAAATGGACAAAAGAACAACTAGGGAACAAGAGAGGAAATGGAGAACATGAAGAAATCCCATCTTGAAGGTTCTGATAAGTTGGATTTGGCTTTTGATGTCTTCAGAAGAATCGTAGTACTTGAAAAGACCTTTCCAACGCATATTCATATGTGTCAATCGGACGAATGATGACTACGAAAAGTGCGTTACAAGTTCACTCTATCGATGATGTCAAGCTGAACGGACGGCGCCCGCCGGCCTTTCCACGACGCCCGCCGTCCTCTCAGATCCGGACTTGCGACACCCGGCCCGAGTTTATTTTTATAGGAACTTTTATCTATCTTTTCCTATGGTTTTAAATGGCCGGTTTTGAGCCTAAATAGACTATTCTTTTCGTTATTCATTCATTAGATAACTATGGAGACAAGAATGGAGGTTTTCTACTTTGGTATGATTCACTAAACCTTTTTAGTTTCACCTACGATTCAGAGACATGGTTGGTTGACTTATGAGACATGAATTCTATGTTATTCCAATGATTGATTCATAGTTTGGGCGACTTATGAGACATGAATTCGCGAGAGTAATTGTGCCTTTTGTAGCAACCACACGAAAGTGATTCCGCGAGGATGATCTTGATTATGTAGGGAAATGACAGTTTGGGCGTCCATTCTGCCTAGAACTTTCGGAATTTGTGCTATTTGTATGTTGAATCCTGCAAAATTAGGGTTTTGCCTATAGATGTAAGGGATTGTCATCTCTGCGAAGAGTTGCAATCTACCATTCCGGAATGGCTCACCGGAAAGGACTTGTGGATAATAGTCATAGGTCCCCGGTTCGAACCCCGGAATGGCCGCTCTTTATTTACCAATTCAAGAAGAGTTGCAATCCATATAAACCAAAGTCGGAATAATCCAAATAATTAGAATAACTACAAAGAGAACGAAGGATCAATAAACCAACCATTGTTGAGAATTCGTAGGTGAAACTACTTCATCCCTATTGTTATCAATCAATCATCATTGCTACTTTTACTTTATTTGGTTACTTTGATCATCTCAATTACCTTTCATTTCATTACTTTAATAGCAATTTGAGTAGATAGGAAATGTATTCTCTATGTGGGTTCGACCCCTTACTTATCCACTATACTAGTTTAGTAGTTAGTTGTTAGTTTGGGAATTATTATTTTTGGTGAGGTGAAACACACGATATTTCATCCCACCAGTTAGTCATGAAAACCGTTTCAAAACCATGTAACCGATCAAAACATTCGACCGTAAAAGTTCATGAATTTTGTTTTGCAAAACTCCCAAATCAGACCCTTAAATCAGTCCTTGAAGTCCCCTTAAAGCGTTGAAAGCATGTCGCGAAAACGATCGTCGAAAATGTCAAAAATATGGAGTTAAAACGTTGAACTCAGAAGTTCAGTCGCGGCCGCGACAGCCAGCATTTCAGACGAGCCTCTCGCGGTCGCGAGCAACTCGCGCCCCCGAGACCCTCGAGTCGCGGCCGTGAATCTGGAGTCCCCCTCTTAAGGCATCCGGACTTACCTCGCCGCCGCGAGTTACCCTTGTTGTTTCCACGAGTTAGAACTCTAATAGGGTTGTTCTTCCTCGCAGCCGCGAGACCTTTGTCGCGGCGGCAATTACATCTCTAAATCTAAGATTCAAGGGACGTGTGTGGCCTTATGGGGAGTTGTTTGGAGCTCCCCTTTTTCCCAAGGTACCCAGGCACATGTTAGTACAAGAATGATTCGACAAACACGAAGAGGTGAAGAGATTTTTCACCCAACACTTCCTTGGTCCACTTCTTCTTCTCCCGGGTGGCTTTTGAGGTGATTTGAGGTCAAAACTCCTAGATCCGCTTGTGGGGTGAGTGAGAGGAGTTAGTTAGGGAATAAAGGAGATAACTTGGGAGGTTGAGAAGTGAAATGAAGAGGAAAGATGTCAACTTACCCTTCCTAGACCCAAAACCAAGCAAACGAACCCCGAGGTCTTCGATCCTTGACTTCCGGGTTGAGATGTGGCACTTATGGACCTCCTTGGCTCCTTGGAAGGTGTTGAGGGTGATGGACTCTTTCTATTTCGAAGGAGAGAGGGAAAAGCAATGTGAGAGTGGTGTTTGGAGGGTGGTGTCGGAAGGAAAAGCGGAAGAGGAGGTTGTTCTCCTTGGTGTTTTGGTGGTGGCTTAAGGGAAGAGGAGGGCGGTGAAGTGGTGGTTGTGGAGTTGAGATGGGGCAGCACAAGAAGAGAGAGGAGAGAGCAAGAGAGTGTTTAGGGTTTTGGGTTTGTGAAATGTGGAGCTTCCAACCCTTTTTTCTCTTTTGAGGACAATTTGGCATACTAAAAGCTTGGCATCTTGTGGAGTTTGAATTTGTGATGATGTCACATCCTTATCCCTTTCAGTAGATGATGTGGATCAAGATCGATCCATGCGAGCTATCAGGATCGATTCAAGGGCTATTGGAGAAAGAGTATGTCCTCCTCAAGAAAAAGAAGAAGGCGTTACCATGGCTTGAAGAGAAGAAACCATTGAAGAGGCCAAAGATATATTAATTATTATTATTATTTGTTTTAGTTCTTTCCATATTTAGTAACTCCTATGTTAGTTAGAGCTATTTATGAAATGTCTTATTTTTAGTAATACTTAGTTAGGTGAATAAAAGTGGAAATAAAAGTCTATCACTATAGATATTTTCCTTGCCATTAAGTAGGAATTGTAGGAGATTTATCTCGTTTATTAATATTTTATTTTAGCCAAATGATATCATTTGCAAGGAAGGATTGGCCATGCCTTGTTATTTAAGAATCATTCTATTCATTCAATAAACGGATATTGGAATTAAAATTGAAGAAACCTTTTGGCTAAAAGGTTCTTCGATTGCCAATCCAAAACCATTGCCCTCTTATCATTCAAGTTCTTGTTCATTCAATTAAGAATCTGATCCAATCACCCAATCAACCAAACACAAAGAAGAAGAGCACACTCGGTAAAACCGTCACAAAACCTAGGAGGGCCGTCGCTGCAGAAGACACATCGTCACGGCTCCCTCGCAACAAGCCCAGGTGGCGGCCGCCGCACCTTGGCTGCGTTCACTGCATCTGTCGCCGCTCTAGCAGCCACGTCGTCGCCGCGTCCCTGTCGCCACCGATTCGTCGCTGCTTCCTTTGTCGTGGGTTGTTATTTGTTTGCTTCGTGTTTTGTCGCATTAGTTCGAAACCTTTATTGTAATACTTGTTCAAAATCAGGAGGAGTTCAAGAATAATTGCAAGATCGGGACATCATCCAGTCGTTATTCTTGAGCCCACATGCGAAGGATCAGGAATACCAATGCATCAAGTGGTACCAGATCCGTAGGTATATGCAAGTTCTTGTCTTTTATTGATGTTACCGACGTTTTGACTCAATGGTTTGCGTTATCTATGGAGATTGGGATGATGATCTAGACCCTTTGGAGGGATTCTTTGCCCTCAAAAGGGTAGCCAAACAAGGTCAGCGACAAAGGGAGGCTCAAAGGCGTTGCCTTTAAGCTTCTTGAACCGCTCAACATACTCATGAAGACTCTCCGTAGGTGATTGCTCAATACTAGACAACTCCTTCTTAAGTTTGTTGATGTGAGTCGCAGGAAAGTACTTTTGCATGAAAGCTTTCTTCAATTTTACCCAAGTAGGAATGCTTTCTGGGGGGGTAGGTAATAAAGTCAATCGCTTGCATAATCTTTCAAGGTAAATGGGAACACTCTCAACATCAATTGGTCATCGGTAAGGCCTTGGGGTCTAAGTCTATCACACACACTTACAAAGGTAGGAAGTTGCTTGTTTAGTTCCTCCCCATGAAACCCATGGAAGTAGGGTAAAATATAAGGCCAATTTGACTTGTATTCAAATCTTGAACCCTTAGGGAGATCAGGAAGGCTAATTGCAAGTGGTCACTACTAGAATACTGCAATTAGACATCCTGTGTTTTAAGTGTGTTAAGAAAGTAACAGATCTTAAACTTATCTATTACATCAGTATTTTTTTTTGTGATGTTTAAAACAACTTATACAACGGTTAAATATATGGATATATGTAAAATTATTGGTTTAAAATAATTTAAAACATGTGCTTTTAAGGAAAAGGTGGGATCAAATACTTGGAAAGAAATTGGAGGGTTTTCAAATTTGAAGTTTATTTTTAACACACTTAACCATTTGTCCATTTCTCTCCATCTCTTCTCTCTCCCCCTCAAATTTAATTACCTCAATGCGAACCCACTAAATCCTCAAATCCCAACTCTTCACTGCTGCCTTCTTCCTCTGGCGACCGTCCACCTCCGTTACTGCCTTCTTCCTTCGGCGACCATCCTCCCCCGTTACTGCCTTCTTCCTCCTGTCATCTCTCTAAACCTCATCTCCACCACAAACCCGTTGTGAAAATGGATGGGAGTTGAAGAACCCTAAATCACTCACTTTTCTCTGCCTAAATCAGAAGAAGCATCTCGCTTCCGCTGGTCCTTGGAATCGTCATCTTTGGTTCTATTCCCTCCTGAGGCGTTTGAGGTTGACAATGAGCCAACAGGCCAGGGCTTCTTTTTCATTTTTGGCTTCTTTTCGTAATACAGGTAAGTTACTTTTAAAAATTTGTGGCTCCTCTTTCGTTTGAGTTCAAGATGTATGGTGTATTGATCTGTTTACAAGATAAGTATTCTAGAATTCGGTTTTGATTTTATGGTTAGGCTATGAATTATGATTTTGGATTTATTAATTTGGCTTTGAATTAGGGCTTTCGATTTGAGTGTTTAGGTTTCTAAATTCATATGAATAAGCTAAAGAAAGAAGAAAAAACATGTCCAAGTCACCGTCAAGAAATGGTCCATAAAGTCTCACAATTTGATATTAAGCTTAACTGAAGACGAACCCTAGTTGCCTTCCAAAATATCAGTTTGGCTGATTAAATCAGCTTGAATATCCATCTCTGAAACAACATCTTCTTGCTTGACGATTTTCATATCCTATATTTCTTCAATATGGCTTTCGATTTGAGTGTTTAGGTTTCTAAATTTTTGGTTTTATTGCTTGTTGAAAATTCCATAAATGTGTGGCTTTGCTAGATTTAAGAAGGTACAATAAGAGCTTGCAAGATTTTTTTTCCATGGAATAGGTAGCTTTTGAATAGAAGAACTAGCAATAAGAGCTTGAATTTCGATTACCTATGTTCATCCATTTTGCATAATCGGTTGTATTTCCCTTCTCACTGGCTTAGCTGAATGGAATTCATTAAGAAAAGGGCAAGGATATAGGTCATTTTTTCTATAACTTCCGTATAATTGTTATGTGATCCACACGTCTATTTATATTAGAAACCCAGTTTCCAGGTTTTGACTAATCATTTACAAAAAAAAAAATATGGTTTCTTTTGGTGTGTTGAGTACAGGGATCTCTCATACAATAATCTATCAGGGACAGGGTCAGTTCTCGTCAATGGTTCCTTTTCACTTTTTACCCCCATCAAGTATCCTTCGTCTGCCAACTTCTTAGATAGATTTCTAGAGAATGGAAAATCTATTACAGATTTCCTCTTGTAGTTTTCAGGGTATCACTCATTTAAAAAGACCACCATCAACTCCGTCTTCTCCATCCCGGATACAACAATCCCTTGGAGGTTCGTTGTATAAAGAAGGATCTCAATTGACAACGTCTCATAAGTCACACGATTTTAAATGGAAAGATTAATGTCCGATGCTTTTCAGGTTGGTGGTTATTCCTACTGCCTTTAAAGAGGATATTACTGGCAGTTGTGAAGGTTATAGATGGTTTTTAGTTGTCTAAACCATATCAAAATAAATTCGAACCTACCGAACTAATGTAGTGTGGTAAGCACGAGTCGATCCCACAGAGAATCAAGTTATTCCTAAGTTAAGTCTATTTACCAATTAAGAGAAAATAGGGGGTTTTATGTGAAAAGATTAAGAAAGAAAATAACTAAATATATGAACAAGTTAACGGAGATAACAATTGAAGGAATAGTTTCATCTACAAATATCCACTTTAATTTGACTAGTTGATCCTTGATTCTTCTTCAAGTTCTCTTTTCATCCTATTATTGTTCCTGTCCTGAGCTTGTGTAAATTACTAGTCCTACGAGTCATAGTAACCCTTACTAATTAGATAACCCTAACACGGTCAAGATTTAACCTAATAGTAGCATTAAGATTAAGGATTAACCAGGGTATATGCAACACCAAGCTACGAGTCAGCATTTAACATATAATTGATTCTCTACACACCAGTTTAGTCCTACGAGTCCTAAAAAGGCATCATTGCTACGATGGATTAAGGTTCACTACGAGGAATCTAAAAAATCCTAGCAATAATCTCAACTAGTTGCGCGGACTAGAAGAAATCAACAATATTCGCAAAAGAATCAATACGAATCAATAGGAATAAAACAAGAATAGAAATCTCACAACTTTATCAAATCAAAGCTTCAATCCATAAACGAAACGGAGGAGTTTAGATCTCCATAAAAGTAAGACAAAAGACAATTAGGGTTTAATTGGTCAAAAGTCACGGCCGGCCTACTCTTTCACACGGCTTCGTATGAATGTGAATATATATTAGGATGAAAACCTAAGCTATCTAAATTTATATAAATATATTATATTTCTATCTATCTATCCTAATTATATTATAATATTTATCTAATTTATCTAACTAGCCTAATTCCTAATGAATAACGGCAAAACTCTAAAAGTAACACTTGCGAGCCGTATGAATCCTTCCGCCTCCTTCTGTATCAATCCATCAGCCCATCTAGTTGATCCATAATTTGAGCAAGCATGCAACTCTCCCCCGACTTTATATAATTTGTCCAACACAATTTATTCCGACTTCGCTCCAAAATACCTGAAATCAATAAAACACGGGTGTAGACTTCAAAAACTAAATAATAACAAATAAACTATAAAACATGTAAACATGCTCTAAATTACTATGCAAATCTATACAAAAAACATGACTAAAATAAGCCCTATCAAACTACCCCATGCTTAGACTTTTGCTTGTCCCTAAGCAAACTAATCACAAAACAAAGAGAAACTCAAAGAAAAACAAAGACTAAAAGAAATTTCTATTAATGATCACTCATTAGTATCGTTCTCATGGCTTCAGGAGTGTTTATTATGTTAAGCTCAAAATAGTTATGACACTGTGAGACCCACATCAAACTGTTCATACTCATTGCTTTAAACTTCGATTAGGTTCAGGGAATGCTTGCATTCAGAATGTATTGAGCAATCAAATTCATTAAGCACATAAAAATCGCCATAAGCACCCATAGATTACTATGCCTTTTCTACTTCGGAATTTCAATAAAGCTCATATTTTTTTCTTCTTTTTTGCAACACTTTTTTTTTTCTTCCTCCTTGCGTGAATTTTATCCTCCACAAACAAGATCGGTTACTAACCGTATTTTTTTCCTTCTTATGATTTTCAATTTTCGAGTGAATTTTATCCTCCTCGAGCATGTCAGTATGTAAGTGTTTGCTTTGTTTATTGATGATTCTTTTCACTCGAGTGAATTTTATTCACCTCGAGCGGTGCAAGTGAATTTTATTCTCCTTAAACTCATCAACCCAATGCACATAAAAAATATATAACCGAATTTACTAGTGCTTTTCATCAGGGGTTTAGACATATACAATAGAAACCATATAAAATTTGGTAAAATTGCTCAAAACTGAACATCTAACCAATAACCAAGTTTCAACTATAGCTCATAATCCAGATTATCTATGGGAATCCCACAAGTGTCGTTATTCAATTAAAGATTCAAATTTATTAACTCTTAAGCCATGAAAAACCATATATCATCATCGAAGTCATGCCAATCATAAAAACCTCTCTCTATCACAACTAAAAGAAAATCTTAACAAATTAAAAACAAAGACTCAAGGACTTATACTAGACCATGGGATAATTATCAAACACTTATAATACAACCTATAATAGCTAAAAAATTTGAAAAAACAAAACAAAACAAATAAAACATATAAATACGAATTCGGAGCTACACTCGAATTCCCCCACCCCATGCTTAAAATTTTACTTTTTCCTCAAAGTAAAGAAAAAGAATAAAATAGGTAAAGGAACCTCACAATGCAAATCAGGCATTCGAGACAAATCTTTCGGCTCAAGAGGAGGTAGTGGTGTTGCCTCTGAACAGACCCTAAAATTCAGCAACTTTTCATGGTTATAGGACATGTTCAACACCACAAACAGCAGAAAAAAAACAAGCCAAAATTGCATAGCAATCAACCACCAATTCAGTTAAGTAACAAAGGAATATCAAAGCATAAAATTCAGCAAGATAGATGACTATTCCTAAGTACTAACACAAATATAATCAATAAGCACAAGATGATAACTATGAATATGAATAACTACATAGAATCAAATCCTCACAATCCAAACAACCATGTCATCGAATCACAGACGAAACTATGAGTTTAGCAACTCATAGGCCAATTCTCTCTCTCTCTATCGGTGTTCATTGTCTCACACAATAGCCACTCTCTCCGCGAATAAACTAAATAAAACCTAATAGAGACTCATAAGGAGTCGGCAAAACCCTAATAGAAATAAGAATATAATAATAGGAAATATGGTCTTCAGATCCAAAATCGCAATCGTTGGAAACCGGCCCACGACGGGCGCCGTGTAAATGGCGGCGGGTGCCGCCCTTACAGTGATGGGATTCCCTCGATTGACTTCAATAATATCCAATGTCGTGCTTCCTTGCTTCTCTCTAGCTTCTTCCTCGGCCTCCATATGCTCTAAAACATGTCTCTTAAGCTCTTCCAAAGTCCCTTCAAGGTCGGAATGTGATTCTGTAGAATAAACCCTAAAAAGGCGTAGATTCCGAACTCGAATACTTCACAAGCAATATACGAAATTAGACTCAAACATAAGCAAAACCATTATCTAAATGCAATAAGAAATACCTATAATGCCTATATGAAATATGCATTACTAAAGACTCTCCATAGATGATTGCTCAACACTAGATAACTCCTTCGTGATTTTGCTGAGTCGAGTAGCAGGAAAATACTATTGAAGGAAAGCTTTCTTTAACTCAACCCAAGTAGTAAAGCTTTCGGGGGGTAGATAATATAGCCAATCTTTAGCTGAATCTTTTACGGTAAAGGGAACACTCTAAGCATTAATTGGTCATCGGTAAAGCCTTCGGGTCTAAGTCTATCGTATACACTAGCAAAGTTTGCAAGGTGTTTGTTTGGTTCCTCCCTAGGCAATCCATTAAAATTAGGCAAAATAGTAGACCAATTTGATTTGTATTCAAACCTTGATCCCTCAGGGAGAGCAGGAAGTCTAATTGCAAGCGATTGCACATTCAAATTAAGTTCTTTTAAGCTTCTTATGGTCCTTCTTGGTGGAACAACAACATTGTCTCCCATTTCCTTATGTGTGTCAAATTTTAGCCTCATTTTCAACCTAGAAAGAGATCTTTCAATCTCATGATCAAAAGACAAAGGTGGTGAATTAGAAGAATGAATTTGAACCATACAAGAACAAGAAAGACTTAAAGAAAAACAAGGAACTAAAATAAAATAAAAATAAATCAAAGATAGAAATAAAGAAAAGAATACTCTTTTCTCCCCAGCAACGACGAAAACATTTTGGTGCGGGATGAACGTCGTTTGCTTTTTCGTCCTTTGCCAAATATCAATAATATCCTAACTCAAACCTCAAACCAATAGATTAGTATATCAATAGATTGATAAACCAACAAACTAGTATAGCGATGAAGTCCGGCGTCGAACCCAAAGAGAGAACAGTTGCTATGCAATGTGTCTAACAATGATTCTTATGACAAAAGCAATGATTTATAGCAAATTGATAACAAAGTAAAGTAAAGAGATCAATTATTACAAAATATTGATAATAAGATAGAGAAGATAATTCACCTGTAATTCTTGACAATGGTTGAGGTTCAAGATCCTAGGATTGATTCAATATATATTTCTAAGCATATGTCAGCTTGACTAAAGTTGATAGAGCTGCAAAAATACAATCTTCTTATTAAATATCAATAAAGAATAGCATTAAACACTCAAGTTCTAAAACCAATTCGCAGATCGATTCAATGTAAATAGAACAGGAACGGAAAAACCTTATTCGGCCCTATCACATCTATCGACATAGATCAATCGAAATCATCCACTACAGACACATAGAAACATCCCTAAACCAATGGCTTCATTTGCTATCTAGAAAACAACAAGGAATTCATAGGATAGATGCAATTCCTAACACGGTGATTGATCATAAAAAGGAACACAAATATAATCAATAAGAACAAGATGATAAATATACTCATAAATAACCAATTGAAATCAAATCCTCACAATTAATTCAACCATGTAACGACACACGTCTGATATGAATGAAATAAAACTTAAATATGTAACGACTCAGGATTATGATTCCCAAGTTACGTATCGAGGGATGAAACCCCTCGTTAGGACCTTGCGCCCTGAGTACAGGTTGAAGAATTGAAAGCCTAGTCTAACATTTCAAAGTGGGATTTCATACGCAAAATTCGTAGGTATCGTTGGAATCCCCGGGGAAGTCCTTTGTACCTGTCATAAGTCTAAGCGTGGGAAAACTCATAGTCATACAAAAGCAGAAGTAAAGTATGATACAAAAGGGGTGCCACTGCAGAGTCGGGTCAAAATGGAGTCTAAAAGCATAAGTTTGAAAGCATAGTCAAAGTCTGGTGAAGTCAAACCCTCCGACACTCACTCTCCGCCGAACAAAAGGACTCGCACGATAGTCAAGCAGTGTGGTGAGCCTAATTTGCCATGTTCTATAGTTACTTTTATATCGTTTTCTGCATACATTTCATACATTTGGCCTAGAATAGTTCAGAATCTATGTAGTTTACACTTATTTGCCAAATTATGGAGTCTACACAAGTTTTTGTTTAATTTTGCAGAAATCGAGGCATTTGACAACAGTTCAGAGAAAGGAGAAAGTTCGAAGTCAACTACAGAAGTTCTGAGGTCAAGGAGTACCGGACCCAGGACAAATCGAGCTGGAAACAAGAAAATCGGGTCAACATCATCAGGTCGATATTGAGTACATTTAGTCGATATCGAGTTGTCCAGTCGATTTCCACCCAGAAAAGCCAGAATCGACTAAGGAACAACAGAGTTGGTCGATATCGACCATGTCAAGTCAATATCGAGTGCCCATATCGAGCCAAGAACCAGAAGTCGACCCAGAGAGCTGAAGGAAGAAAAATGAAGGTCGATATCGACATGAGCTAGTCGATTTCGAGTTCTGTCAGTCGATTTTCACACTCAATATCGAGTTCTTTAGGTCGATATCGACCAAAGTTGCTGTCTTTGTTCTGTTTTCTGCTTTTCTCTGTTATTTCTGTTTGTCAGGTTGATTTTGTGCTTAGTTTGGAACTGAAAAGGCTGGCGCTGACACGCTTTCTCGTGGATCGATCCTGACTACCTTCCAAAGTTGCGGTTGCCGGGGAAGCACTCAATCGCGCCCTTTTTAGTTCTTTATCTTTTCTTTATATTTGTTTTTACTTTTTAGTTCCTTTTTACTTGTTTCTTTTTATTTTTGTTTCTCAGGTGCATGCGAAGAACTGATCGCCCGCCTATAGACCCAATTCTCGAGCCTGAGCGATTTTTCCATCTTCGACAAGGCTTAGAAGGAGACTCATGTCAACATCCGACAATGAGAATGCGGGCCAGCTCACACCAGCACAAGAGCTTGAGCAAATCCGCCGACAGATTGACGCACTCACCACCAGAGAAGCTGAAGACGCCCGACGAGAGGCAGAATATGCACAGAACCAACAGCGGTTGGAGGCAAGGGTAGATCGCGAGATCAACGCAAGGAGAGAACTTGGGGAGAGGATAGGGCATGTCCCAGCCAACGCAAAGGAATATCTACATCCCACTCTTAAAGTTCCAAAATCAGCGATCGTTCTTCCTGCTATTAATTTTGAAATTCTTCCTTCTTTTATTACTGAAATTAAGAGGAGTAAATTTATGGGAAGAATCAATGAATGTCCTTTAGAGCATGTCACCACTTTCATAGACTTGTGTGAGGTTATAGTTGATTGTGCTAATTTGGAATACTTAAAACTAAAGGCTTTTCGTTGGTTCCTTGCAGGAATAGCACAACAGGGGCTGGAAGGATTGCCTGCACGGTCAATTTGCACACGGAATGAACTACAGGACCTGTTGCAAAGACAACTGCCCTCAGACAACAAATCACGGCTTTCAGACAAAAGCCAGGAAAACCTTTAGCACAAGTCTGGGAGCGCTACAACAGGCTTCTGAAATCATGACCTACCCATGTACAGCCGCTCTATGTCATCCAAGAGATCATCTTCAATTGCCTGGATACGCCTACTAAGGATCGGATCAACAACTACACCAACTATGAGTATCTTGGATACACTCCACGCCGATCATGGGAGGTATTTGAGATACTGGCAAACTACGACAACACCTATAGGACTTCTGCGGCCGCTTCCGATGAAAGATATGAAAGGTCTGCCCCATCTATGTCATTGTATATGCCATCAAAGGAAGTTGATCCAGACGTCAAGGAGCAATTCTAGATTGACCAGGTACGCCGTCTTACTAAACAAGTTAAATTCCTCTCTAAAAATCAGCCTTGTTTGGAATGTGGGTCTGTGAGGGACAACACCACTGCGTGCCCACACGTCGATCAAGTACAAGCGACAGAGACCCACGAAGAGGTAAGGTATGCGGGGGGGGGGGGGGGGGGGGGGACGCCAGCCCCAGCATCAGAACCCCCTCCCTACAGAGCTCCTGGTCACCCTGATAGAAAAGGTAAGAAGGATGACCTGCAGAACATCCTTGAAGAGATACAGAGGAATCATTAAGACACCAAGCAGTCTATCAATTCCATCTATACTCAGATGCATGGGGTCAACTCTAGGCTTGGGGAAATTTATATATGGAGGAAATCGATTGACACACAAATTGGCTAGCTGGCTTCATCCGTCCCCAAACAGTCAGGTACGCTCCCTAGAACCTCTGAACCTAACCCTAAGGGTAAATCTACTGGACATGTGGCTGCCATGAACCTATGGAGTGGGCGACAGATGCAAACGCCCGAGCAAACGGCGGAGGAAAAGGGCACTGAAGACCAGTCGATATCGACCAACCCGGTTAATATTGGCCAGTCCCCAGTCGATATCGACCCACATGTCGAAATCGACCCAACTCCTCAGCAAATCCTGAGGCCAACCAATCCACTTGATATCGACCAGACACAAGTCGATATCGACCAGACGCCACTCAGTTTCGACCATCCCCACTAGACATCAACACCTCCGCCAAAGAAAAAGATGTCTTTCCCGACGAAATCTCCAAAGGATCCAGCAGAAAAGAAGTTCTAGTTGTAACGGCCCGAGATTATGATTCCCGAGTTACGTTTCGAGGGATAAAACCCCTCGTTAGGATCTTGCGCTCTGAGTACAGGTTGAAGGTTTAAAACCGAAGATTTGTAGTTTAAAGCGGGATTTCGCACCCAAATCCAAAAGGTCCGTTGGAGACACCGGGGTAAACCCTTGTGCCTGTCCTAAGTCTACAATGCGGAAAGTCCATTTAGGCATTCAACCAACATAAGTCAAGTTAAAGCAAAATACAATCCCAAAGGTGCCACGACAGAGGTGGGACAAAACAACGTAAAAGAGTATAAAAGAGAGGAAGTCTAGTGGTCTCTCGAGCTCTCAATATAACGCCAAAAGTCTTTAACCCGCCAAGCATCCATATAAGCAAAGATAGCGGCTAGCGGTTACCTGAATCTAAAAAAAAATGAGGGGGGTGTGGGTCAATCATCAGGCCACTCATGCGCGTGTGTAAACACACTCTGACAGGCATATAATAAGCATCCTATTCCTAAGATGAAATGTGTAATGCAAAGCGGGACTTAAACAGACAAGCATACGGATAATTAAGTACGAACATAAATAAAGAGGCGCAGTTACAACAAATCCCAAATAGCATGTCCCTCTATTCTCCTAAGGAATCCTCTAGCAACTCCCTTCGAAGGGAACTACCTCACCCACGGTGCAGGCCATCCCTACGTAAGGAGCCTACTAACTATGAAGGGAAGGCAAACAACGACACCCATACAAGGCCTAATGCTTTAAGAGTCCTATGGTGACTTATTACCAAAAAGCCTACCTCACCCATCAAGTGCAAGCAACTTTCTATAGTAAGCCCCACTAAGATGACAAGAATAGAGAAAAAGGTCACATCCAATAAACACCTATAACGACCGTTTTCTAGCAAAGACATATAGCAAGTCATATTGTTTCCATTTTAGATCCTAAGCGTGATTCTAAGTCGTATGGTGCATAAACACTAGCTTACTATATAACACTCAATGCATAGAGCGCCCATCATGAGTAAGTTCAAAGAAATTACCTGGAGAAGCGCAGAATCCAAGCAATATAACAATCAAGCGAATCCAGGCGGATTAGAGCTCACCTAGAAGATAAGCAACATAATAAGTCTAAGTCTAACTTACACAAAGGATATCAAATAACACACATAAGATTCACATAAAACATATATAAGTTAACCATCCCATCATCAACAACATTAATGTCTCAATTCAATTTCTCATCGTGTTTCATCATCTCATATCGTTTTCATCATAACTTGCCAACTGATTAGCTTAGACAATCTCCATATCATACTTAGTCGAATTCGCATATTACTATTTCATACTCTCACTTATCATATGAATATATATCATCTTCATCAATAGTAACCAATATTTAATCTCTTGTAATAAATCACCACAATTCATGCTATTAGTCAGACATATCATTACGTTAGTCAAACGATCATATTATCGCGCTAGTTAGTCATCGAAAAAGTATAATTCCCAAGTTAGTTCCAAAACCATTTTGAAATCCGAATCAAACAGTTAAGAATTTCGACTCTTGAAAATACTCGCTAAATTCCTTTTTCAATTTATTTATTAAATCACTCTCCAACCTTGAAATTCTTTTCCAAATTCTTTTTAATTTCTAAGTCCAAATAATATTATATGATATTTTAAATACCCTTTATTAACCACTTTTCATAAAATATATTCCAAATCCTTTAAAATTCCAACCATTTTTATTTAATAAAACCAACCCTTTGGAAAATCTCCAAAATAATATTTTCTCTTTTAAATCCTCAAATAATATTAATTAGCTAAATAAATAATTAAATAAGTAAACGGTTAAACCCGAACCGAACCAAACCCATTTAAATCCAACCGAACCGAACCCACAAGTAAAACCTAACCAGAATAAATAATATAACAAGCAAGGAGGTGGCCCCACAATTCATCTTCTTCTTCGTTTCAAACGGGAGGTTCCCGCCTGCACACGATCGACAAAGTTCGACCCGCTTCCGGCTCCATGACTCGCCCCCGCTAGGGCTAGTCTGGCTTCTCCGGCCTTGGCTTGCACTCATCCTCGCACACTCTCGATCTCACTCACTCATCTTCGCTCGCTCAACGCTCGCGCTCGCCTCCGCTCTCGGCTCGACGTTGCTTGCTCACGCCTCTCTCGAGCTTGTCGAAGCTCTCAAGCTAACCCAATCATCCCGCCTTAAGCTCTCACTCACTCCCAACTAATCTAAACATCGAAAGGATTCAAGACATCGAATGAGAAAGAAAAGAAGGCTCGGGAGCTCACCGACGGGTTCGCGACTTCGGAGCTCTCCATCGGAGGTCTGGGTGTTGTCGGTGCCCCGCAATTGCTCGTCGGACCTGCGTTAGACATGGGTGAGTGTGATGGAGGAGCTCGGGGGTGATTTGGATCAGAAACGAAGGAGAACGGCTTACCGGAAGATTGTTCGCGCTCGAACGGAGCGACGGAGTTCTGGTGGCTTGCGGCGGCTCTGGGGAGCTTCTGGGCTGCTCCGGCTGCTAGTGGTGGCTCCGAGGGGTGCGTGGACCTTCTGCTGGTGGCTCGAGGTAGAAGGAGGGAAGAAGGAGGAGGAGACGGTGGTGATGGAATGGTGGCGACGATCATGTTGGTAAAATGGTGATGGTGACGATGTGTGATGGAGATGAATCAAAATGGAGCGGAAATGGTGCACCGATGGGAGCGGGAGAGTGAGGGAGGGAGTCGGTGAAGGTGTTGGTGAAGAACGATGATGATGACAGTGATGGTGAGCAGGTGAAAGTGAGGGGTGAAATAGGCAGGGTGATGGGTTCCGGTTGCAGGGTAAGGTAGAAGGGAGTGAGTGGGGGTAGAGTGTGAAATTGGTTAAATCAATATCCGGAATAAATCTCGAATACGTGAATTTTGAATCCCGCAATTAGTTCTTAAATGTGAGTTTTCCCGACTCTCACTCTCTCGATCAATTAGATTTTTAAAATCGACAAGGATATCGCCATCCGATAATTATTTTGAATTTTTGGGGTAAAAGAATGGAATTTATTCGTCAAATTTTATATTCCGGTCGGAATCCGCTATATGAGTTTTAAAACCGATTAAATTTCATTTTTAATTTTCTTTTTCCGAAAAATTAGGATTTGAAAATCCGAGCCTTTACATCATCCATCTTTAAAAATAAGTCTCGTCCCTGAGACTAAAATCATTTTAAAAAAGGGGATGAAGTTTAGAATTGGTGAGTTCAAGGATTATGCCATTGATCCCGTAAACACCTCATAAGTCCCTCTATGAGGTCCTCACAGTATCGTTGCCGTGATGATAATATCCTCAAATAGATCGTAGTAAGAATGTAATATGGGCCCCTACCACATCCTTACTCCGACTCCTTGGCCATATCATAACTCAAATACTTGTATCCATTTCGTGGGGCGTTAAAATGAAAACTAGGGTCGCATTAGTTTCTTAAAATCCAAGTTAGTCTCTTTCGAAACACCATTCAAAATTTCAAGTTCGACGTTAGTCAAAGTCATTTCCAACTTTTCATTTCATCCTACCATCCACCTCTAAAGGCTAATCCTATATTTTCTTCCTAGGTTTCAAGTCAGAATCAAATTTCAATAATCCAACTTCTATCATTTCTATCATCATGCATCGTATATAGAATAGCAATCACATCTCACGATTATAGGACATAACACATCAAGGATGGTGGCATACCATAACATATCTAGCACATCATCACATCAACGAGGCTCATCACATCATATTACCAAGGATCTGCACACTACTACCAAGCATAAGCACGAAATCAAACTGATACCACTAACCAATCTCACTAACCATCCACCTCTAAGAATCCAACTCATACTAGTCATCTCACACCTGTCACTCTCGACCAACTCTTACGCAGAAGTCCATTTCGTGCTACTCCCAACCACGAATTTCCAAGACCCTCATCACCAGCACCTATCCACAAAGACCAAACACCGATTTTACCTACTCATCCCCTGGGCATACTAACTCGCCTCACAACATTTCCCCTCAACAATCCTCCTAATCCACTCCTAGCTCTCTCTCATCCACCTCTAGAACTACGACCACTGCCTATACTCGCGCCCACTCTTAAGGTCACCCTCATGGAACTAGTCTAGACCTCAAACGCAACCCTCTTATCCTAAACGCTCACACCGCGCACCCACTACCTATCGACACTTCTAGCTAGGACATCTCTCTCAAAATCTCGACATACTAGCCCCACTCCCCACCTAAGACCTACATGGAAGCTCATATATACTCACAGACTACTATCTTCAACACATCACCACTCACTCGGTTCTACTCAAGCTAACGCATCATTCCTGCACCCCATCTCAGACAACCAAAGACCCAATCCGAAGACCTCAATCCACCTGCCACTTTTCGACCCGTCTCACCGAAGAATCTCACGACTCAAGCTCAAGAAGAAAGCACTATCATATATAACCCATGATCTATTTACCAGGAAATCAGTACATCAAGCATCGAGGCACACCATCATAGAAACAAGTTAGTTAGACAATCACTTGCTACCAGTTTAGCATATCAGTCATCGCACGCCTATTTGTGTCAGCTCCAGGCCTATTGCACTATGCACATTCCAATTGATATAGAAGAATTCATGATTTGAATGAAGAACGTCCTTCCTTGAGTCATCTAAGAGAATCAAGTCCGTGACTACCATCTTCGAGATGTGTCCGTCATTTACCTTTGGCGACGTCTGTCTTATGGTCTATGGGGCATGGACCCATCACGCTTCGACTGCGCCGCTCCAATGCCACTTGGTCGTCGGTTTCTTCTTGCATGTCGACGCTCATCGAAGGATCGCAAGGGTTAGAAGTTACAAAGATAGGGGAGAGACAAGGGCGGACAACACAACTTCCTTAAGGGTTCAGACATGGACCAGGACTAGGGACGACAAGACCAAAGAGAAGAACCCAACCCGAGAGTTACAATGATTCCCTTGTAATTGTGGCATGCAAACACCTAAAAATCAAGAGATATCATCACATTATTTCATACTAGTATGCACCTATCTCAAGAAATATCGATTTATGCATTCATAACATGTTCATATAATCATCTTTATATCTGCGCCGAACAAGCTGGCAACCTATCATTTCATTCACCAATACTACATGACAGACTAAGAACATGTATGCACAGACTGACATGGGACATATATGGCATAAGTTATGCAAGATCTAGCAAGCATCACATGATATCATATGCACGACTTATCACTCATTTAAATACACACATAAGCAAGTTATAATATTGCGGAAAACATGCTAAGTTGTACCCTAAAAATCATGCTAACGATATGGTGAATTCATGCAGGGTTGGTTTAACAACTATCTCCTCACATACATCCATAATCGCATAGTAAGACAAGGCAGTCACACAATTATATAAGGGCCTATAACTGGGAGGTATATGTCCTATATGATACTAGAAATATTCATTAAACATGTACACAACCATGAGGTCCAATTAGGTTAATCTCGCATGCTAAGTCATCCAATTCACATTGTAAACATTCAATGAGAGTTGACCACATTATCATGGACCTAGTTCATAGGGAGACAATAATCATGGGAATTCAATACATACGGCACATACATCCACTCATAAGTGCAACCATGCGAGGTACCAGGCAAGTCACTGAAGTATACCAATATAACATGTCATTAAATCACAACGAGGCTATCATTATAACTTGGCAGAATTCTCTAAGGGAAATAACCGACTCACCACCCCATTTCCCCGTGTAAAGCTTGTATGACTCGCTGGGTAGGACACAAGGACGTTCACGCTGTTTCCGAGAGGGGTGGCTAGAACTCGTGTTTGGACTCTTGTGGCAAGAAGACATGGTTGGCCATTACAAGGATTAAAAGGGATGACTCCATAAGAAAACTCACTTCTATCTCGAAACAATCTAAATCCTCATCCCCACTAAAATACTCAGGTAACCCTCACATCCGACATGATTTCCGAAGGTAATTAGTTGACCGACTCATATTTCACGTGGAAAACCCCAACCGGAGGTACGAGACTCGATAAAAGCATCGATGGTGAAATACAAAACATGACTCAAAACCAGGAGAGCAGATGCTTCTCGACCCTTGCTAATATGCCTAGGTGTTTTGGTGGGGCGGATGACAGGGTCAGAACCATCCAGGGGTTTGAATTATGTAAGAATTATCCAGACAAAACAGAAAATTTGATTACATAAGAACAAGGTTTCCTCCCGCTAACCCGTTTGCACATACAGTCATTTACATGTTCAAGTTAAGGCATTCTTATTAGATCGCTACTCTAAGCACAATATCACTTATCACGGAGGAAATCAAAAAGATTAATATGATCCTCTTCTAGGAGGATCGCCCTCGGCCCTAATTGTATATAATGCATAAAATCACATAGACGATCTATGCCGTCCTTCGAGGGACGGCTAACCGGAGGGGCAAGAACATCACGACCTCTTAACTCCACACTCCAACCTCTGTGGTGTTCCGTGGAGTTTGTAGGCCCATCTGTAAATAAAAGCTAGTATTTTGCTTACCGTTCCCCGAGTTCTACATCCATAAGTGATGTCTATCCCTTTGGTCTCTACCCAAGAGATTGTTTCCCCTTTATACATTTTAGGTTTAATTCTAACTAAATTCATTTTGCCCTTTTAAAAAGATTTTTCAAAACAATTTGAAAACATTAGGCGATTTTCAAAACCATCATCAATCTATTGTACTCGGATTGCAAAACCTCAGCTCTGATACCACCTTTGTAACGGCCCGAGATTATGATTCTCGAGTTACGTTTTGGGGGATAAAACCCCTCGTTAGGATGTTGCGCTTCGAGTACAGGTTGAAGTTTGAAACCGAAGAATTGTAGTTTAAAGCGGGATTTCGCACCCAAATCCGTAAGGTCCGTTGGAGACCCCGGGGTAAAGCCCTGTGCCTGTCCTAAGTCTACAATGTGGAAAGTCCATTTAGGCATGCAACCAGCATAAGTGAAGTTAAAGCAAAATACAATCCCAAAGGTGCCACGGTAGAGGTGGGACAAAACAACGTAAAAGAGTATAAATGAGAGGAAGTCTAGTGGTCTCTCGAGATGTCAATCTAACGCCAAAAGTCTGAACCCGTCAAGCATCCATATAAGCAAAGATAGCGACTAGCGGTTACCTGAATCTAAAAAAATTGAGGAGGATCTGGGTCAATCATCAGGCCACTCATGCGCGTGTGTAAACTCACTCTGAGAGGCATATAATAAGCATCCTATTCCTAAGATGAAATGCGTAATGCAAAGCGGGACTTAAACAGACAAGCATACGAATAATTAAGTGCGGACATAAATAAAGAGGCGCAGTTACAAGAAATGCCAAATAGCATGTCCCTCTAGGCTCCTAAGGAATCATCTAGCAACTCCCTTCGAAGGGAACTACCTCACCCACGGTGTAGGCCATCCCTACGTAAGGAGTCCACTAACTATGAAGGGAAGGCAAACAACGACACCCATACAAGGCCTAATGCTCTAAGATTCATATGGTGACTTATCAACAAAAAGCCTACCTCACCCATCAAGTGCAATCAAATTTCTATAATAAGCCCCACTAAGATGACAAGAATAGAGAAAAAGGTCACATCCAATAAACACCTATAACGGCCGTTTTCTAGCAAAGACATATAGCAAGTCATATTGTTTCCATTTTAGATCCTAAGCGTGATTCTAAGTCGTATGGTGCATGAACACTAACCTAATATATAACACCCAGTGCATAGAGCGCCCATCATGTGTAAGTTCAAAGAACTTACCTGGAGAAGTGCAGAATCCAAGCAATATATCAATCAAGCAAATCCAGGCAGATTAGAGCTCACCTAGAAGATAAGCAACATAATAAGTCTAAGTCTAACTAACACAAAGGATATCAAATAACACACATAAGATTCACATAAAACATATATAAGTTAACCATCCCATCATCAACAACATTAATGTCTCAATTCAATTTCTCATCTCGTTTCATCATCTCATATCGTTTTCATCATAACTTGCCAACTGATTAGCTTAGACAATCTCCATATCATACTTAGTCGAATTCGCATATTACTATTTCATACTCTCACTTATCATATGAATATATATCATCTTCATCAATAGTAACCAATATTTAATCTCTTGTAATAAATCACCACAATTCATGCTATTAGTCAGACATATCAGTTCGTTAGTCAAATGATCATATTATCACGCTAGTTAGTCATCGAAAAAGTATAATTCGCAAGTTAGTTCCAAAACCATTTTGAAATCCGAATCAAACAGTTAAGAATTTCGACTCTTGAAAATACTCGCTAAATTCCTTTTTCAATTTATTTATTAAATCACTCTCCAACCTTGAAATTCTTTTCCAAATTCTTTTTAATCTCTAAGTCCAAATAATATTATATGATATTTTAAATACCCTTTATTAACCACTTTTCATAAAATATATTCCAAATCCTTTAAAATTCCAACCATTTTTATTTAATAAAACCAACCCTTTGGAAAATCTCCAAAATAATATTTTCTCTTTTAAATCCTCAATAATATTAATTAGCTAAATAAATAATTAAATAAGTAAACGGTTAAACCCGAACCGAACCAAACCCATTTAAATCGAACCGAACCGAACCCGCAAGTAAAACCCAACCAGAATAAATAATATAACAAGCAAGGAGGGGGCTCCACAATTCATCTTCCTCTTCGTTTCAAACCGGAGGTTCCCGCCTGCACACGATCGACGAAGCTCGACCCGCTTCCGGCTCCATGGCTCGCCCCCGCTCGGGCTAGTCTGGCTTCTCCGGCCTTGGCTTGCACTCATCCTCGCACACTCTCGATCTCACTCGCTCATCTTCGCTCGCTCAGCGCTCGCGCTTGCCTCAGCTCTCGGCTCAACGTTGCTTACTCACGCCTCTCTCGAGCTCGCCGGAGCTCTCAAGCTAACCCAATCGTCCCACCTTCAGCTATCACTCACTCCCGACTAATCTAAACATGGAAAGGATTCAAGACATCGAATGAGAAAGAAAAGAAGGCTCGGGAGCTCACCAACGGGTTCGCGACTTTGGAGCTCTCGATCGGAGGTCTGGGTGTTGTCGGTGCCTCGCGATTGCTCGTCGGACCTGCGTTAGACATGGGTGAGTGTGATGGAGGAGCTCGGGGGTGCTTTGGATCAGAAACGAAGGAGAACGGCTTACCGGAAGATTGTTCGCGCTCGAACGGAGCGACGGAGTTCCGGTGGCTTGCGGCGGCGCTGGGGAGCTTCTGGGCTGCTCCGGCTGCTGGTGGTGGCTCCGAGGGGTGCGTGGACCTTCTGCTGGTGGCTTGATGTGGAAGGAGGGATGAAGGAGGAGGAGACAATGGTGATGGAATGGTGGCGACGATGATGTTGGTAAAATGGTGATGGTGACGATGTGTGATGGAGATGAATCAAAATGGAGCGGGAATGGTGCACCGATGGGAGCGGGAGAGTGAGGGAGGGAGTCGGTGAAGGTGATGGTGAAGAAAGATGATGATGACAGTGATGGTAAGCAGGTGAAAGTGAGGGGTGAAATAGGCAGGGGATGGGTTCGGGTTGCAGGGTAAGGCAGGAGGGACTGGGTGGGGGTAGAGTGTGAAATTGGTTAAAACAATATCCGGAATAAATCTCGAATACGTGAATTTTGAATCCCACAATTTGTTCTTAAATGTTAGTTTTCCTGACTCTCGCTCTCTCGATCAATTAGATTTTTAAAATCAACAAGGATCTCGCTCTCTCGATCATTCGAGGTAAAAGGATGGAATTTATTCGTCAAATTTTATATTCCGGTCGAAATCCGCTAAATGAGTTTTCAAACCGATTAAACTTCATTTTTAATTCTCTTTTTCCAAAAAATTAGGATTTGAAAATCTGAGCCTTAACACCAGTGCTTCATTAAGATGCTTCAAAGGCTCAACGTTACCATACCCTTCACAGAAGCTCTTAATGAAATGTCATCCTACGTCAAGTTCCTAAAGGAGATTCTGAGCAAAAAGCGGTCAATGGCAGAGATCGCAGAGGAGTGCAGCCAAATAGACGTACTTGAGAAAAGGCCAGATCCAGGTAAGTTTGCTATAACCATTGGATTTGGTCAATATCGACTTAATGCTTTATGTGACTTGGGAGCCAGTGTGAGTATAATGCCTTTATCAATCTGGTCCAAGATTAAGATAGGTGCCCTAGAGCCTGTGATTGCTAAACTATACATGGCGAACAACACGATGGTCATCCCAACAGGCATGGTGGACAATGTGCCAGTACAAGTTGGTAAGTTCTTCGTCCTTGCTGATTTCATAGCTATTGATATGGCGGAGGACCCTGCTTGTCCAACTATTCTAGGAAGGCCTTTCTTGGCGACGGTGGATGCCAATATAAGCGTAAGGAAGGGAGCGCTCACTTTCAACATCAGTGATGAGGTAATTGAGTATTCCTTCAATAAAACTGAAAGGCACACATGTCCCATGGAAGAGGTTTATTTCTTGAATTGTTTATGCATGGCTACTTTGGATTTCATATTTGATTTATGTGCTTATATGCATGTTTTCCAAAGCACGTCCTCTAATTCCACCATAATAGATTTCGGGTGGGCACTCAAAAAGGTTTTGTACTTTCGTGCCCTGAATACGGAAGTGTAAATGGACAATTAATTTATTCCTTCCGTTTTTAAAACACAGGAGTTCAAAATATAAGTTGTACTTCCGTTTTTGAAAAACGAGAGTACAACTTTTAGTTTTGCCTTCCGTTTTTTAAAAAACGGGAGTTATAAAATTGGGTTGTACCCTCGTATTTAAAAAACGGAAGTACAATTTTAATTACAGCTCCCCTTTTTCAAACACTACAGTACAACTATTTTATAACTCTCGTTTTCTAAATACGGGAGTACAATTTTTAAAGTATTTTGAAAAACCAAACGAGTTTGATATAAACTTTTAAAAAAAATTATAAACACACATAACTTTAATAAATAAATTGGAACGGTTACCCACGACCTTACGCGTTTTGTTAATAAATTATATTTTAGTATATCATATAAGAGTAACTACTCTTCTTTACATACTGTTTAATATTTTTTCACTTATTTATCCAATAAAGAGTAAATAACCAAATTTATTGCATAAGTTACGTTTTGATATCCTTTAATATAATGTTTTATAAATATTTGATTTTTTTTTTAAAAATTGTTAATATAATTAATAAAAAATCAAATAATAATATAAAATAAATAATAACTAAAATATAATAAAATCCTTAAAATTCAATTAGTTATATTTCGATAATGATTTGTGATACTTTACAATAACATATATATTGATCCGAACAAACTCAACCAAAATTATGTTAAACATGTATAAAAGTATATGTGAGATAAACCGATATATTCTCAAACAATTAACTTAAACATAACATAAAAACTAAATAATTTAGAGGCCGTATAAAATAATGGGGATTCAATTTTGCTCACTGACTTAAAAGTCATGGTACAGAGGAAGAAAAATAAATAAAACCAATCAAAACTTTAATTTTAAGTGAAATTCAAAACTTATCGTTGAATGTAAAAAAATGGTTTGTTGGATTTTTTCGAACCAACATTCAAAACTTTTGATTTCTTGTAGATTTTATTACATCATGAGTTTAGAATAAATTAAACTCAACGATCAACAATACTAAACCATATTTATATCATTTCATCGACATAACAAACTTACTTGACTTCTGTCATCGTTGCAAGTTTAAAATATTCTAATAAGGACGTTGAACAAAAGGAATTCCAAAACAGACAATGTCCAAATAATTAATAGGTTTACATACTAAACTACAGTGAATCATTATGAGCAAATGCTAAGTCTTGCAAAGACCCATCGGGACGAAACCTGTGACTGAAAGTGAATTTTCGATACGCGAGCATATTGTGGAAGTGTTGCATTGGGGTCATATCTTGCATCTCGTTCTTCTTGATTCTCTCCCTTGCATTATAAATTTGTTGTCTCGTGCTCAAATTCTCCTTGAATGTATTTTTCAATGTCGCAAGAAGGGGAATTGGCTTTACCCCTCCAAATGTTAAATCTTTCACTAGTTGTATCTCCTCATTCGTCAACCGTCCCACCATCTGATGACCTTGCAGTTTAGGAGGCAGTTTATTCTTATGCATACCACACTCCACTTTCAGCCGCCATACATTTCTTTCGGCTTTCCAACCATACAACAAAAATGGACAATTTTTTTTAGACCTTCCATCCCGCGGGACTATTACTGGTACATCAACACCTCTAGTTTTCTTCTTACCATTTCTATTTTCTCCATATTTTTCACATCCAAAATATACTAAGTCGTATCGGGTTGCCGAGCTATTCCAAGATTTTACAATTGTGAGAACAAAGTTGTTCACAAAAGCAATCTGCCGAGCCCATTCTAATAATTATTCGTAAAACAAGGCGAATAATCAAATCCAACAATGTTCATTCTATCAAACTGAAAACAATTGAAATAGCGTTGAAAATAATCAAATTTCACAAATTTAATCAATATTATCATTAAATTCAACTATAAAAGTTCATAAATATCTGAATATTATTGTTGACATTTTTGTTACCATTGGATGCGTGATTTGACATTCTTCTATGTAGTTCGGCGCAACTAGGGCAAAAATACTGGTTATCGAACATATTCGTCATATTCATACCCTTTTTTTACGCAAAAAAAATAAAAAATTAAAAGCATACCCTTCTGTTTTCTTAACACGTAAGGCAAACATCTATTTTGAATTTCTGTATTTAAAAAACGGAAGGCAAAAAGTAGATTTGTCCTTTCGTTTTTAAAAACCGAAGGTATAAAGTAGTTTTCTTCTCTCGTGTTTTACAAACGAAAGGTATAAAGTTGATTTGACCTTCCGTTTTTAAAACACGGAAGTTATGTATTATATTTTCCAAAAAGTAAAAAAAATAAATAATTAATATAGCCCAACTTCCGTTTTTAAAACACGGAAGTGTATTTTCTTTTTGGGTGACCCACCAAATTTTTTGTGGTGCGGTTAACAACACCCTTCCAAAGTCTATAAAAATCACCCCCATTAAAGATTTTGAAATAGTGTCATGGAAGCTTTAATTGAACTCGATGATGCAAAATTGAATTCATTAGAGAAAGGTGATGATTCTTGTGAAGAAGGAATGTGAAAATTCAGTTTGGAAAGTACTCCATTTCCCCGGATCGTTAGCACTACATTGCCAAAAATTTGCCCACCTTTAGCCTTTTACCAATCTACCCCTTATTTGAGCTTAATTAAAGTCCTCTTGATTTTTAATGCTTTTTCACATGAATTGTTTTTGCATAACGCTCCTTTTGTGAGTAGATGTTGCTTTTATTGCACATGTATGGATTTGTGACAGAAGTACCTTTTCGAGGATGGTAATTGATTGCAGGGTTATATGAGAATGAATCTAAGATGTTGAGAGTTTTTTATTTCTTACCCTATATGACAATTAAAAGGTATTGCTTAAGGACAAGCAAGCTTAAGTATGGGGTGTTTGTTGTAAGCCTAATTTGCCATGTTCTATACTTACTTTTATAACGTTTTCTGCATAAATTTCATACATTTGGGCTAGAATAGTTCAGAATCTATGTAGTTTATGCTTATTTGCCAAATTATGGAGTCTACACAAGTTTCTGTTTAATTTCGCAGAAATCGAGGCATTTTACAGCAGTTCAGAGAAAGGAGGGAAAGCTCGAAGTCAACTACAGAAAGTATGAGGTTAAGGAGTAGCGGAACCATGACAAATCGAGCTGGAAACAAGAAAATCGGGTCGACATCATCTAGTCGATATCGAGTACACTTAGTCGATATCGAGTTGTCCAGTCGATTTCCACCCAGAAAAGCCAGAATCGACAAAGGAAGAACAGAGTTGGTCGATATCGTCCATGTCAAGTCGATATCGAGTGCCCATATCCAGCCAAGAACTCGAAGTCGACCCAGAGAGCTGATGGAAGAAAAATGAAGGTCGATATCGACTTGAGCTAGTCGTTTTGCGAGTTCTGTCAGTCGATTTTCACACTCGATATCGAGTTCTTTAGGTTTATATCGACCAAAGTTGATGTCTTTGTTCTGTTTTATGCTTTTCTCTATTATTTCTGTTTGTCAGGTTGATTTTCTGCTGAGTTTGGAACTGCAAAAGGCGGGCGCTGACACGCTTCCTCGTGGATCGATCCTGACTACCTTCTACTACAGCGGGAGGAAGTCTTGTAATTAATTTGCGGAGATCAGGGAGTCAACTTTGGAATTTATATTTCATACTTGATCTTTCCTCCTAACAAGCAGCACCAATAGAACGAACATGATAATAATACACAAAACATTAATGGTGAGCGGGATCAGAATGATGCCCACTTGCTGCATCCCGACCCTAAGCACACATGTACGCTATATCTAATAAAGATGCTTCTAGATGCGAGGCGGAATACTAACACACTAACATGCTCCTAATATCAAGTGCATAATAATAATAATAAGGCCTTAACACAGAATACCAAGTGGTATATCCTGCTACCTAACAACCGCCCCTCTTCCCGATAGGGCAGAGACTGGCCAGCTCGCGAATGCATTCCAATTTATAAATGGGGAGAGGCCCGATGTTGTACCCGACCCCATGTTTGCATGTTTTTTTTTATCAAATCATAAATGTTGACTTGAAAGAGAAAATGAATAATATAATGCGAAAGATAAAATGAATTAGAGCGGTATGTAAAGTGGTAATTACGACTCGACGAATCAGGACAAACCCGATGAGACTGGGCCATCCTATGACCCTAGCAAAGACTCTAGATACTTCACAGACAACGATCATTCTATTTACATATGCATAAAGAAGTAGAATGCTCAATGTTCAATGCAACATAGCATGGTACTAAATGGCATGTTGATCATGAATGCAAGCATCTAGTATATCATGTACGTACATAAAGCAGGGAATATCTCTTTATCAATTTGAGTAAGCTACAAAGAGACTTACCTGGTAAGTAGAACAGCAAAAGTACGATCCCATAAGTAGCACAAACAATTAGACGATATCACCTAGATCATAGAAATATCCATATAAGTCTACTTCTAATCATAAAATCCCACACAAGGGCACATCATCAATAATCTTAACATTACACATTCACTTGATATAATCAAAATAGAATCTGTCATCACCCAACACAATCAAAATCCTCCTAGCGGATTCACCAAATTATGTTTGCTACAAAAGGTTTAATTATTCCCGTGAATGAATTGAAACTCTATGATGATGCAATTCAACAATGTAAGTAATCAAAATAGAATCAACAATATAAAATTAGCATGAAGATAATGAATTAATCATCAGAATAACATAGAATTCAAGCTAGCCTCACAATTCAACCAACCATGTCTACGTACGAATCTAGACGAAACTAGAAGAGTTTAGTTACTCATACCGATGTAGAAAACTCTCATCTTCATTCCTAAAGCGTCTTCTCTAAATAACTAATGAAAAGAAGTGTTTTTAGGCTGAAAACCGGCCTTGAAACCCTAAAAAATACCATTAAAGATTACCTAAAATAAAGATCTCGAACAGATTTCGTAATCTTGCTAAACGGCTTTCAAAGCGGGCGCCGATGCGTGAATCATGCGTAATGCTTTCTTCGGCTTTCCTCATCTACTTTGCTCAACCCTCTCTCATGATCCTTTCTTCCTTCTTTTCCATATCTAATCCAAGGTATCCATGGTCTCAACAAGCCAACATTCGCCCCTTTTCAAGCCTGGAACGTAAATATGCAAATTAAACACACATACACATCGATTCCAAACTCGGAAGCTAAATGAATAAGAATGCAAATTAACCTCTAATCATGCAATAAATGCACCCAAATACGGTGTAGTGGTGGCCAAGGCGGCGGCAAACCGAGGTGCTGGTGAGGGTTGTTGTGAGCCTAATTCGCCATGTTTTACAGTAACTTTTATATCGATTTTTGCATACATTTCATTCATTTGGGCTAAGATAATACATAATCTATGTAGTTTATGTTTATTTGCCAAATTTTGGAATCTACACAAGTTTCTGTTTTAATTCGCAGAATTCGAGGCAAATTACAACAGTTCTGAGAAAGGTCAAAAAAGCTCGGAAATCAACTACATAAGTCCAAGGTCAAGAAGCAGCGGAACCAGTCAAATCAAGCTTTGGAGCCCGAGTTTACTCGATCTAGAGTACTGCTACTCGACCTCGACGAAGCTGTCCGAGCACTGACCTTGTCGACCAAGAGCAGAGTCGAGAAGCCAAGGACGGAGATGTCGGGACGACCCTACTCGATCTCAAGGAGACCTTGTCGAGATCGAGGACAACCCAGCGCCCCATGCCGAGGAGGAGTCCTAGACCAGACCAGGCAGCCATCCTCGATTACACCTTACTCGATCTCGAGTTGCCTAGTCGAGATCGAGGAGCCAAGGAGCCCAGATCCGAGCCTGTCGAGTAGAGCCACCCGAGAAAGCCGAGCCACCATAGTCAACGAACCACGGTACTCGATATCGAGTACTCTTGTCGATATCGAGTAGCCCAGTTTGTGGAAACGCGTCGACGTGAGCAGTCCGAGTCGAGTTGGAGTTACTTGGGCACTAAGGAAGTCGAGTTGGCCGAGATTCTATCCAATTTGATCAAGTCTATCTATGGAAGAGAAGTTCTACCTACATTGGAGATATTTTGCAAACTTTAGATATAGTTTCCTTTAAAGATTTATTTCCCTTAAGCAATTTATTTATCTTTAAGCTTTTAAGTAGATATAGATAGAAGATTCTATCCTTGATTAGCAAGGAATAGAAGGCTATAAATAAAGCCCTAGGGGCTGGTTTTTCAGTCATTCAGAAACACAATCAATTCCATTCAAGTAAGTAGGAGTAGAGAGAGAGAGAGTTTGTAGCAAGCAAGGTGGAAAGGCGAAAGCGGATTTGTCTTGTTGGTTGTAAGCTTTCTTTATTTAATTCAATGCAAGTTAGTTTCTTTTGTTATTTGATGTCTTTCTTGATGATGAAGAGCGAGTAGTCCACCCACTTCTGGGGCTGGGGTGAGCCCGACGGTGGTCATGTAAAGTGATGCGGTAAAGGTCAGATCTTGTTATGCGATTAGTCTTCTATCCCTATGAGCATGATTCTTTTGCGAGAGTTGAAGGTGATCCTTGTTTGTGTTATTGAAGCGAAAGTAATCTTAATGCAACTTGGATTAATTATGTGAAAAAGGGTTAGTAACAATTAGGGTTTATGCGAAAGCCTCTATATGCCTATTTGTTAACAACGAAAGTTGTTTGATGGAAAGCATGATCTTTTATGCCTTTATGTGTTACTTTGCATGGTTATCGTTGTGGTGTTGATACCCTGGCCTTGGAAGTCTTTTAGCATATTGATTTATTTCGTCGGAATTCTGAGTTTTGGGTTCGAGAAATTGCAATTTACGTTTTCTGCATTTTTAGTCGACATCGATTACACCTTACTCGATCTCGAGTAGACACTTGTCGAGATTGAGTTGGCTTGCCGAGATTGAGTTGTTTGTTTGCTTGCTGAGTTACTGTTGTCGACATCTGTAGTCGATATCGAGGACAGTTAGTCGATATCGACCAACTTCTGTGTCCTCGCTTTTGTTTATGCTTTTGCTTGTTCTTTTCTGTTTTATTTATGTCCTTCTTTGTTTATTCGTTTATGTCTTTTCCGCTTTTCTGTGAGATTTACAGCTACCTAGGATCCGCTGACACGCTTCCTCGTGGATTCGATCCTGACTTTCTCTTACTGCATTGGAGGAGTCTTGTATTTATTTGCGTGGGCCTAAATCTGGTTTGAGTTATTTTATTATATTTCATACTTGATTTCCTCCTCACAACAAGGGCGAGCGATGGCGCGAAAAAATGAACTCTACCTTGAGAGCATTTTAGGGCCTGCAGGCAAGATGATGGCAACGGAGACAGGCCCCAGTGAGAGGCCTCGGCTGGAGGATGAGGCGGTGATTGGCATCACCAAGGGAAGGATCTGTAAGTATGGCTTGAACAAAACGAGCCAACAATGCGGTCGAGGATAAGGTAAGCTAGAGAGGCGGCTAAAGTGATGGCCAGAAGTCATGGAAGATGGTAGAGGATGACGCGGTTGCCAAGGGTGGAGGTCAAAGCCACCAGGTGGAGGAGCAATTTAGGTGTGGTGAGGGTGGTGACAAGACACCAAAAAAAAACCCGAGGTGCTAGTTGTACTTTTTTGAATGAGTATTACATTTATACCCGTAGAGTAGATTTTTATCCTTTTAAAAATTAAACCAATAGATTTTTGTGGAAAATTTTGTAGAAGATTTTTTTTACTTATAGTTAAAAAAAAACAATTGACTATATATTCAACGGTGAATTAATTCTTCTCAACATTATATTGACTAGGGATACACTATTATATGTTACAATAATTTTTTGTATCATAATATAGTAATCCGCCTTGTAGTAGAATAATATTCCGGTAATAATATTAATCTAGTACATTATTTTATGTTATTGTTGTAATTCAATTTATAGTAAAATAACATTCATGTACTACAATACCATTCATGTAACTAAATATTCCCAGCAACAAAACATCGTTTATCCATATTAATTTAACTTAAATTCATGCACTATAACAAAATATATTTAAGTTTTACAACAACTATTTTGTATAGTAATTGTTTTCTTGTAACATAGAATTAGTTATTGTATGCAAGTAAGTATATTTGTCAGTTAAAACATGCTTGAAGGAAATTGATAGTGGCCATTCTTAAATGGTTCAACCTGAAAGAGCCTGCAGATAGTACTCAAAGATCCCTTATTTAAAATCTAAATGACCGCTATCTATTTACCAAATTTTAAAAAATTGATAGTGTCAATTAAAATATGGGCAAATTAGTCATTAAAGAAGGAAAAAATACAGTTAACAAACCTAATGAATACATTCACCTAAAAAAAATAATTTCAAATAAGTTATGATAGATTACATAGGTCTTAATTTCAAATAAGTTATGATAGGCATTTTCTTCCTAACGGAACCCTAATTTGATCCTCCCACCCCACCCCTCATCTTCCGCCGCCGGCGTCTTCCCCTCGCCTCACCGGCTTCGACGCCCTCCATCGTTGTTAATTAGTTAATTAGTTAGCCAATTAGCCCTCTCTCTCGCCTCTTGTTAATTAGTTAGAAAATTAGCTTCACCAATCACCGTGCGGACGCCATCCCCCATAACCTCTCTCTCACCTTTTCTTTTTTCTTTTTCCCAAAAAAAAAATTAAAAAAAATATTACCATGCCCTTCTACGATCGCCAACGACCTCTCGTCGGGATCATCGCCCCTCCAAAGTCTCCACACCAAAATCACGCCTTCTCCTCTATGCAACCGACATCTTCAGACTCTATGCAACTGACATCTTCAGATTCTTCTTGGTACATAGACACTGGTGCCACCTCCCACATTACAAACTCCTCAAGTAACCTCTTATCTATTTCTTTTAAGGTCCCTGCCCACTCTATTATCGTCTGAAATGGTGGTCGTCTTGCCACTTCGGGGATTGGCCACGCCACATTACAGACCCCAACCCACCCACTACACCTCAACAATGTCCTTATTGCCCCAAAGATTGTCAAAAACCTTATCTCTGTCCGTCGGTTCACCTGTACTAAAGACCCACGCTATGGTTTATGCTCTTCCTGCCAACTAGGCAAACATACCAGACTGCCGTTCCAACGGTCTTTGACCTCTACCCTTGCTCCCTTTGATATCATTCACAACGACATTTGGACCTCTCCCGTGCCTAGCAAGGAGGGTCACAAGTACTACCTCTTGTTTCTTGGTGATTACACTCATTACTTATGGGTCTTCCCGTTGCATTTCAAGTCCCAAGTGTTTCCTGTCTTTGCCAGATTCCATACCTACATCAAAACACAGTTTCACATGTCCATCAAATGTTTCCAATGTGACAATGGTCGTGAATTTGACAACAAAGACTTTCACTCCTTCTTTGCCGCAAATGGGATCTCCTATCGCTTGTCTTGCCCCTATTCTTCTCAGCAGAATGGCAAGGTAGAAAGAATCATCAGAACCATTACCAACATGATGCACTCTCTCCTCTTCCACGCATCTATTCCCCTTCCCTATTGGCCTCACGCCTTATCCACCACATGTTATCTTCTAAACATTCTCCCTTCCACTACCCTACACCATCGCTCGCCAGCTCGGACACTTTATTACCCCGAGCCTAGGTATGATCACCTTCGCACCTTCGGGTGCTTGTGTTTCCCAAACCAATCCTCCACAGCCCCGCACAAGCTTCACCCGCGCTCCACTCCATGTGTCTTCCTAGGCTATCCGTTTGATCATCGCGGTTACATTTGCCTCGATATCAAGACCCACAAGATCATTCTCTCACGTCATGTCACCTTTGATGAGTCGTGATTTCCCTTTGCGTCTCCCACACCCCCTGTGTCTTCGTCAGAGTCTGAGTCACCATTCCCTCACTTCCTTTTTCCCCAGAGCTCTCCCGGTGCTCCTGCTTCTCCCCCAACACCACCGCCACCACCACCCCCCACCACCAGACCACACACCCACAGCGTCTCCGGCGTCTTTCGACCCCGTCAGATCGTCTCCATGACCACCGCCCATCACCCCGCTATCCACCTCTCATCACCCCTCCAAACAGCCTCCCGTCACCTACGTGTGGCACCCGCAGCAGGGCATGCGGCGCCCGCCGCATGTACAAATGCTGCGCCCGCAACCTTAAACCCTTCCTTGGCGGCGGCCGCCGCAGGTCATGCGGCGCCCACCGCATGTACAAATGCTGCGCCCGCAGCTTTACACCCCTCCCTCGCTGCCTTTGACCCGCCCGCCGCCTCTTCCCCTTGCTTAGCCCCTCTTACCCCCGTCCTTCCCGACTCCCATTCACCCTCTGCCCCTACCCAGACCTCCCTCTCCCCCGTTCCCACCTCCCACAAAACAGCCCTCTTCGACCCGAATTGGCAGGCGGCTATGCTCGACGAATACAGGGCCCTTACGAAGAAAGGTACTTGGGTTCTTGTTCCTCGCCCTCCTAAGGCGAACGTCATTCGCTGTATGTGGCTTTTTCGTCACAAGTTCCGCTCTGATGGGACGTTGGAGCGCTACAAGGCCCGTTTTGTGGTGAACGGTAGATCTCAGCAGGCCGGTATTGATTGTGATGAGACCTTCAGCCCTGTGGTCAAGCCTGCCGCTATTCGAGTGGTCTTGAGTCTGCCTCTTTCGCGCAACTGGGCCATCCATCAGTTAGATGTCAAGAACGCATGTCTGCATGGTCATCTGAACGAGACAGTTTACATGTTTCAGCCACCGGGGTTTACTGATGCTGAGCATCCAAAGCATGTCTGTCTCCTCAAGCGCTCTCTATATGGTCTGAAACAGGCTCTGCGGGCGTGGTTCCAACGTTTTGCCTCTCATGTGCTCCGTTTGGGTTTCACTGGCAGCCGTTTGGATACGTCTCTGTTTATCTATCGCAGAGGCTCAGACTTGGCATTCCTGCTGCTATATGTCGACGACATCATTCTCACCGCCTCTTCTGATGCTCTTCGGACGTCGATAATCTCACAGTTGAATGCGGAATTCGCCATGTCTGATCTGGGTCAGCTGTCTTACTTCTTGGGAGTTGCTGTTCAGCGGCATGCGTCTGGTATTAGTTACGTCGTTCAACATATTTGCTTGTTCATGCATGCCCCTAGGGAACCTCACTTTCAGGCTTTGAAGCGGATCATTCGGTACATCAGCGGCACCCTCGAGCTCGACACCACCATCACTTCTTCCTCTAAGCTTGATCTTCTGGCTTACACTGATGCGGATTGGGGTGGTTGTCCAAACACACGTCACTCCACGTCTGGTTACTGTGTCTTCCTCAATGACACTCTTGTATCTTGGTCGGCCAAGTGTCAGTCCGTCGTGTCTCGCTCCAGCGCTGAAGCCGAATACAGGGGTGTTGCCAACGTTGTCTCCGAGTGCTCTTGGCTCCGCAATCTCCTGCTTGAGCTACGATGCCCCTTGCAGAAGGCCACTCTGGTCTACACTGACAACGTCTCCGCCGTCTACCTGGCTAGCAACCCAGACTAGCATCAACGCACGAAGCACATTGAGCTTGATCTCCACTTCGTCAGGGACAAGGTTTCCATTGGACATGTCGGCGTTCTACATGTCCCGTCCTCTTATCAGTACGCTGATATATTAACCAAGGGTTTACCTAGATAGTTGTTCATTGATTTTCGTTCCAGTCTCACTGTACGGACCCCTCCCGTTTCGACTGCGGGGGTTTGATAGATTACATAGGTCTTAATATTGTATAGTAGGCTAAAAGCCTATTAAGGCCCAATACCTTTGTAACATATATATATATATATATATATATATATATATATATATATGTGTGTGTGTGTGTGTGTGTGTGTGTGTGTGTGTGTGTGTGTGTGTGTGTGTGTGTGTGTGTGTGTGTGTGTGTTATATCAATGAATGGAAACCCTAGAGAGGACTTTACATCAATTCTATCATTCTACAGGTTACAATTAACTAATTTGGCCCCATTTAATTTTTTTTGTATGGACGCCTTGAGACCAAGTGGGAAGCAGGTCCTTCCATTAATTACTTTTATTTTTAAGGCTATCTACTTTGCGATCTCAGCAAAGTGGCTCTAATTTTTCAAACTTTATGCTTTAATCTTTTTTTTTTATTTTTTTTAATTTTTTTTTATTGGGTAATATTTCGGATGCGAGGCATCGCTATCCGATAGCATCCTTGCGGATGAGGTCAGCAAGACCCGGATCAGTATATTGGGAAGGGTTGGCGGTAACATGAGCAAGGTGTGCAACCTTATCTGCTACGCAGTTACCATTACGAAGAATGTTCGAGAACGAGACTTCGTTAAACCCTGTAAGAAGTGATCTTATGTCAGACATTATTAGATCAATTTCCCATGGACATTTGGCATTGTTTTTGAGATGATTAATGATAATGAGGGAATCCCCCTCAATAATAATTCTGTTAATGTGTAGTTCTATTGATTTTAGTATTCCTGCTCTAAGAGCCAGAGCCTCGGCCACCAGTGGTGTTTGGCTCCCAATTAGACAGCAACCCATTGCCTCTGGTAGGCCTTTGTCATTTCTTATTATATATCCTATTGAACTTTGTCGATGCAAAGGGGCGGACCCATCGAAATTCAATTTCATTTTTCCATTAGGCGGTTTCTTCCATTTGTCAGTCTTTAATCTTTAAGATTTTCTAGAAGCGGGGCTTCTTATTTTTCCTATAACACTTTTTTGAAGTAATTTAGAAAGGGTCAGGTTACATTACATGCGTGGCAAAATTATGACGATTATTTATCGAATTTCAGTTTCAGTAAGTTTTTTTAGCCTAAATAAAGTTTATGGTGTCGAAAAAAATAATAGTAATTTTAATTACCAACATCAACTTCTCATGTCAGCAGGTTTTCTCAAGCTAAAAAAGCTTCTTTACACCGAAAAATGGAGGCACACCGGTGGCACCCTATGTTTGACGATACGAAACAGTTCTTGTAGCAAGTCAGTTAAGAAAATGAATACGGTAACTGATGCGATCCTGAAATTTCACATATACTTTATTACCTCAATATGACGACAGATATCCTGAATTACCTGCAAGTCTAATTAGGACGGATGATAATTGGTTCATTCGTTATAAGTCGCGATCAAGTAATTACTGTTCAATCGTCATCTTTAGAGGTAGTGTGTTCAGATGATGTTCTAACTCTAGATGCGTTCTTCTCCGATCAAGGATCTCAAGAACTCAACTCCGAGGGTTTTTAGGTCTAGGAGAATGGCAGAGCTCTTCTATTTATTTCCTCAAAATCGGATCCCTTTGTTGTAGGATTATGGCGGGTATTTACAGGGGGGTTAAGCTAGGACCTGGTCAGCGACCTCGTGGGTTGTTCGAGGAATCGTGTAACACATGCCTTCGTGCTTAGGCTTTTAGGCTTTGGAGGGGATGCCAGCGAGGTAGGCTACAACCAGCGAGCTGCTTGATGAGGTGTTAAGTGTTTAATGGTCTCGATGTAGTATCTTTCTTGGTGTTGTTTGCATCGCGATCATTTGGGGTTAATAGAACATAGTTTGCCTCTATGTCTTTTGTCTGTTTTATAGGAGGGGTGACCTATTTTTGATGTCATAAGTTGTATTCCTTTAAGGGGTGATTTTCTATGTCATCGTCATATCTAATCGGGACTTAATCGCGAACATGGAAATAGCAGCAATGGAGTCTCGATAAAAACGATGATCCTTGGTTTATTTTCATTTTATTGGGACGATGGTTTAGGGTCCAACTTGGGCCCATGAAAAACTTGCCTAAGAAAGGTGATAATGCATATTTCATATAGGCATTATAGATATTTTTTATTACTATTAGGTAGTTGTTTTGTTATGTTTTGAGTCTAGTTCCGTATATTGCTTGTGAGGTATTCGAGTTCGGAATCTATGCTTTTTTAGTGTTTATTCTGTAGAATTACATTCCGATCTTGGAATATGGAGGCTAAGGAGGAGCTAGAGAGGAGCAAGGAAGCACAACATTGGAATTTATTGAAGACAATTGAGGAACGACGGACATTGCATAGACGACGCCCGCCGTTGACCTATTTTCCGGATACGCGATTTTGGATCCGAAGACATTATTTTATATTATTCTATTATATTTCCTACTAGGGTTTTGCCAACTTTAGAGAGGCATTATTAGTTATTTTTCAGTTTTATTCATTGTGGAGTGGTCATTGTTAGAGAGAGAGTTATTGTGAGACTATGAACACAATTAGAGAGAATTGGCCTATGAGTTGCTAAACTCATAGTTTCGCATGTGATTCCAAGACATGATTGTTTGGATTGCAAGGATTTGGTTCTATTTGATTATTAATTTTCTTAGTTATCATTAGAGGTGGCAATCGGGCGAGTCTGGTCAGGTTTGGGTCGGGTTATTTGGTTTTGGGTTATATCGGACTCGGGTTGATATCGGGTGTGATGACAATTCGGGTTGGGTCATTTTGAGTCAGATTTAATCAGGCATTATTTTTTCGGATACAATCGGGTTTTCGGTTGCAATTTGATCGAGCAATTTCGGATTTCGTTCAAATCGGGTTTCAGTTGAACCGAGCTTCGGTCAAATCGGGATTCGGTCTAATCGGATTCCGGTTAAATCGAACTTCGGTGAAACTGGAGTTCGGTTTAATCGGGTTTCGGTTGAAACGGGTTTTGATCAAATGGAATGTTTGTTGAACAGAGTTTCGCTTAAATCGAGTTGCTTTTTTTGGATGAACCGAATTTGGTTTGAATTGAGTTTCTGTGAAATTGAGTTTCACTTGAATCACGTTTATATTAATCCAGACTGTATGATTCAAACTAGATAAATGAAATATATTCTAATTAAACCGAACTTTAATGTTATTGAAATTTTAATTTGATTCAAAATTTGCGTTATAAGTTGTAACTCATCATTAATAGAGATGTTTTAGATTTTTATTCAGATTTATAATAATAATAATTTATATAGGAGATATTTATCTTTTTATACAAAAACTTTTTCTTATCAATTCTTAATGTGTATTATAATGTGTATTTTTACTATATAGTAATATTAATTTAAGTTAATTACCAAGTGATGATATAGTCATACGTGAAACTAAAATAAATGAAGTAAATGAATATATAAAAATTATCACAATTAAAATAAGTCAATAAAGTTATTCAAATTAATTAAAGTGTTAAACATAGGGATGAAAATGAGTTATGAAGTGATACATAAACATAATTCATCGACCAATTTGTTTGTTATTCTACTCCATTTGATTTGTCCATCACCTATCTACCCTTTCTATATATGATAATGACATCATCATATTCTACGTGTTATATATAGGATATAGTTTAAAGTCGATTTTAAGTCATTCTTATATATTTTGCACGTCTTTTAGTTCCGACCCAGAATCCTAGAGTTCAGACCCGGAATCTAATTTGGGGGATCTTTCCTTTTTCGATTCAAACATATGTTTTCTCTTTCTTTTTTCGATTCGAACTTGTTCATTTTCTAGACAAGTTAAGTATGAGTACATTTTCAAACTCAGTTCAAACCTCGAATCACTCGATTTAAGCTCAAATAGTTTGAATTTTGTGAAATTTCTAAAATTTCCTCTAAGTTATCGTGTTTTAAGCAAATAGGGTTACGTAATGCTCAAAAAAAGCCTAGCTCGAGCTCCGCACGCTCAAAATAAGTTTTATGATTTTATTTTAAACTAAATTTATATAGGTAGTTTTTTCTTGATTAACAATACAACAATAGTACACCACTTAAACGAGACAAGATTACTACCATCTAAATATTGCTCCAAAGTAAGATTTATCCAAACTTCATATTATCTAATTTGATAACTAAGATTCCAATGACTACAGTATATTTTGAATGGTTAAATGAAAATTATTGTTCCTAAATCATGAATTCCTAGATAAATGGAAAAGAAAAAGACCACTAAGGCTATGTTTGGTAAGAGGTTTTGGATTGGTAAGAGGTTTTGGAGGTTTTCAGGGGTTTGAAAAAAAAGAAACCTGCAACTATGGTGTTTGGCAACAGGTGAGGACGATGGGACAGGATGTGCGGGTGGGTGTTTCTTCCCCTGAAATTGAAACCTTGAGCCCCCAAGGTTCGGAAGGTTTTACCCGAGGTTTGTTCCAAATAGCCCTCGCCTCCATCTCGCTCGCTCTCGCCTTCACACATACGAAATGAATATATGCAACGATGACAGAAGTCAAATAATTCACCTTTAATTGAAATCACACTTCATATCAATTTTTGCAACATAGCACTTAATTATAAACCCCAATTTGCAATCTTAATCGTTCTGGGTGTCGTTGGCAACAATGTCGGATACTGGTCTCTGGTGTGGCTCCTTCCCATTCACCCAGATCAGGATGTCCAGTAGCCAGCACCAATGGAGGTGCTGCATCGGACTTCAATGCTTCCGGAGGAAGAAGCTCGGTGGTGGTGGTGTTATGATTGGGAAGGAGTTGACTGATTGTGGAGTGGGTATGCAGATGAGGGGTAAAATAATAGAGGGCATTTTTGTCATTTTAACTACAAATACATCTTTCAAACCTCATAATCACCAAAAACCATTAAGATTTTCTACAAAGTTATTTTTAAAAAAATATCTACCTTCCACATCTCCATAATCTACTCCTCCTCCAAAAAAATATGTACCTCCTAAAAAACCCCATGGTTGCCAAACCCAACCTAAGTAGTTTTAACTTATGTTTTCCATTATATCGTCCAAAAAAGAATACTTACAAATCTGTTGTTAAAGAGTATGTTTCTTCACCGATCATAGAATATATAATATAATCTATAACAACTAAAAAACATAAATGTTTTTAAAAATATAAGATTTAAAAAAGAATAAAAATTATAAAATAGAAAAATGTACAACCTAAGTAAAAGAATTAATCGAAAAAAGATGGAATAAATTTAAAATATTTTATGATTATAACTTAATATTTGAAAGTTACATAATAAAAAAATTCAAGAAGGTCTATTACTATATAAATTTATCATTAAACTTAATAAAAGAAAAAAAATATATAAATTAAATAAAAGAGAAACCGAAAATTTAGGAGGGAAATAAAAGCAAATGTCATTTTGGGAGGGAATTAAAAAAAATGAAAATTTTAGGAGGGAACTTACCTTACATTTTAATTTTACTTTACAATTTCAGAAAATATACTAAATTAGTAAATTCATTTTACAATTTACACCTCTCAGTTCTCTCTGCTAATTTGGGGCTCGATTTGGGGCTAGGGCTCGAGCTGTTCTTCTTAGTTCTTATGCTCTTCTCCTTCTCCATTCTCTAATCGAAGCTCCTATTGTGCATGGTTGCTTGGATTTGAACGACGGACGATCTCTGCTGTCCAGGTTCATCTTTCTCCTCTTCTATCCTTCTCTTCTGTCGGCGGTTTGTTTGGATTTGAAACTATATGGATTTTTAGTATATTTAAATATATGGATTTTTAGAATCTATTCTTTTTTAATTATAAAGGCCCAAAAATCTTATTGGCCTTATTGGCCCCGAGCCTATTTAACCTTGGGACCGATGTTGTCTGTAATCTTGTTTCTTCATATATTTTGTCAATCTGCAAGTTTAATGGCATGCAGTTGGCAATTAATGTGGACAATCAGGTCAATCTGCAAGTTTAATGGCACTTGACAATTAATCTTCAAGATCTTTTTTTTTTTTTATGTTTGTCTATTTATTTATTTTTTAGTTTTAAGCAAAAAATAATTACTCACTATATTTACAATCTAATTACGTAAATTTGGCAAGCAAAATGACAGATAATTACTCACTATATCTACATATATCTTATTTATTTTGTGATAATATTATGGGTATAAGGTAGAAAAATGATCCATTACGAGGGGGGAAATAATGTTCAAGATAATTAAACTTACTTTGAGGAGAAATATTTCAGGTTATTTCACATTTTGAATATAATTGGGTTGTTTCAAGTATCGAATATAATCGGGTTCAGGTGATTTCAGGCGGATATAATCGGGTTCAGGAGGTTTTGGATTTCGGATATAATCGGGTTCGGGTTGTTTCGGGTTTCGAATATTCCCGGGACGGGTGATTCAGTCTTTGGGTTATTTTCGGGTCGGTTCATTCAGGTATAATCGGGTTCGGGATATAATCGGGTTCGGATGGCTATCGAGTTCGGGCCGGTTCGGTCGGTCTCGGATCCAAACTTTTTAAAATTTATTCGGGTGTCGATCGGGTTCGGTCTCAGATCATTCGGATCGGGTCGGGTAATGTCAGCTCTAGTTATCATCTTGTGCTTAATTTATATTTGTGTTCGTTTCTATGCCTGATCAATATGTTAGGAATCGCATTTTACCTATGAATTCATTGTTGTTTTCTCGATAGCAAACAAAGGTATTAATGATAGTGATGTTTCTTTGTCTTTGTAGTGGATGATTTCAATTGATCTATTTTGTGTAGATTCGATTAGGGATGAGTTCGGTGTGCACCTATTAGTCTTAATTGAGTTGAGTCAATGTGCCAATTGGTATTGATTACTTGAGTCCTTAATGCTATTCTTTAGTGATATTGAATAAGATGAGTCAATCTCTGCCGATTTTTCAACTTTATTCAAGTAGACCTAGGAATATGAATAATTAATAGATCAATCCGAGGACCATGAATTTCAACCATTGTCAAAGAATTACAGGTAAAAGGTTCTTTCTACTTTGATATCAATTTACTTTGCGATCATAAATCTAGTTAGTTTTACATCTTTGCTACTTGTTACAAATCATTGCATTGCTATAAGAGTCTTTGCTTAGAGTTATTGAATAAGAAATTGCTTCTCCATGTGGGTTCGACACCGGACATCATTGCTATACTAGTAGTTGTTTGGTTTATCAAGTGATTGATTGCCTAATCTATTGGTTGTGTGTTTAAGTTTCGATATTATTGTTTTTGTAGGAGGATGGTCAAGTATGAAAATAAATATAAAATATGAAATCAAACTGACTCCCTGTCTCAGCAAATAAATACAAGACTTCCTCCCGTTGTAGTAGAAGGCAGTCATGATCGTATCCACGAGGAAGCGTGTCAGCGCCTGCCTTTTCAGTTCCAAAACTCAGCGAATTCGACCAGAAGAGTCCTCGACTTCGAGTAAGGTACTCGACTTCGAGGACCCTGTCAAATAAAACAGAAAGCAGAAATAAGCAGAAAAGAAAACCAAAGCAAAAACCTTGTCGATCTCGACCAAACCCAACTCGACGTCGACCAACCTTCCTCGACGTCGACCAAAATTGCTCGAAATTGACTAACAACAGAAACAAAGTTTGAAGCTTTTTGCAACACAGAATACGAATTTGATGAAATAAATTGATAAACTAAAGACTTCTAAGATCAGGGTTTCAACACCACAACGGTGACCATGTAAAATAACGCATAAAGGCATAACAGATCATGTTTTTCATCAAATAACTTTCGTTATTAACAAATAGGAATATAGAGGCTTTCCCATAAACCTTAATTGTTACTAACCCTTTTTCACATAATTAATCCAAGTTGTATTAAGATCCCTTTCGCTTCAATAACACAAACAAGGATCACCTTCAACTTTCGCAAAAGAATTACGCTCATAGGGATAGAAGACGAATTCGCATCAAAAGATTGTACCTTTACCGCATCACCTTACATGGCTACCGTCGGGCTCACCCCGACACTAGAAGTTGGGTGAATACTTGCTCTTCATCATCAAGAAAGACATTAATAATAAATGGAAACTAAATTGCATTAATAAAATAAAAGAAAGCTTACAACCAATTGAAACCAAATCGTCTCTCAACTCTCTTGCTCCTCCTCACCACAAGCTCTCTCTCTCTCTCTCTCTCTCTCTCTCTCTCTCTCTCTCTCTCTCTCTATGTAACTAATTGGAACTAGAATTAAATGAATAAAACGCAGCCCCTAAGGCTTTCTTTATAGGCTTCATTCCCTAGCTAATCTAGGAAAGACATATCTATCTATATCTAAATTTATCTATCTAATAACATTAAGATTAAATTTGGAAATAAAATAATTATATCTAAAAGGAAATAGGACTAATGTGGATAGATCTTCCTTCTCTTGATAGAACTTGATGTCTCTTGATAGAATCCCAGGAATCTTGGCTTGCAAGTAACAACAATGCTCGGATTTCTCCTCGATCTCGACTCGGACAGCTTTTGGAATCTCCTCGACGTCGACCAAGTTCCTCGACGTCGAGTAGAATTCTTCATCTCGAGTGATCCTATGCTCAACTCGTGCTCGATCTCGTCCTCTAGAGCAAATGTCGGGTAAAATGTGGTCGATGTCGACCAATTTGGTCGACTTCGACTAAATCTGTGCGCTCTCAGCATTCTGCTCCGTTCTTGAATCGCATTTTTCCGAGTCCTCGTTCGTCGGATTGAGGCATATGAGCATGCGTTGGAAAGATCTTTTCGAGGGCTATAACTCTCATGAAGACATCAAAGCTTTATTCAAACAGATGAATGGCGAAAAGTGGGCTTTTTTCCGGCTGCACCATCCTAAACTTCTTCATGACTTTCCTTTATGCTCCAAAGTGCGTCCAATTTCTGCGAAATATAACAAAAACTTATGTAGACCTCCATATATTGCAAATAAGCGTAAACTACATAGATTTTGTATTATTCTAACTCAAATGTATGAAATGCAGACATAAATCGATATAAAATATGGTATAAAACATGGCAAAATAGGCTCACAACAATTATTACTATTTGGCAAAGGGCGAAAGTACCAACGACGTTCGTCCCGCACCAAAAGGCGATCCGGGGGTGGTCCTACACATACTATAAAAAGGGAATGGAGCCCCGGATCTGCTACACTTATCTTCATAATCTCTTTTTTCAAGGCAATTTCTGAAAGATCAGAAATAGAAGTTTGAAGTGTTTTCGCTGATTTCGGGCAATTTTTTCCGTCTCCTAGCACTCCTGGTTGTCTTTCAGGTAAATTCTCTACTCTATCTTGTTTCTTATATTTTGTTTTTTTGTCGGATATGGGTTTGCGACTTCTTTTCTGGTGAGGGGTAGTACTAGATTACTTTTGAACTTTCGTTGGGACCTAGGGTTTTATAACAAGTTTTTTTGCACATCTGTATTCGAAAGACAGGCAATTGCTAAATTTTTTCTCTGTAGAGGCTTATTGACACATCCGTGTTTGAAAGACACGTGATTGCTAAATTTATTCTCCGTAGAGGCTTATTGGCATATCCATGTTTGAAAGACATGCTGATGGAAGGGAAACGTCGTTAGATTTCACCTCGCCAAAGAAATAACCCAAACATATAAACTAACTAGTAAACTAGTATAGCGGATAAGTAAGGGGTCGAACCCATAGAGAAGCAAGTATTTCAATGCAATGTGTATCTACCAATTATGACACTAACTATAGAATAGGAATATGAATGAAGAAAGACAATACAAATAAACTAAGACAAAGATATGGATAGGAACAAAGAGAAGACAAAAGATAAGAGTGTGGTTTGCCTACAATTCACAACATTGGTTAATTTATTGATCATTGAGATGATTGCAATATTATTCCTAAGCCTATGTCAACTTGACTAAAGTTGAAGGATCCGCAGAGATACAGTCACCTTATTCAATATCACTAAAGAATAGCATTGAGAACTCAAGTGCTTAGACCAATTGGTACACTGATTCAACGCAATTAAGACAGATAGGCGCAAACCGAACTCATCCCTAATCGAATCTACACAACATAGATCAATTGTTATCATCCACTACAAAGGCATAGAAATATCACTAAATCAATGACTTCGTTTTCTATCGAGAAACCAACAACGGATTCATAGCATAGATGTGAACTCTTACTAGATGCGCGGTCATAGAAAGAATCATAAACATAAACAATGAAGAACAAGATGATAAATAAACTCATGAATAATATTGAAATCAAGTCTCACAATCAACCAACCAAGTCTTGAATCATAGCAAAACCACAAGAATTCTAGGCAAACATAACAAAACTCGAATCCCTAAACTTAAATCCTCTCATTGTAATGGGTTTTTAGGGAATAGAATGAATTGAATTCTCCCCCTAAAACCTACTGAAAATATGTCTAATATAGTCTCCATTCATCAGCCAAAAACCCTAGGAAAGATAGATAAGAGTTTCCATAAAGATACACTTGGGCCGCGTATATCAAATCCGGGATCTGACGAGGTAGTGGGCGCCGTGGAAAGGGCGACGGGCGCCATTCCTACAGTGCTGACAGCTTTGGCAAACTGAACTTGTAACAACTTTCTGGAGTCATCCTTTGTCTGATTGATGCTATGAATATGCGTTGGAAAGCTCTTTCCAAGAACTACAATTCTTATCAAGACCTTAGAAGCTAATTCCAACATTTCAGAACCTTAATGATGAGATTTCTCTATGTTCTCCATTTCCACTCTTGTTCCTTAGCTCTTATTTGTCTATTTGCTCCATTCTTTCTCCACCTTTCGAGGCCGGATCTTATAACCTAAAAATAAACACTAGAAACCGTAGATTCCACACTTCGAATACCAAATGACCAAGAATGTGAATACGCTTATTAAACATGCAATACGACTCTCTAATGCACTTAAGACCTACCTATAATGCCTATATAAAATATGCATCATCACACGCGATTGCTAAATTTATTCTCCGTAGAGGCTTATTGGCACATCCCTATTTGAAAGACACGCGATTGTCAAATTTATTCTCCGTAGAGGCTTATTTGCACATCCGTGTTTGGAAGACACACGATTGCTAAATTTATTTTCCATAGAGGCTTATTGGTACATCATTGTTCGAAAGACACGCGATTGCTAAATTTATTCTCCGTAGAGGCTTATTGGCATATCCGTGTTTGAAAGATGCACGATTGCTAAATTTATTTTCCGTAGAGGCTTATTTGCATACCCGTATTCGAAAGACACTGGATTGCTAAATTTATTCTCCGTAGAGGCTTATTTGCACATCAGTGTTCGAAAGACACGTGATTGCTAAATTAATCTCTGTAGAGGCTTATTGGCACATCTGTGTTTGAAAGACACGCGATTGCTAAATTTATTCTCCGTAGAATATTATTTGCACATCCGTGTTCAAAAGACAGGTGATTGCTAAATTTATTCTCCGTAGAGGCTTATTGGCACATCCGTGTTTGAAAGACATTCGATTGCTAAATTTATTCTCTGTAGAGGCTTATTTGCACATCCTTGTTTGAAAGACACGCGATTGCTAAATTTATGCGTAACGACAAACACGTTTGAGTTTGAAACTTTCATTTATATATATGAAGAGGTAGACCCAATCGAGATTCCTGTTGACTCCTATACATGGAAAATCTAAATCATCAGGTCTCCATGACACATAGGTAACCATCCGCAAAATAAGCCTTGGGGTTTTTGGCGTTCCATGACTTCGCGAGGATCACGCCTTCGGAATTTTGAAGTTTGATGGAACCTTCTCCTACTTCCTTGTGTATGACGTAGGAGCCTTCTCAATTTGGTTCAAGCTTTCCTCCTGTTGTTGCTTGATGGAGGACCATGTTCCCTTTATGCAGTGATCGTAAGAAAATGTGCTTCTTGTATCCTTCAGCTAGTCGGTGCTGACACTCGTTTGCTTTGAGGCAGGTTATGTCTCTCATTTCTTCTCGTAACTGGAACTTTAATTCGAGGGCTTCGTCGTTGATATCCTTATTAAAATCAATTACTCGAGCCGATGATACCAATAATTCGTCTGGGATTATTGTGTAAACCCCGAAAGTCATTGCGAACGGACTTTCTCCCATTGGAATTTTGGCAGAGTTTCTGGAAGACCATAATACTAGAAGCAGGATTTCAGCCCATTCTCCTTTTGATGTCCCTAGTCTTTTCTTCAAAGCGTTTAAGATCTGGCAAATTGTGATCTCGGCTTGTCCATTGGATTGTGGGTAGGCTACGGATGAGAATCGAAAATCAATGTGGAGGCCCGCCCAGAAGTCCCGGATACCTTCATATTTTTGAAAGCTTTGTCCAAAACATAGCTCCATTCCACTGACCTTTTCTTTTTCAGTTGCTTGAAGAACGGTAAGGAGTGATCAGCAAGTCGCGAGCAAAATCTGCTTAGGTAGTTGATGGAGCCATTCAGCTTCTAGATATCATTTAGTGTCTTTGGAGGGGACATGTCGAGTATTGTCTATACCTTTGAAGGGTTGATGTCGATGCCTCGGTGACTTATCATTTACACTTGGAACTTCCCAGAATCGACTCCAAACACACACTTCTCAAGATTCAAGCAGACGCGATTCTTTCTTAGCGTATCGATGGTTTCTTGGAGGTCATTAGGGTGACTCTCTTTTGTTAAAGTTTTTACCATGATGTCATCGACATAGACTATGATGTTCCTTCCCGGTTGTGGTCGAAAAACTCTCTCGATCATTTGCTGGAAGGTGGCCCCGATGTTTTTTAGGCCGAAAGGCATTACCTTATAACAAAAAGTTCCTTGGTTGGTGATGAAGGCGGTGCTCTTTTCATCACGAGGGCTCATTTTGATTTGGTTGTAGCCAAAATATGTGTCGAGGAAACTCAGGGTCACGTGCCCTGCAGTAGTGTCCACTAGTTCATCAATAGAAGATAGAGGGTAACTGTCTTTGGGGCAAGCTTTGTTTAGATCTTTGAAGTCCACACACATTCTCATTTTGCCACTGCTCTTTTTGACTAAAAGCACATTTGACATCCAGGTTGAATCATTGATTTCGCAGATGAATCCGACCTGTAGAAGCTTATCTACTTCTTTTTTGGCTGCTTCAGGATTTTTTTGCGGCCACCTTTCTTTTCCTTTGGCATACAAGTTTTGTATCGTGATTGAGTCTCACAGAGTGCTCCGCGATTTCTCGAGGGAGGCCTTTCAAACCCTGGGGCGACCAGGCCAACACATCTCGTGAAATTTTCAATATTCCTTTGATGCGATCCAACGCGGGGCCTTCTAGGATGTGTCCATGGTAGAGGGCTTCGGTGCTGTTTGAAAATGGGAAGAAAGCGATCTTTTATTCGATGATTTTATGTGCCACTTTCTCAGGTCTTACTTCTAACTCTGCTTGTAATTTTCCAAACGTGACCTCTTGATCGTTATTATCGATTACATCTTCTTTTAACGACCCTTGACCTGGTTTGTCAATCACGGATACCCATTTGTGGCCTTTTTTAAGTGAGGCTAAGTAGCAAACTTTGTTCTCCGCTTGCTCTCCTCAAACTTGTCCCACTTTTCCATCAGCACATGAGAACTTGATACCGAAATGTTAGATTGAGCACGGGACCTAAAATTTAAAAAGACTAACTCGGCGGAAAAAAAAAAGAGAAAAGAGGTTACCCCATAGTTACGGATGATCTAATTGCATAGTTTTTTTATATAAAAAATTTTAATTGACGGAGGGAGTCAATAATAGTAAACCATTAGCGCTTGACTGTTCAAACACTCCCTAAAGTAGGTTGTGGCCGAAGCCAAAACCAACTTTTGCATGACTAGCTAGTTTTCTAATTAACGTGCCAAACGCCAGTCTTAATTTCTATGATAAAGTAGGGTGGGGCCAAAACCACTTTGGCTGTTGGGCATGACTAGTTTTCTAACGTTAAATGCATGCAAGGGTGCAAATATCATATATTGACTAGTTGCTTTGTACGTACTTTGCATAAAGTTTCACATCATTTTCTTCTTTTCCTTTTCTATGTTTTCCACAAAAACAAAGAAATTAATGTTTGGAGTGTTCTCCTAGAAACGAGCTTATTTGTTGACATTTTTAGGTCTAAGAGATATTTGGGAAGGCTTAAGTTTTTCACATATTTGGATCAACTTGGTTTATTCTCTATTATTTCTAGGGTTGTGCATAACCGGGTATCCGACACGACATGACACGACAGAAACACGAAATCGATAAGGGGAAAAGTGCCGATCCGAACACGATACCATAAGTACCGGGTATCCGACACGATAACACGACACAGTTTCGTGTCGGATACCCGTATAACACGACACGACACAATTTGTACAACCCTAATGTTGCCGTACACGGGTTTTTATGTTACTGTTATTTAAGCAAAAAAAATTTGTTTTTTTTAAAAAAAAAATATATGGCGAGGAAGAATCTTCAACACAGAGTAAAACCCTAGAAAGATCCCAAGGTGGAACCTTTCAAGGACTGAATCGGCCAAAGTTGATGCAAATTCCAAATTTCAATTTCAATTTCCTGATAACGCACATGAACTAGAGATCAAAGAATCCCAAATAAGCGAATTAGGGTATAAGAGGGGATAGAGATAAACGAACCCCAGACTTGTGGATCTAGGAATCGAAGTAGTCTAACAAATCAAGAGTCGCCCGACATAACATGTGATCTCAGGAGTAGCAGAATGACGGCGAGGCGTTTGTGAGAAAAGAGGGTCAGAACTCGGATCTGAGCGAGGAGAGGAATCGAGACTCGAGAGGGTGAGGAGAGGAGAGGCGATGGTGACCCGTGGGCTGGCTAGGGCTAGCCGGTGACGGCGAGGCAGGAGGCGACGACGAGGCGTTTGTGAGAACTGAGAAAAAAGGGTCAAAAGACTCAGAACTGAGAATGAAGAAAGAAGTGCTTGGCCTAACCTAGACAGCAGTCACGAGCCTCTGTAGGAGGAAAAAAAAATTTGAAAACCGGCCTCGGTAGGAGGGAAAAAAAAACTGAAAACGAAATGTAAAAAGAAATGGCCTGGGATTCGAACTCGGGTCCTTAGGGTTCACAAGACACGGAAGAAGGCACGCCCTACCAACTGGGCAACCAACGTTTTGTGATACTCTAGAACAATTGTAATATTTGTATTATCACTAGATATTAATATTTAAAAAAAAAAATTATCGTGTCATGTCGAATACCCGATAAGGGAAAAATGCCGATCCGAACACGGCACGATTATTGTCGTGTTTTACCGTTTCGTGTCACAATCGTGTCGTATCAATATCGTTTGGTGTTTTTTTGTATCGTTTTGTTGCGATTTCATGTCGTGTCAACCATGTCGTATATTTCTGCACAACCATTTATTTCCATGTTATTTAGCTAGAGTTTTTTCCAAGTCTTATCTTTTTTTAATTCTCTAGGCTTTTTCTGAGCATTATCTCCTCCGATCCTTCTCATGAAGCCTTTAAACAGAGACTAGAGATTTAGGCTTAGTCTCTTGAATAATCCAGTCCCAACATGATCTTGGTAGATCATGTTGGGACTGGATTTTACGATGAATCAAATCTCACATCGTTCAAGTATCACTCACATAAGCCTATTAAAGTCTCCACTAAAAGTTTTCATCGTAAAATTCATTCTATTCATGCAGAAATTAAATATACTGTAAATCAGTGTTTAGGGCGCCTGTCAAAATGAACAGGGTACACGTCGATATGAAAGTGGTGTCCTAAACCCTGATTTACCTTTGATTTTCAGTGTATACTTCCACGTCGATTTGGACGTGGCACCACATCGATTCGGCCGTGAACTATCATAATCCAGATTTACAGGGTGTATCAAACAACACCCTTCTATTCAACTAAAAATGGAGTTTTACCCATTACCCCTTATATTTTATATAAGGTTTATATAATCTTCCTTATTTGATAATTGATTTGTTGGCACTTGCAGCCCATGGATTTTCTTCTCGGTATTCGAGTTTCTCACGTTAAATCGGTGTGTTTGTTTTTACCATCTATCTCTCATTCCTTTGATTCCTTCTTGATTGCTTTTGCTATGCACTCTTCATGCTCAATAAGCGGTATCATAGCGTTCTAATTAACATCGTTTCAGGAATTACTTTTAGATATGGTTCAGTTGAAGGCTTTTTTGATGCTCTAGATAGGGAGTTGAAGAAGCCAATTGAAGATAAACGTTGTTGGTTTTAGGGGTGTCAACTATCTAGCAACTCCTCAGCAACGACACCACTAGTTGAGCATATATGATCTAAATTCCTAGACATGATTGAAATTCAACAAAAACTTGTTCTGGTGATAATTTTTGGCCTTATAGGGATTATATTTATTCCCTCTGCTTTTGTTGTGTGATTTACTCTCTTTTGCATTAATCTCTGAGTATTGACATGGTTATTTATTCTTGATGCCGATTATAATACATGTTCATTGCTTATAAGTTTCATATGATTGAGTCTTAGCCTTTTCTTTGAAAGCTCCACAAAATATACTATATCCCTAACCGATAATAAGCATGCCCCATTCAGGATTTAATTAGGATTAGAATTGGTTGTAATTGATTCATTTTAGATGGAGAAGGTGAAGTTATGGTTTGGGCATTAATATCAAGTGCTTTGAGAAAGAAGAAATGTTATGTGATTTTTTTTCCCACATTGTACTTCATTAGGTGACTTAGAGAGGGAGGGAGGGAGGGAGGGGGGGGGGGAGAGAGAGTTTCCGTGTACTTCATTAGGTGACTTAGAGAGAGAGGGAGGGAGAGAGAGAGAGAGTCGAAAAAAAGGGAAAAATACAGTTTATGCATATTTAGCAAGGAGCATAGCAAGGAAAAAATATAGTTTCTTCCGAATAAAGAGCCTTAGTTTTATTTTTGCATATAAGAGTTGGAGGAATATTTGATTAAAAGTTTTTTCTTATGAAAGCTTGATGTACTTTTTGGGTCGTTTTGGTTCATTTGGAAGAATTGTAGGAATCTTAGTTCTCGGATTTTAAAGCACCACATGACCAAATGTACTATCTGCGTATGTTTCCATACCAAGCCCCATTACAGCCCCGCCGAATTGAGTCTTCTTTGAAGTCTTCCATTGAGCGAAAGACCTCTTGATGTTGCTTATTTGCTTTGAAGTACTGTGGTGGAGATATTGTTATATAAATGTCAATGCTTAACATGATTATTGTATAATGAATTGAGTTGAGAGTTGTTCTTAAAACCTAAACAAATGAGAGCGAGAGAAACACATTTTTCCCCTATGAGGTTGGGTGGATAAGGCATGCATGCTACTTGATCATTCATATACATGCTAGGAAGTTCGTTTATCTTATCATTGTTTGCACTTACTAAAGATGTTATTTTTGAAAAAGGCCATTTAATGAAGAATTGTGTTTGTAGGATACATTGATTACGTCTTAAATTCTATTTTGCTCGAGGACTAGCAAAGTGTAAGTGTGTGTGTGTGGGGGGGGGGGTTGATAATGCATATTTTGCATAGACATACTAGATAATTTTAGGGTAGTTTAGGTTGCATATTTACATGTTTTAAGCATAAGTCGCATTCATTGTCTTTTATTTGCAATGTTCGGAATCTACGTGTTTTATCTCTATCTATGCAGATTCTCAGAACCAAGCATAAGGAAAGAGCGATGCTACACTCTACAGCAATAGAAGAGTCTAGAAGAAGTCGATGATTAAGAGAAGAAGTGAAGCCAGGAGGATGAGAAATGGAGAAAAAGAGTTATGCATAGGAGCGGCACCCATGGCAACCTAGTAGCGCCCGTTGATCCTCAGCACCCCACGAAAGATCCTCAGTACCTGCTGGAGTCTAAGCTTGTCGCCACCCATCGGTGCCCACTTGATTCAGTACAAATGTCGATGACTCCTGGTGACATTGAGGACAATATGAAGGTGACATTTTACGATCATATCACTCGTGCAAGGGCCAAGAAGATTCGTGATGCAACTAGAGCACTTCTTGTCCATTACCAAGGAACGAGGGAGCAAGGGTTCAGGCCACCCCGGATCACTTTGCTCAAGACTAGACCACTGGCACAAGAAGTGAGCTTGCGTCCACAAACAGAGCTCATCAAGACTCAACAACACCCGCCTTGACGTGACACCACTCGACACAAGCATGTCACACTCGACCCACCTCCATACCGAGTGAAGGAGGGTCGGAATCGAGTTACCCATGGGTCATGCCGAGTGTCCATTGATGTGGGGCCGGTTTTGTTACTTTATTTATATTAGATTTATTTTATGGAATTTAGAAAAATAATCTGAAACAATTATATCTCATCTAGATTAATTCTTAACCACTAAGTTGTTATTTATCTATCCTTAGTTAGTTGATTTATCTTAGGAAATAATTATCTATCTTAGGGTTATTTTATCTATCCTTAGTTAACCAAAGCTCTATCTTTGCAAGATAGAATTGGTTCAAGCATTTTTATTTAAACTCTTGTATTTCCTTCAACTTGAATTAGATTGGAATTAATATTGTGGAACCTTTATAAAATTAAAGGTTTCTACAATTCCCAATCCCAAAAGCTTCGAGTCTCTCATGTTCTTGAATCACTCGGCAATCACCATCCCATCACCAATTCCAATCGGTAACCATCCCAGCAAACCAAACACAAACCCTTCAGATCCATCGCAACAAAAAAGAAGAAGCCGTCGCAGGACCCTCGCCCTTCGCGCTCTCGCACACGGGGCCTCACCATCAGCCAACGCCGCTCGCTCTCGCGCTCCCAGGCACCTGCGAGCGCGCTCCCGCATCCTCGCACCTGTTCGCTCGCGTCTCCTCGCGGATTCCTCCCTTCTCTCTTCCTTTCGTCGCTATTTATGAGTTCTTATATTGCTGGAATTTGTCTAAGTTATATTCTGTCGCTATATCAGAATATTAATCACTTGTTTAAAATTGTTCCAATAAGGAGATATCAAAGAGCATTCCCAGATTGGGCAAATATACGGCGTGGTTCTTGATTTTGAGCCCACAGGCGAAGCATCGGGGATTCCAAACATATCACCACTGATCCCGTATCTCCGTAGATTTCTTCAACGTTCGAATCCGGCCCATTGGGCTTTGCTTGAACATGAAGGATGACAACCTTTAGGGTTTTTTAGCACTGTAAATAGGTCTCTATTTACATCCATTTGACATACCCTACAACACCAATCTCACATAAAAACAACACTTCCCTTTCTTCCATCGTTTTTATTTTTCGGAAAACCATGCTCGGTTAAACCTTTTATATAGTTTTGTTTATATTCAATGCATTGGTTTAGGACGCGTGAGGGTTTTTGTTATACTATTTCATAGTTAATATATGGTTTATGCATTTTGATTAATTCATTACTCTTTGTTCTAAACGTGTTTTCATTCTTTATTCGTCTTAACTAGCCATTAAGATAGGTAATCAATTTGCTAGGAATTTTAGTTATTTCCACTATTACGGGCCTTATTCCTATATAGTAGCCGACATATCTTGAGGACGAGGTTGGAAATCATGCCTATGTAAGAGTTTTGATAGGTAATAAGTGTTTCTCTTAGCAGAAGAAATAGGTGGGTTGACAACCGGGGGACACATTGAATAAGTTGGAGATACATGAATTACATGCTAAAAGTGTTAGGGAATTATTGTTTCTCGAACTCCATGCAATAATTTATGGAGTTAAATAATGATCGAATATGAAGCTATACAACTTTGTGCACAATCTGACACTAGGTTAATCAAGCACTTCTGCAGGAAGACTTTTAAGGTATTGAGCTTTGTGGAGGGGAAGTACTTCTGCATGAAGACTTCTTCATCTCCGTCCAGGTGGAGATGCTCTCAGTAGGTAGGTACGTAGAGCACTATTTGATCCTCTATGATGTCGGCGTGTTTCAATCTCTTTTAGATGGAGTGACACTCAACAAGATGCTTGTCTAGGTCTTCTCCATTCATGCCATGGAACAAAGGTAGGATATGGACCCATGCAAATTTCATCTCAAACTTAGTGTCTTCGGGATGTTCATGAAGCACTAGTAGAAAAATCACATTTTAGCCCGAGCCTATTTGTTAATATAGTCTGGATATAGGCAAAATAGGGTCAAGGCATAAGAGGTGTGTGATAATAGCTATAGAGACCAGACCTAAAAACACATGCCCGGGCTAATAGAGTTGACTAAATTTTTCATTCAAGATTTTAAAAGACATTAGAGCCCGAATCTATTCTATATCCAGGCTAATTAAATAGCTTGGATCTAATCATATTCGGGTTGTATAGTCCCTTATTTTTACTAAAAATAAAGAGGAACCTTAACCCGGAATACATCTAATCCGGGCTAAATCCCTCTTTTACAGAAAAAATAATAACACATAACACAATTTGATTCTAGGCTCTCTTTTACAGAAAAATAATAATACATAATACAATTTTTTTTTACAGTAGGCAATAAATTGGATGTACTAACGACATCCATGATCATCTCGCAAGATGATGTTCTGGAACTCACAACAACAGGATCTCAAAATAAAATTACAATTCAACTGAGATTTAGAAAGAAAATCAGATGCACCATTTGCCTCTCTGTAATAGTGCTGAATTGTGACGCTCTCAAAATCTTTGCTTGATTGATGGCATTAACGATGATTGCACGATCATTTTCAACTATTACTCTTCGAATCCCCATCTCCGTTGCCAGTCTTATACCTGAATAAACTGCAAAAGCTTTTGCTAGAATGATCGAACTCATCCTAACGTTACATTTATGAATCCGAAGTACTAGACCGTCATTATTCCTAACAATACAACCAACTTGCGGTTGAGTATCAATTTTTACCGAAGCGTCTACACTACTAAAAAAACAGGATTTAGCAACGGATTGTTAGCCACGAATATTAGGCGACGCTATCTTTGTGGCCAATAGCAATGACATTGGCGACGAATGTTAACAGTCGTGGCTGTACTCGTGGCTGGTAGGCATCCTGGTATGTCACCTCATCAAAGTCGTGGCTAATAGCAACGAGTCTCGTGTTCGTAGCTAATTTCGTGGCTCGGAAGGTGGATTGTTCTGGTAAGTAGCCACGAACTTAGCCACGACCGTTTGATTCGTGGCTAATCTGGCCACGACATACTATCCGTAGCTGAATCTGTGGCTATTCAGTATCGGAAATCGTTGAACATTTGTTGAGTGGGCTTGGTCGCAAATGGTTTAGGCGGGTCGGATGAGATTACTATCTCTCTCTATAATTTTATGTAGATTAAATATAGTCCATTAATAGGGTATAGAGTGAAATCGGAGGCGGGCCCGTCTTAGAGCCCAATAGCCCATCAGAAGTGAAAGCCCAATTAATAATTAAGCTCAGTTAGCGACGACTGTATCCGTGGCTAAATCCGTGGCTATTACGGATGAGGTCAAATGTTAATGTGTTTTGTACTCTACCTACGGATAGGGCCTACATGCGTCTATTCCCTTCAATTTTATGGTTGAGGGTATTTATGGGGCCAACCCACTTTTCTTCTAGATAGCCCACTCTCCATGATCCATTATGGTAAGCTTAAATTGTTTTAGTTACATAATATTGCATATATATTATATTGTTCATTTGTAATTTAATTATATGAATAGGTAGTGTAATTAAGATTTAAATGGGTATTTATATATACAAACGAGAAAAAGGTTTTGAATTGGTATTTAATTTGAAAAATTTGTAAATGTTTATATGTACTCCCTCCGTTCAACAAAACTTGTCGTTTACTATTCACGCACGCTTTTTTATAATGATAAAAACTATATAAAATATTTATTTTTTTCAAAATTTTTTTAACAAGTTTGTACTTATTAATAATAACTACGAAATTGTTAAAAAAATTATTTAAAAAGTTGATATTTTATATAGTTTTTAGCTCCTAAAAAAGCGTGCATGAATAGTAAAACGTCAAGTTTTGTTGAACGGAGGGTGTATGTAATAAATTCTTATTAGAATACCATAAGGGTATGTTTTGTGAAAAACTCATATAAGTGTCTAATAAATATTTAAGAAAATATTATATTAAGTAATAAATTCTTATTTGAATACTATAAGGGTATGTTTTGAGGAAAAATCATATAAGTAACTAATAAGTGTTTAATAAGACCTTGTATTAACTAATAAATTATTATTAGAATATAAAAAGGTATGTTTTGATGAAAACTCTTATAAGTAAAGAATAAATGTTTAAGAAAACCTTAAATTAACTAATAAGTTTTTAGGAGAATACTAAAAGAGTATGTTTTAAGGAAACCTCGTATAAGTAAATAATAAGTGTTGAATAAAACCGTATATTAAGTAATAAATTCTCATTAGAATACCATAAGGGTATATTTTGAGGAAAACTCATATAAGTGTCTAATAATATTTAATAAAACATTATATTAAGTAATAAATTCTTATTAGAATACTCTAAGGTATGTTTTGAGGAAAACTCATATAAGTGACTAATAAATGTTCAATAAGACCTTATATTAACTAATAATTTTTTATTAGAATACTATAAGGGTGTGTTTTGAGCCAAACTCATATACAAAATGAATAAATGTTTAATAAAACCTTATATTAACTGATAAATTCTAATTAGAATACTATAAGAGTGTGTTTTGAGGAAAACTCATATAAAGAATGAGTAAATGTTTAATAAAACCTTATATGGACTAATAAATTCTTATTATAATACTATAAAAGCATGTTTTGAGGAAAACTCATATAAGTGACTAATAAATGTTTAATAAAACCGTATATGGACTAATAAATTCTCATCATTATAATATTATACGTACTATAAGAGTATGTTTTGAGGAACACTCATATAAGAAGTGGATAAATGTTTAATAAAACCTTATATGGACTAATAAATTCTTATCATTATAATACTATAAGAGTATGTTTTGAGGAAAACTTATATAAGGAATGAATAAATGTTTAATGAAACCTTATATGGACTAATAAATTCTTATTAGAATACTCTAAAAGTATGTTTTGAGGAAAACTCATATAAGTGTCTAATAAATGTTGCATAAAACCTTATATTAACTAATAATTTTTTATTAGAATACTATAAGGGTATGTTTTGAGCCAAACTCATATATATACAAAACGAATAAATGTTTAATAAAACCTTATATTGATTGATAAATTCTCATTAGAATACTATAAGAGTGTGTTTTGAGGAAAACTCATATAAGGAATGAGTAAATGTTTAATAACACCTTATATGGAATAATAAATTCTTATTTTAATACTATAAGAGTATGTTTTGAGGAAAACTTATATAAGTGAGTAATAAATGTTTAATAAAACCTTATATGGACTAATAAATTCTCATCATTATAATACTATAAGAGTATGTTTTGAGGAAAACTTATATAAGGAATGAATAAATGTTTAATAAAACCTTATATGGACTAATAAATTCTTATTAGAATACTATTAGAGTATGTTTTGAGGAAAACTCATATAAGTGACTAATAAATTTTGAATAAAACCTTATATTAACTAATAAATTCTTATTAGAATACTCTAAAAGTATGTTTTGAGGAAAACTCATCTAAGTGTCTAATAAATGTTGCATAAAACCTTATATTAACTAATAATTTTTTATTAGAATACTATAAGGGTATGTTTGGACCCAAACTCATATATATACAAAATGAATAAATGTTTAATAAAACCTTATACTGACTGATAAATTCTCATTTGAATACTATAAGAGTATGTTTTGAGGAAAACTCATATAAGGAATGAGTAAATGTTTAATAAAACCTTATATGGACTAATAAATTCTTATTAGAATACTATAAGAGTATGTTTTGAGAAAAACTCATATAAGTGACTAATAAATTTTGAATAAAACCTTATATATGGACTAATAAATTCTTAATAGAATACTCTAAGAGTATGTTTTGAGGAAAATTCTAAGTGACTAATAAATGTTTAATTTAACCTTATATGGACTAATAAATTCTTATTAAAATACTATAAGAATATGTTTTGAAGAAAACTTATATAAGTCACTAATATTTATTGAATAAAGCCTTATATTAACTAATAAATTCTTAATAAAATACTATAAGAGTATTGTTTGAGGAAAACTCACATAAGGAACAAATAAATGACCAATAAATGTTGAATAAAGCATTATATTAACTAGTAAATTCTTTATAGAATATTATAAGAGTATGTTTTGAGGAAAATTCATACAAGTTACTATTAAATATTGAATAAAACTTCATATTTGCTAATAAATTCTTTTTATATGAATTTTTTATACGAAAACTATAAATATTAAAATTGATATTTAAAAAATTCCCATAAGGTACGGATACTGAACTAGTTAAATGACTTTAGGTAAAATATTATAAAAAACATTTAGATATCTAATTAAATTTGATAAAAAAAAAATTTATTTGAAATATATATTGTATAATAAATAGTTGTATTGATAGTTTTATTTTCTAGATATCAATTGTGAAGGAAAAAAAATTCACACTCCCGAAATTAATTTACCGCCTAAGAGTATGTTCAAAATTTTGGCCAAAATTTTAAGCGGTATCTAAGGCTCTTAACCCTAATTTTTCCAATCTGCCGCTTCAGATAGATGCGTCTCTCCTTCCTCTCTCTCAAGTTCCTCATCCATGTGCCTCTCCTTCTTCCTTCCTTATCCATGTCGCCGCCGCCTCCTCGGATCTGCGAAGCCCCGCCGCCGCCCAGCGAACTTCGTCTTCAGATCTCGAGCTTAAGGGGCTTCACATTCCTCTTTCTTCCTCCCATGCGAAGCCCCGCCGCCGCTTCCTCGGATCTGCGAAACCCCGTCGCCGCCCAGCGAACTTCGTCTTCGGATCTGCGAAGCCCCGTCCATGCTCCTCCTCTGCTCTCGCTTTTATCGCCATTGAAGGCCGAACCTGAGATCTTTCCCCTTTTCTTCCTCCTCTGCTCTCGCTTTCACCATCCTTGACTCGACGCAACGACACTCAGCCACTCAGATCTCGAGGCGCCACCATTGAAGCTCGACGAAGCTCCGACACTATCGAGGTCGTAATAGGCGTCTCTCTCCTCCCTTGACGGTTGACGGGTCATCTTTGCTTCCGCCGTCAAGGGCATATCAGTGCGGCTTTTGGCTTCTCACATCAGTAGTTTGTTCGATTATGAGTTTGTTTGATTATGAGTTTGTTCAATTTTGAGTTTAATTTATAGGCTTTCAAGATCTGCTAAATGGGTTGATGTTGATTGTTTTCTGGCAGATGGATACGCCACCATGTTCGGAAGAGATCCAGATGAAGAGGAGACAACTGTATCAATTGTTACTCAAAAGCAGGAGGAGGTGAGCCAGAAAGCAGCCTTATATCCTCTAAAAAAAATCAATTTCACAAACCAGCTGATGCCGACGGTGAGATTGATGTTGCTGGTATCTTTAATGTTAGCAGTGATATTAATTACTTCCCATGTTTGTCTAAAAAATTCAGCCTTATGTCCTCTAAAAAAATTCAGCCTTATTTCTTTTGGCTTTTACAAACCATGGCTTCTTTTTCATTTGGGATGGGCTTGATTTCTTGTGTTTAGAATTGGCAGATGCATATATGGGTTTGCTCCACCCCTAATTAAATGAAATTCGGAATTTTATTTCTTCTAAATAGGTTACAATCTTGCCAAGAAGATATTTTACACAACACCATAGTTTTTTTATAATTAATGTTGTGCTTCATACCGATCTATGTTTGAATAGCAGTTAGAATTTTATCAAACTACAATATTGCATATACATTCTCAATTTCTCACAAAACTGATCTCCACAATATTGGAGAAAATATTGTTAGTGGTGCTATAATGAGTAAACGGGGCAACTATAGTTTGCACCATGCTCTTAATTACAAGTCTAAAATTATTATTATTATTATTATATACAAATTAGGTGGGTACAAATAAATGACTGTTTTAAAAATTTAGTATTTGATTTGTATTTTTTTTTTGTAATTGAACAGGGCTAATTAATTTCATACTTGGGCAGAAAAAATGGATACTTGCCCTCATTGCAATTCAATCCCTAGCTGGTCCATTGTGAGGCATTGGGTGCAAGAACAAGGCAAAAGTTCTCAAACTAGTGTATAGATTCTTAAGATGTGTTGGTGCCTTTTCTTAGGTGTAGTATTTCTGGATGTTGTACATTATGTGTATGATGTTGTGTTTTGTATTTGGATGCATTTGCTATAACATTATATATATTCTCTATTGTATAAATAGCGCATCCAAATAATCGCAATAAAGTAAGCCATGCATTTTGCCTCAACCCAGTCAACGATGCCCACCTTAAAACAAGAAACAACATCAGCAATGAACTCAGCCACAAAATTAGCCACGACATTTGCGATGACTGTTTTCGACGCTGTCGTCGTTGCCATAGCCACGACATTCATAAGTCATACCTAGCCACGAAATTAGCCACGACGGTATGAGTTCGTTGCTATTTTCCGTTGCTACATCGGCCCAAATTTAGTCACGAGGCATATGGCTACGGATGGCCCGACCGTTGCTGAGTCCGTGGCTAAACCGGTTAGCCACAGTCATTCGTTGCCAAACCCGTTGCTATTTTCCGTTGCTAAATCCTGTTTTTTTAGTAGTGCTACATTGATCTTAATGACATTTATTGGAGGGCATTTTCTAATCAATTTATTAGGAGGTCTAATACGTTTAGGTAACTTCGTTTTTACCTGCTGTTTATTCCAACATGAAATTTTGTCTATAGTTTGAGTTAGAGCATAGATAATACCTATATCTGAAGTATTGCGAAAAATAATTCTATTTCTAAGCTCCCAAACAGAGTGCCATAAATGACATAAGTTTGTAAAATCTATATTAAGAGCCCTAGTATTTAAAATATTTTTCGAAACATTACTTGTTAAATTTGGAATATTATAACATTTTCCCAACTTAACACCTAGATTTTTAATAAGGGATCTTGTGATCCGAAAATTAAACAATAAATTATTTGTATCTTCTGTATCAAAATTACAAAGAGAGCAAGTACTAGGAACTTTATTTATATATCTATTTAAACGGGTCATGGTAGATAAGATATCTAAAATAATTTTCCAAATAAATTTTTTAATATTCGGATGAATATTAACTTTCCAAATCCAGTCTGCTGGAATTTTCTCAGTATTCCTTGTACTACAAATAGAAGATGTGGATTTAACAGAAAATTTTCCATTACTACTGTAAATCCAAATTAACCTGTCTAGAATATCAATTATTGGAATATGGATATTAGTAATAGCTTGAACAATATGAGAGGGGAATATACTATTTAATTTATCAATATCCCAAGAGTTGGTATTTGTAAATAAATCACAAACTTTTAAGTTAGGATTACGATCATTCCAAAAGTTTTGAAGATATTTCACATTTACCTAAATGTCAGACCATACATTTATGGTTTTCCCATTACCTACTAGCCAGAGCAGACCTTTAGAGAAAAGATCTCTCACATTAAGAAGCCTTCCAAACTGGCAAGAAGTTTTCAAACTAAGTCTTTCCATTAGAGATTATGTCGAGAGATAATTATCCGTAATAACCTTCGACCAAATATTATCAGGATTAGCTATAATTCTCCAAAGAAGTTTCATTTGCATACCAACATTAATTCGCTCAGCTGATTTAAAACCTAACCCACCATCTTTTTTAGAAGTACACAGATGTTCCAACCTAATTAGAGGATGATAGTTATCCGATTGAATTTTAATCCAAAACAAATTTTTGTTTATCAGATCAATCTTTTGTAGAACTCCTTTTGGAAGAAGAAATTACTGCATTAAATAATTTGTTTCGGAATTTAGGTTTGCCTGAATTAGAACCGAGAGAGTATTAGATTTCCACTATGACAACTGCTTTTTAAGGCTACTTATCGCCTCATCAAACAAGACATTACAAACCCTACCACTAATAAGTGGTATGTATACCAAGGTATATTTCCATTAATTTTGTAACTGGAATATTTAGCTGTTGAGCAAGGGACTGGGGGCTTTACTGAAAGGAATATTTTTAGAAACTTGTAGAAAACTTTTATTATGATTTATAGTTAATCCAGACATATTGGAGAAAGCACTCAGAAGATTTCTAATCGTATGAAGATTTAAATCATCAGCTTGTCCAAAAATTAGAGTGTCATCTGCAAAGGAAAGGAATGGAATAGGATCACTATTATTTGTAAGTTTGATTCCAACCAAAGGGTTACATTTCAAAGATTCCTGTTGCAAAAATAATAATACATAATACAATTTGATTCTAGGCTCTCTTTTACATTAAAAAATAATAATACATAATACAATTTGATTCTAGGCTAAACTTCTCTTACTATGAATTTAGTGCTGAATTCTTAAGGCATCCGTACTTGGACATTAAACTGCAAAGACCCTTCAAGGCCAAAAGTAGGTCCCTTTCAACTTGATTTCTCCATGTAAAGCTCAAGCGGCAACTCCATTTCAAAAAAGAGAGATGGAAACTCATAGCATTTGAGACTAATAGAAGGAACATCCAGGAAAAGAGAGATACCAAACAAGTAGCAACACTACAAAATCAATCTTTAGAATCATCTTAAAGTTGGCATGGGAGATAAGAATAAGTGATACCAAGCAGATCCAAGAAAAATGTTGAGGAGCAAACAAATGATCCATCCTATGATGCTATTCTGACATCTTTTAGTTCAAGTCAGATAGTCCTAGAAATAGATGAAGGTTAGGCATAGGGCTTTTATCTGAGCCGAACAGCTCGTGCTCGAGCTCGGCTTGTTCGAAATGGGTAAACAAGCCGAGTCTGGACAATGTTTAAAGCTCGTGTCGAGCCCGAGTCGAGCTCGAGCCGAGCCCAAATGCTCGAGTGCATAGTTGGATCTTGTTTATGTTTTGTGATATTTGAGGGTTTTTTTGCTTTGATTTCTTATCAAATTAAGAGAGTTAGGATTACTGCTTTTGTAATTTTGCATTCGGTTATGCATTGTTAAATGGTTATGGATTTGTATTTGGTAATGCATTGTTTAAGGGTGTTCTGCTTTGTTTTAGGTCTTCTACTGTAATTTTGCATTTAGGCTTTCAGCTACCAATCAAGCTCGAACAAGCTCGAACGAGCCCAACTGACGAGCTCCAACGAGCTCAGGCTTGTTCGTTCGGCTTGTTCGAGCTTTAACAAGCCAAGCTCGAGTTTACCCTTGGGCTCGCGAGCCGAGCTTGAGCATCAAAACAAGCTCGAATAATTTTTCGGCTCGAGCTCGGCTCGGCTCGTTTCCCGTTCGAGCCAAGCTTGAACATTTCAAGCTCGGCTCGTTCGGCTCGAAAATAACTTCTTAGGCACTAACGTCACTACAAAAAAAAACATATTCGCTTTGACAAATAACCGTAGTCAAAACCTCTCCGCGGTAGCCAAAGGGCTTTAGCTTGGGCTTAGCTACCGGAAATTAGGGCGTAGCCAACTTTTGGTTGCAAATAGACACTAGCTTCGACAGATAGCCGAAGCTACTAATCTAGCTACGATTAAGCGACGACTAGGTGAAGCTTGCTTAGAGACAACCAACTATGCTACGACACCCAATCGTAGCTACTGCCCCCGCCCTTCCAAATGTGTTGTTTGGATGCACAATGCCCCATATCTTCTTTAATATTCACACATATCTAATTATATTCACACACCCATATAACTAGCTAAGGACATTCATATAAAACAAAAGTGCATTCAAAGTTCTAGTCATGCATACACCTTGTTTCATAAAATAAAAATAACATTCAAAGTCGAACGTTTAACGTACCTCTCCGACAAAATATGCAAATGTACATCAAGTCTAATAATAGAAAAATAAAAAATCCCACATTCTAGTCATGCATACACCTTGTCTCATTCAACACTTTGTTAAGGACCCCCCTTGGAAGATTCTACAACCTTTACCGATGTGTTGAGAGCTCCCTCGTCGGTGGAGAAAATAATAGCCCTGTCTCCTATAAACTCCCTCCGATGACCACTTGTCTATAATTGAAAAAACACTAAAATCACTACCACTAGCATGCCAATATCCATCCATGACCACATAAAATAATCCAACAAATGACACACACATGCATTTTTCAGAGTCCATCGAAAGGGTAAAGTACATGCTCAAATAATTCAGTCTTATGAAGCCATTTAACATGATCATCCGATTGAATAGAAACTAAATGGCAATTAAGTATTGTTCTTCAGCTACATATTTCTGATTCTTCCAGTTGGCAACTTGAACTCATCAAAAGCAAAAGTGTTATGAAGCAAATTTAGCATGATGATCCGATGTAATTAACTAGCTCCTAATCCAATAACTATAAATTGCTAACAGGGAACACTCAACAAAGATGCATGATATTTTTGGTATTTTTGACATATTTTTTTCTTTTTATAATAATATGAAAAAATAATTTAAATATGCTCTCATATGCTCTAATATGCAAAATAAAAATGAAAAATCTAAACTTAAGATAAACCCTTCTCCCCCACACCTAAACTTTTCATTGTCATCAATGAATGAAAAGAATAAAAATTGAAATTAAAAATAAAAAAATAAAATAAAATAAAATAAAAGACTCAAGGGGAGAGTATGAGTGACTAAACGATTCATTTTTTCTTGAAACGAGTGCGGATCTGGCACTTGGTAGCTTTTACAAGCGTATTGTGGCTTGCTTGCATAATTCTCCATTCCTCCTGCAAAGCGATAATCTCCAGTTATAGTTCTTCGTTGAGGATTTCCAAAGTCTGGACCCTCTGTTCCATCTGTAAGAGCCTTGCTAGTATGTTGAGTGTAGCGGGCTCTCCTTGGCTCCTGTTGAGATCATACATTGAATGTGGTTGTCGAGGCGTGCTTTCTTTTACTGAGGGCACATAGAAATCTACAATTGTCTTGGCCGGTGGGATTGGTGTAGGCAGAAACAAGATGTGTCATGCTTTTGACTTCCATATGCATTTGTGAGCCGGGATGCCATGTTATCACAAGTAGTCTAAACTCAATAAGAAAGCTCCATCATCGACGGGAGTAAGACTCTTGTAATCCACCTTTAACCAATCGACCAACAAGGTTACTAGTTCTCCGAAACCGATAGTGATGTCCCTGTTTCCATATATTACCTTGAAGCAGTTGTCGATGAAGATTTCTGATCAGAATGAGACTACGGTTGCTTCTGGGGTTAAACAATAGACCATTCTCCAATCGTGAATTGATAATAACTCGGTGTCTGGGTGACTGAAGAATGTAATATTTAAGACTTTTGAACACAACCGTAGTGGTGGATGTGTAATGTTGCTGTCATGATTTTTGCACCCTATCAGTTCTTCTTTCCGGATGGCTAGCTTCCAGGTCTTCATCGGTGTTGAGCTTTCAATATTGTTTCTTACTTTGTAAGGCGGATTCATGATGATTTTGTAAGCTTGTTTCAGCTCCGCCGGTGTAACCTTAAAGCGTTTCCCTTGAAGCAAAAATTGGGGTGCTAGGTCTCTCAAAACCTCTAAAGTGGCTAAGAATTCCCGAGTAAGATCGGGGTACGTAGGCACAGCCATAAGGATGAATCGATCCAACCCTCCTCTTCTTACTAATACCTACACATTCTCAAACAAACATAAGTGTCGCAAAACATTTGTATCAAAGAACTTAGTTGATGAGTAATCACAGGTCTCCAACAAAATCCACCTAACTTTCTCATGACTTTCCAAGTTATTTGGCATGGTGATAATGCATATTTTATATAGGCATTATAGGTGTTTCTTATTGCTTTTAGGTATTGGTTTTGTTGTGTTTTGAGTCTAGTTCCGTTTATTACTTGTAGAGTATTCGAGTTCGGAATCTATGCATTTTTAGTGTTTCTTCTACAGAGTTACATTAATTCCGACCTTGGGTGGACTTTGGGAAGAGCTTAAGAAGCATGTTTTGAAGAAAATGGAGGCTAAGGAAGAGCTAAGGAGGAGCAATGAGACACGCTATTGGAATTCGTCGAAGGAACTTTAGGAACGTCGAGCACTACATGAACGGCGCCCGCCGCCTGATAGCATGCATTTAGATGGTCATAGTAGGTTGCATTTAGCTTAGTTATGATGCATATCATGCATGGTTTCAGTACAATTTGCATATTTGCTCTCTATGTTGGTGGAGTCGGAATCTACACGTTTTTATTGATTATTTCAGGTAATTGTGGATCCGAGGAGGAGACATGGGTTGATGAAGCATTAAATGAGGAAGTCTAGTTGATCGAAGAAGCTTAAATGAAGATCTAAATAGGTCATGAGAAGAAGAAGCGAGTCTAAACGAAAAATAAGTCTGAAGAAGTTATCGCCGGATATGCTAAACTTGTTTTGCACTTTCTGGAGGCCTCGGTTGTCTGATTGACTATTATGACCATGCGTTGGAAAACACTTTCAGAGAGCTACAACTTTTCTGTGGACGTCAAGAGCTGATTCGGACTGATTTTTCCGTAAAAGACTAATGGAGAGGGCGCCGCCATATACTAAGGTCGCAGCAATATGTCGCGGCCACAGCATTTGCCTAGAGCGACGTGTTTTCTATCCAAAACCCTACTTATTCTATCTTTGTCTTGTGGCCGACCTTTGGGCACGAATTGGGGCATGGAATTGAGCGAGGGCTTAGCCCTAGGTTTCCATTCATTCATTAGATTAGGATTCAGGATGATTTTAGTTGGAAATTGAGAGCGATGTTCGCCATGGGCGGCTAAACTTTCTCCGTTCTATCTACGATTTGAAGCTTTGTTTGGATTGAGTTGTGAGTTTCTGAATCTTGTTCCTTATTTCCTATATTGAATGTTTCAACTTCTTTATTCTTGATTGCTTGATTGTTTTATTCTATCTAATCCGCGCAACTAGTTAGAATCAATTCAATTGCTAAGGTTTTGTAGATTCCTGGTTGTGAACCTTAACTTGAGTAGCAAACGTTTTCCTTTAGGGATGGTTAAACTAATTGAATGAGTAGGAAGTTCGATGTGTTGTTAAATCCCTCTTTAGGGACTGCAAATACCTTGGTTAATCTCTTAACTTAAAGCTATCAATTGGGTTAAATCCTTCTTTAAGGACTGTTCAATTGATAAGAGTTTCTAGGACTGGTTGGACTAGTAACTATATTAGGTTGGGACAAGGAAATTCATAGGAAGACTAAAAGGACAAGAGGAAGTTACAATATCAATTCAACCAACTAAAGTGGATAGTTGTAGGTAGAGCAATCTTCTCTAAATTATTTTGCATCATTTGTATTTCTTTTATTTTGTTTTCTTTTCAATCTCAATCAACCAAAACCCTCCCTTTCTACTAATTGGTAAATACACATTGCTGAGAAATACTTGATTCTATGTGGGATCGACCTCTTACATACTTGCTATACTAGTTTGTCTGTTTGAGTTTTATTTTGATACGGTTTACGCGACTAAAACCCCTCCATCAAATTGGCGTCGTTGCCAAGGAATCAAGTTTATTTCTTTGTTTTGTATATTTATTGATTTTTGTTTATATATCTAACTTTGATGTGAACCTATCTTACGGTTCATGACGCCTTTGCTACTAACTTTTTCAAGATGTTGAGATTAGCGCAGTTTGAAGGTGAGAACTTTCACCAATACTTCATTAGATTGCATGCGTATGTTGATGACCTTGGTTTATGGGGTTATCAATTCAGCATCCTAGATATGATTATGTGCATAATAAATGGTATGACTGTTGAGACGCGAGCGCTTGCTGAGTACAAGAGTAACGGAGGCCTGAAGCGGTTAGAAGGATTGTCGGGGTTGTTGGATTTTTTCTGTTATATGGATTACCATGCTGCACAGGAAGATTTTCTCGCCACGTCTTCTCCACCAATGGAGGACTTTATCACACACATAGAGGATCAGTTCCACAGCCTTACACAATTAATGCAGCAACTAGATGAGCGCAATAAGAATTTGGAAAATCATATGGCTCAGCGAAACCAGACCTTTGAGGAACTAATGATCCAAATTGGAAAACTAATTGTTGGTCACCAAGGTAAGGAAGATAGGGGCTTAGAAGAAGAAGAAGACGAAGTCGTAACTGAGGGTGAAAGATCTTAGGAGCAGCGACCGTCGCAGTGCTACTGAGGAGCCCCCAACGTCTTCTTCTCTTGATTTTGAGAAACCCATCCCACCATCCCTTGAAGTATTGAAGGATGAAAGGGTTGGGGATCCTATCGACGTCACTGTCCTGAATTCATTCCCTCCTAGGTGGCTTCAACATAATATGGATGTTCATAAGGTGAAGGAATTGTTTGATGACAACGATAGTTTCTTTGACGATGGAGATTGTCTAATGCTTACTGACTTGGAATCTCATGAGTCGATGCATGAGGTTTCATGTGTTTTGGTTCCAACTCCATCACACACATCCATTCTAACCTCGCCCATTGATGAACCAGGTCTAGAGCCATCAGTTGAGGCTCAAGAGGTAATAAAGGTAAACTTTTGCAATTTTGAAGGTAATGGTGATTATGTTGATCATTTTTATTGCGATTTTGAAAAGCCACCAGCGGAACTGTGCTGGTGATATCATATTCCTTATGCATAGAGTCATGCTAGACTCTTTGATAGATTGAAAGGGTTTTTGAATTCCATATTTTATGCTTTCAATTTAGTGTGTCGTGATGTTCTTTGTAAGATGTGTGCACATGAATATGATAGGCTACTGAGGGCCTTGACGATGTCTGATAGATAAAATCTTGAGATTGAGAATAAGTCAGGCCAATGACATTAAAGAAATGCGCTTCTCGGGAGGCAACCCGAGGTAAATTTTTTAATTTAGTTATTTCAATTCCTAGTTAGCTAGTTTTCTTTTCAATAAATTAGGTTTTTCATTCGGCATTAGATAGTTGTTTTTAGTTTTTGGATAGACTAACCTTTTAGGAAAGATCGCCGCCTTTAACCCGCCGCAATGCTCAGATCCGATCTATAGAGACCCTTTCACCACATTGTCAGTATTTCATTCATCTCTTCCTCTATGTTTTTTTTTTGTCTTTAATGTTTCATTGAGGACAATGAAAGGTTTAAGGGTGGGGGAGGGATTGCATTGCATATAGATAGATTTTGGATATCATGTTTATTTATGTCTTTATATTTGTATTGCATTTAGGTGTTATTAACGATACCCATCTTGGTTTAGTTTGTCCTCTAATTCATTTTTATGATCTTAATTGCATAAATCCCATGATTTGATTGAATTGCTTGAAAATGATTTTTGGAGCATGATTTGAGAATATAATTGAGCAAGTATGGTTCATAGTTGAGGTTTAATTGAAATCTAATAAAAACATAACCCTTTGTGAGTTTGATTTTGGCCTTATAGGGACTATTCATAATTATTTCCCTTTTGCTTTTATTGTGTGATTATACTCTTCATATGCTTGTTTTTCATGACCACAGTGCATATGTTTGTTGCTTGTGAATTTCAAATGATTGAGGCATGTTTTCTTTAGCCATATTGTACCTTATCTACCCATTGCATTATCATTTTCTTGAAGCCCATCTGAGCCTTAATTAAAGCCTATTCTTTTTTGTAGCTACATAAAAATCTATCATTGCCAATGATTAGCCTAGCCCTATCAGGGAATTAGGAGGAGAATTGGTGAAAAATCTTTATGTTGGAGTTGCTTTGAGTGGAGATGATGTATGTATGGTTGGGCATTGCGAGAGGCATAGCCAAAATAAGGTAACCATTCTTCCATAATAGAGATGACATTTTTTTTTTTGATTAAGTAAGAATTCGACGCCCGGACAGGCTCGGGGGTCGATAGGCAAAAGAACTCGGCGACGGATAAACCGTCAAAATAAGCTAAAGACATAAACCAACAATAAGGCAGAGCCGACAAATTACAAGAGTGCAAATAAAGGCAAAGACTAGCAAATGATGAAAGAACCGAAGCAGTGTGCGGCAACTCCTCCATCAGTTAGTAGAGGCAACGCAGGGGATCCCTGGGGAACTAAGTGGAAACCTCATATTTGGACTCTGTCAATCAGCCATCAGGTCTCGATCACGTCCACGACCTCTTGCATGTCGACAAATAAGAAGAAACACCGCTCAGAAACTGCTAGCCTCGAAATCCCCACCATCGCACCACCAACCAATTCGGCAACCTGTCAAACACTACGGATCCAATTTGGAATTTCCTCACCTACAAAAATATCGTCAAGCCCTTACGGGATTTACTCAAACCCTTTCGGATGGATTTACTCAAACCCTTTCGGGATTTAAATACCCTTTCGGGTGGGTTTTATATTAAATAAATATAAATTAACCGATAAACCCATTTTTTCCTTTAATTTTTTTTAATTGTAGCTTGGCGTGCAAGGGAAAACTTGCGCCTTGCACACCACGAAAATGTCAGGGCAACTGGCAAGGGCGAGATTTGACAGGACATAGGGTAGAGGACGAGCAACGGCACTGGCACCGCCGGACCGAGGACGGCAGCGCGGGACCGGCGCCAAGGAGAGGGAGAGCAGCCTGAATGGTTGAAGTTGTCGAAGCCTGAGGGAGCCAGGTGGAGGAGGCTGTTGTTGGAATCCCAAATCGAAGGCTCAGTCCTCGGTGGTCAGAAACGGCGAAAACGACTAACGACGGCGGCAACGCCCCAAACCAGGAATCCGAGGACGAAAACCACCAGCGACCAGGCGCCACCGAACGGGTTTGTTGACGGAGGGGAAACGGCAACCAGGCACCACCACGGAGCGCACTTGCCGGAGGTTTGGAATAAGGGATTCAGAAACACCAGCGGCCATGGATCTACTGAAATCAGGAGCAAGAAGCACGAAATGCCAAAAGCCACAAATCAATTTCAATATTTTTTTGACAGCTAAAGATTGATATTAGTACAACACCAGGGAGAAACTCCATTGAAGAGCATCGAAAGAGATGAGAGTAGAGGGGAGTTAGGGGCTCGATCGAAGAATAAATTAAATCGGGCTAGGGATACTCAATCCAGGCAAACAAATACCCAGAACGATTGAACCGAGGGTCGATTAGGAGCACCGGTCAAGAAACCCATTTGATTAGGTAAGGGTTCATCGAAGAGATTTCAACCCCGAAGGGATTTTGCAAGCTCCCTCTCTCTAGAAATCTAGAGAGAGGAGAGAGTTTTTCTCTTGGCAAAATATTGTTGTATTAATAGAGATGACTTATTACTAGGGGCCCAAGGAGGATAAAATTCACTTGGGAGTAAAAGTCTAGTAAGCTTGGACCTAGGGAGGATAAAATTCACTTAGGGGCAAAAGTAAGCATAAAAGAAAAGAAAAGAAGTCATCATCCAAATGGAAAAATGCATGAGTTGTATGGCTATTGAAATCGAAAGAGCTTATTGCTATGTAATGGAGTTTATGTTATTGGAATGGTTTGCGAAGTATGGAAGTTTTGGTGTTGTTCTGCTTGGTTGTTGTTTCTTTTTCCTGGATTTTTAGCACCACAAGCCAAAATATTTCCCATGCCTTATGTTCCTACCAAAGCCCCATTACAACCCTATAAAAGTCCTCATGATGTTGTTTGCATGTAATGACATTCACGGTGTATAAAGCATTTTGGACTGAGTTGGGAGTTGTACTTTAAAGCATACACATGAGAGCTTGAGTGCAACACATTATCCCAGTGAGGTTGGATTAAATTAGTCTTTACTATTGGATCACTCATATATTTGATATGATATTTGTTCTCTTATTCATGGCTCCTATTGCTTGATGTTCCTTTTCTAAACCTATAGCATGAAGATCTTATTTGTGGGATGATTAATTCTATATTTGTTTTTCATTGCTTGAGGACAAGCAAAAGCTTAAGTGTGGGGGAGTTTGATAGAATGCATTTATATGGTCATAATAAGTTGCATTTAGCTTAGTTATGATGCATATCATGCATGGTTTAAGTACAATTTGCATATTTGCTCTCTATGTTGGTGGAGTCGGAATCTACACGTTTTTATTGAGTATTTCACGTAATTCTGGATCTGATGAGGAGACATGGGTTGATTAAGCATTAGATGAGGAAGTCTAGTTGATTGAAGAAGCTTAAATGAAGATCTAAAGATGTCCTGAGAAGAAGAAGCGAGCCTAAACAAAGAACAAGTCTGCAGAAGTTGTCACCGGACATGCTAAAATTGTTTTGCACTTTCTGGAGGCCTCGATTGTCCGATTGACTACTATGACCATGCGTTGCAAAGCTATTTCAGAGAGCTAATAATTTCCTGTTGACGTCGAGAGTTGATTCTACCTGAATTTTCCGTAAAAGACTAATGCAACGGGCGCAGTATTTGCTAGAGCGACGCGTTTCGGAGTTCAGCGACGTGGTTTCTATCCAGAACCCTACTTATTCTATCTTTGTCTTGTGGCCAACTTTTGGGCATGAATTGGGGCACAGAATTGAGAGAGGGCTTAGCCCTAGGTTTCCATTCATTCATTAGATTAGGATTCAAGACGATTTTAGTTGGAAATTGAGAGCGATGTTCGCCATGGGTGGCTAAACTCTCTCCGTTCTATATACGATTTGAAGCTTTGTTTGGATTGAGTTGTGAGTTTATGAATCTTGTTCCTTATTTCCTATATTGAATGTTTCAACTTCTTTGTTCTTGATTGCGTGATTGTTTTATTCTATCTAGTCCGTGCAACTAGTTAGAATCAATTCAATTGCTAAGGTTTTGTAGATTCCTGGTTGTGAACCTTAACTTGAGTAGCAAACTTTTTCCTTTAGGGTTGGTTAAACTAATTGAATGAGTAGGAAGTTGGATATGTTGTTAAATCCCTCTTTAGGGACTGCAAATACCTTGGTTAATCTCTGAACTTAAAGCTATCAATTGGGTTAAATCCTTCTGTAGGGACTGTTCAATTGATAAAGGTTTCTGGGACTGGTTGGACTAGTAACTATATTAGGTTGGGACAAGAACATTCATAAGAAGACTAAAAGGACAAGAGGAAGTTACAATATCAATTCAACCAAATGAAGTGGATAGTTGTAGGTAGAGCGATCTTCTCTAAATTGTTTTGCATCATTTGTTTTTATTTTATTTTGTTTTCTTTTCAATCTCAATCAACCAAAACCCCCCTTTCTACTAATTGGTAAATACACATTGCTGAGAAATACTTGATTCTCTATGGGATCGACCTCTTACTTACTTGATATACTAGTTTGTAGGTTTGAGTTTTATTTTGATACGGTTTACGTGACTAAAACCCGTCTATCACCGCCCCTTGCACGGCGCCCGCCGTTGGCCTGGATCCTAGAAACGCGGTTTTGGGTCTGAAGACTATTATTTTATATTATTTCCCATTAATTCTTCTAGGGTTTTGCAGACCCTTGAGAGACCTATTAAGGTTGTTTTCAGTTTATTTTCAAGGATGTGTGTTTATTGTGAGACGATGAACATCATTAGAGAGAGAGAGAGAGAGAGAGAGAGAGAGAGAGAGAGCGAGAGAGAGAGAGAGAGAGAGAGAGAGATAGAGAGAGAATTGGCATATGAGTTGCTAAACTCATAGTTTCGCTTGTGATTCGAAGACATGGTTGTTTGGATTGTGAGGATTTGACTCTATTTGATTATTCATGTTCTTAGTTATCATCTTGTGCTTAATTTATATCACTGATCTACATGTTAGGAATTGCATCTCTAGCTATGAATTCGTTGTTGTTTTCTCGATAGCAAACAAAGGTATTGATGATAGTGATGTCTCTTTTTCTTTGTAGTTGATGATTTCAATTGATCTATGTTGAGGATATGCGATTAGGATTGAGCACAGTATGCGCCTATCTATTCTTTAGTGATATTGAATAAGATGAGTGAATCTATGCAGATCTCTCAACTTTAGTCAAGTAGACCTAGGAATATGAATAGTCAATAGATCAATTCGAGGACCATGACTTCCAACCATTATCATAGAATTACAAGTGAAATGTTCTTTCTACCTTGATATCAATTTGCTTTGTGATTTGCAATTTTGTTACTTTTACATATTTGCTATTTGTCTAAGATTATTGCTTTGCTTTGAGAGTGCTTGTTAAGAGTTATTGAATACGAAATAGCTTCTCCTTGTGGGTTTGACACCGGACTTCATCGCTATACTAGTAGTTATTTGGTTTATCAAGTGATTGATTGCCTAACATATTGGTTGTGTGTTTAAGTTTGGATATTATTACTATTTGACAGAGGGGAAAGTGCAAACGACGTTTTTCCTGTGTCAAAGTCTTGGCGCCGTTGCCGGGGAGAAGAAAGGAGTTTTCGTTTCTTTAACTTTTCCAATTACTCTTTACTTTGAGTTTGTTGTGTCTTTGTATGGTTCAAACTAGATCTTCTAATTCACCGTTCTTGTCTTTTGATCTTAAGGTTGAAAGATCTTTTCGGCCGGAGAGGAAGCTTGCGTTTGAGACGGACGAAGAGATGGCAAACGTTGTTGTTAATCCGCCAAGAAGGACCCTGAGAAACCTGAAGGAACCTGATTTGAGTGCTCAACCACTTGCAATTAGCCTTTCGGATCTCCCCGAGGGTTCAAGATTTGAGTTTAAGTCGAATTGGTCATCAATTTTATCTAACTTTCATTGATTTCTTGGGGAGGAACCAAACAAGAACCTTGCCACTTTTGTGAGCGTGTGTGATAGACTGAAACCCTAAGGCTTGTCTAGCGACCAATTGATACTGAGAGTGTTCCCCTTTACTTTGAAAGGGGCTACAAGCGATTTGCTTTACTACCTACCCCTAGAAAGCATTACTACTTGGGTGCAATTGAAGAAAGCTTTCCTGCATAAGTACTTTCCTGCGACTCGCCTCAACAAACTTAAAAAGGAGTTGTCCAGTATTGAGCAATCCCCTACAGGGAGTCCTTATGAGTATGTTGAGCGGTTCAAGAAGCTTAAAGGTAGTTGTTCGCAACACGGTATACCCAAAGATGATCTAGTGTTATATCTTTATGAAGGCTTTCCTGACACCAACAGGAGTTTCATCAATGCTACTAGCAGAGGAGATATTTTGGATAAAATACCTCAGGAAGCAATGCAGATTTTTGAAGGGTTGGCTAATGCATCGCAACAATATGGGAGACACCAAGTAGTTAGAGGGGTTCATAAGTTGGATAGTTCGATAGATGGACACAAGGATAATATTGATAGGCTTATAAAGACCGTGAACAAGATGGCTATGCAAATGAATCAACCCCATCAGCCTAGACCTTGTGGTGTTTCTGGAGATCCAACTAATCCGAATGATAAGTGTCCCTTGATTCAGGAGGACACCGCTGAAGTGAAGGTTATGGATTATGGACCTCGTCGCAACTTTGGTAACAATTACAATCAGGGCTACAATTCAAACTACCAAAGTGGATTCTACGAAAGAGGTCAGCAGCAACAAGTCCCTTTTCAGAGAGGACAATATGAGAATCATCCTAGAAACACTTAACAAGATGAAAAACATGAGACATTGAGGTTGTTATTGGACAAGATGAGTGTTCAAGAAAGGTTTCCGAGTCAAATGGCTATGGAGATTGGTGAATTGAAAGCGAAAGATTCGGGTAAGTTCGCATGTGGTAGTGAATCCAAAGGAGAATGTTAGCGCCATGACACTTAGAGGAGGTAAACAAGTTAATATACCCACAAGGAATGTGGAGGAGAGGCCTAGAGAGGAAGTTGATTTGGGAAATAAGGAGGAAGAGATGGAATTGGAGATGAACTGCATAGACGGTGCCCGCCGCCCCTCACCACGGCGCCCGCCGCCACCTTCATTGACGGATCCGACTTCTGACGTTGCTCGATCCCAAAAGAAAGCTTCTAAAGAGCGGTCTTCTGAGGTTTCATGACCTGCACCACCCTTTTCTCATGCCTTAAGATCCGATCGTGAGTGGGAACATGAACAAATTCTTTACGACACCTTTGCTCATTCCGAGGTAAATATTCCACCTTTTAATTTGATTAAAAATGTGCCTCGCTATGCGAAATTCTTGAAAGAGTTATGCACGATGAAGCGCAAGCAAAGGATGAAAAAGATAGAAAAGGTAAGTTTAAGTGAGAATGTTTCTGCTTTACTTCAGAAACGATTGCCTGAAAAGTGTAGAGATTCAGGTATGTTTACTATACCATGTGCAATAGGTAATGCTAGCTTCACCAAAAGCTGTGTTAGACCTAGGTGCTTCAATCAATGTTATGTCTTATAACTTGTACATGTTTTTGGGTCTCAATTCATTAGCTGAAACTGGTGTTACTATACAACTCATTGATCGTTCTAGTATTAAGCCTAGAGGAGGTGTTGAAGATGTTTTGGTTAAGGTAAATGATTTTATTTTTCCAGCTGATTTTTTCATTCTAGACATGGAACAAGGTACACCTGAAACCCCTATTATCTTGGGAAGGCCATTCTTGCGAACGGTTAAAACTAAGATTGATTGTTTTGAAGGTTCACTAACTATGGAGTTTGATGGTAGAAAGATTGAGTTTTCTATATTTGAGCCTATTGTTTCTTTTGCCAATGATTCCATAGATGTTCTTCACTCTAATGAAACTAATAACGAGAATGAATCAAACGTTTTGTTAGATGCTTCTATTGAAAATGAATTTATGAATCTTGAGTTTTCTAACAAGGATGAAATTGGTTTAGGGAAGGATGACATTGGGAAGAAAATTGAGAATTTGGTTAAGTCACATGAAAATGTGCCTCATTTGAATGATTCTATTGCTTTTCACTATGAAAATTTGATTGCTAATAATGTTGAGGTTTTTGCAATTGCATGACAACCTCCTGGAGTTACTCATTTCAAGAAGGAATCGATGGATGCAATGGATGGATATGTCGGAGAAGTTCCTAAACTTCCACCTCTTGTTCTCAAAAGAACAAGTGTGGGGGATCTTGGTGGAATAACTTGATCAAGAATGCATCACGTCGAGCCAAATATGTGAAACAAAGGCGCTTCTTGGGAGGCAACCCAAGGTAATTAGGTATTATTTCTATTTTGCATTTAGTTTTTTTTTCAATTCAATAAAGTAGGATCAATCATGTCAACGGATTTCGGAAGTTACGGTAAGTGAAACCGGTATTGGGTTTGAGTTTTGATTGATTTAAAAGACAGAGTTGTGCACTGTGGACACGGCGCCTGCCACCTTTCTGTCCGCCTGACGAATCCGAATTTTGGTAAAATTGGAAGGGAAGTCTCAATCTTTTTATTTTTGGTTATTTTTCCGAGTTTAGGTTAGTTTTGTTTTATCTTTCTAGGATTATATTGTTTTTCTTTCTATTTTAGGTTAGATTAATTTCTATCTATCTTAGGTTAGTATTTTATCTTTTATTATTTTCTATTTATTTGAGGATTAGATTTTTCTTTGTAGGACTAGTTTCCTTATTTTCCTAGGATTAGCTTTTCTATCTTTTCTAATTCTATTTTATCTAGATCTAATATTTTTTTCTTTTTGTCATTTTTGATAGATATTCCTTCCAACTCACCATATATTGTTTCTCCTGTTGTAGATCAATCAAACTTGCTCAAGAGAAATCTCAAGAACACCAAAAGCCTATTGGAATGCAATCCAACTACCTAAAAGCCTTGCGTTTCAATCGATTCAATCCACCAAAACACTTTTCTCCATTACCCTACATCCACAAAATTCCCTCTTTGCCCATTCCATTCCCTTGCCTATCACAAAAGAACCCTTTGAAACCAAGTTGTTTGTGAAAGTTTGAAGTTTGGAGGAGTGATACGTTTGGGTCACCCGATCCTTCGCCTGTGGGCTCAAGATCAAGAATCATGCCGTATATTTGCCTAATCTTGCAATGCTCTTCCAATATCTCCTGATTGAACAATTAAGCGAACTAATTAATTAAACTAATTATAGAGACAGAAAAAGACTTAGGAAAGTTAAACAAAACTAAAGCAACGAAAAAAGGAAAACGAGGGAAAAAGCTGCAGTGCTCGCGGATGGTCTCAAGCACACAGGCGTGAAGCCTCAGGGTGTTCAGGAGCGTCGGGGACTACGGCTTCCGGGTGGCGCTCGCTGGAAGCGAGAGCGAAGGCAAGGGAGCGAGAGCGAGGCGTGCGCGAGAGCGAGTGCGCGTGAGAGAGAGACGTCGACGTGCTAGGATGCATGATCATCCACATTTAGGTAGTGTTAATATAGGCATTCAGATGGGTTTAGGTAGGGTAAAATGCATGAGTTTAGAGTAGTTTTCGTGTTTTGATTATGTTTCAATTAGAGTCAGAATCTACAAGTTTTGTGCATGATTTCAGGTGATTGTGGAAAGGTGGAGCTGCGCTCGTGTAAATGATAGAAGATGAGACGGAAATCGAAGCCTTGAGCAATAGAGTCGAGGAGAGGAGCTAAGCATGAAAAATTGATTGGAGCTGTCCAAACTGGCGACGCTGCACTAAAACGAGTCGTTCGAATAATGTAGTTATCAGATCGCGGCGTACTTATACTTGTTGGAAAGATGATTCAAAGACCTACAACTTTCGTGCTTACGACTTTTCTAAATTCGGCATTGAAAACAGCGAAATCTGGACGTCACGATTACTGTTGAAAAGAAATCTGGTGGATAAAGAATAACTCGGCCGAGTTATGTGGTGGTGAGCCCGAGTTATGTTGTGTTTGAAAATTGTGGGCTGTAACAGCTGTCATTTATGAAATATGTTATAATTTTTATTATGAAATTAATTAAGAAGAAGAGAAACCGGTGATTGGAAAAAACATGAGGAGTTTTTGTTTTGGTTCCAAGGGAACGAATTGAGACGTAGGATTTTGGAGACCTCTTGTGACTTTTCAACCATGAACCACTAAATCTCTTTGCTTGTGGAAATTAATCGAAGCTTCAGGTTTTCTATTTCATTGTGAGATTTTTGGTTAAATTATCTATATTCTTGAGTAGCAAAGTATAAATCTCTGAAATTGGTTGATTTAGGGACTTGTATAAAGAATTGATTTCCAATTGATGCAATAACTGGTTGTGTGTGTCGATTGTCTTTGTTGATTTCCTTTAAGCTTCATCGATTATTGAATTGAATCTTGATAGTTTCAAGATTTTTTGATAATTAGGGTTTTCAGGGTCTGGTTGTCCTGTTAACTAGATTCGATAAGGAATTGGATTCAAAAGACATAGTCTTTCCACAACAAAGTATTCATGAGAAAGTTAACTATTCGATTTCGATGATCAATGGATGAAACCTGATTGCTGAGATTGGTAAACCTAAGCTATTTTTCTCATATTCATTCACTCAAGTTGTTTAGTTTGCTACTTTTGTCTATTTTTGTTTCTTAATTAGTTAGTTTGAACAATCAAAATCCCCCCTCTTTGTTTCTTGTTCTTGTTAACACACTTGACTTGCATACAAATCGTTGACTCTCTGTGGGATCGACCCGTACTTGCCAAACTACATTAGTTAGGTTAGTCGGATTTATTTGATAGGGTTTAAGGCGACTGAAAATCCTCCGTCAAATTTGGCGCTGTTGCTGGGGACTCAAATTGTTATTTGTGTGTTTGTCTTGTGTGTTAATTTAGCTACTAACTTTTTTTTGTGAACCTTTCTTACAGTTCACAACACATATGCTACTAGCAGTTGAAGATGTTGAGATTATTGCAGTTCAAAGGTGAAAATTTTCACATATATCTCACTAGGTTGCAGAGGTGTGTGGACATCCGCAATGAGTGGGGTCTCCATGATAGTTTGCGAGATATGGTTGTCTGCGTTATAGAGGGGATGACTGCTGAGATAAAGGCGCGTGTTATATACATGAGCGATGGAAGTCTAGCAAGGTTAGGTTTGGTGCGAATTTGGGATCTTATCTGCTATATGGGTCACCAAGCCTTGCAGGAAGTGTCCTTCTTGCTGGAACCTCAACCAATGGATTAATTCAACGCACCTTTGGAGGATCTATCCAAGGCCTCTTACGAGGAGAAAGAGCAATTATGTCAGCATATCGCAGAACTAGATGAACGAGTGCACCGAATGGTCCAAGTGGGGAATGAGATTCTAGCATGTGAAGCGAGTGAACTACCGTCTCAACCGGTGGTAAACCCGATAGAGAGGCTCACCATGAATACCCTAGGGAGTGGCAATGACCTGTTTGTTACACCCGAGGGAAGCTTAGAAAGTCATGAAGATGTAGGTGAGTGTGTTCTTCATATTCCTCCCTCATCGAGTTCATCTGAGTCTACTCTGCTACCTTCCCTACCCTTGAGCTATGAGCATGATAATGTTTTGGTGGAGAAGGATATGTTCACAGATGATGACAGTTTCTTCGGCGATAAAGAGGAGAGTACACTACTTCCTGACATGGAGTGTCATGAGTCGACGCATGAGATTCCATGTGATTTATTGTTTCCTTCATTCGATGAAATTGTCTCGAGCTCGCCTATCAAGGAACCAAGTCCGGTGCTGATTTATGTGGCTCCTAAGCAAAGAATTGATATCCTCTGCAATGATGAGAAGGTTGGTGATTATGTCAACCCTTGGGCTCATTACTTCGACATACCACCAATGGAACTGAATTGGTGGTTCTACATACCCGCGGCGGGGAGTCATTGTTGTGAGCTGAATTTGTCATGTTTTACAGTAACTTTTATATCGTTTTCTACATACATTACATACATTTGGGTTAGAATAGTACAGAATCTATGTAGTTTATATTTATTTGCCAAATTATGGAATCTACACCAGTTTCTGTTTAAATTCGCAGAATTCGAGACGTTTTACAACAACTCTAAGGAAGGTCAGAAAAGCTCGGAAAACCACTATAGAAGTCCAAGGTCAAAGAAGCAGCGGAACCAGTCGAATCAAGTTGAGAGCCCAGGTTACTCGATCTCGAGTGAACCTTACTCGATCAAGACGAACATGTCCGAGCACAGGCCTTGTCGACTAGGACCAGTGTCAAGAGCCAGACCAACCCAGCTCCGGAGCCCTACTCGGTCTCGAGTACCACTAGTCGAGATCGACGAAGCCTAGACGCCACACCCGGAGTCGACAAGAAGAGAAGTTGATCGAGAAGCCGAGGACGAAGGCGCTGACAAACCCTACTCGATCTCGAGGAGGCCTTGTCGAAATCGAGGAACCACCATGCCCTAGTACGAGTCCATGCCGAGGAGGAGTCCTCGACATCACCAGAGAACCGTCTTTGAGTACACCCCTACTCGATCTCGAGGAACCCTAGTCGAGATCGACGACGCACAGGAGCCCAGATCTGAGCTTGTCGAGCAGAGTCACCCGAGAAGATCAGTCAACGACGAATCCTAGTCGATGTCGACGAGCCCTTGTCGATGTCGAGTAGACCAAGTTCTGGAAACGCGTCGCCGTGAGCAGTCCGAGTCGAGCTGGAGTTCCTTGGGCACGAAGGAAGTCGAGTAAGCCGAGATCTATCAAGTTCTATCCATGGAAGGGAGATCTATCAACATGAAGAGACTTACCTAGTTTAGATTTATTATTTTCCTTTTAGATTTAATTCCTTTATCGCTTTTATTTATCATTAAGCCTTTTAGATATAATTTTAGATATAGATAGAAGATTCTATCCTGGATTAGCAAGGGTTAGAAGGCTGTAAATAAAGCCCTAGGGGCTGGTTTTTCATGAATTTCAACACAATTCAATCATACAAGTTTAGGGAGAAAGAAGTAGTTCCACAGAGAAGTTTTAGGAGTTCTAAAGTTTTTAGGGTTTTGGCATTTTGCGAAAGTTGATTGCTGGGATTGTAAAGGCTTTGAATATAGTTTAATGAAAGTTTCTTTTTATACATCAATGTCTACAATTGCGATGAAGAGCGAGTAGTCCACCCACTTCTGGGGCTGGGGTGAGCCCGACGGTGGCCATGTGAGATGATGCAGTAAAGGTCAGATCTTTTTATGAAATTCGTCTTCTATCCCTATGAGCATGATTCTTTTGCGAGAGTTGAAGGTGATCCTTGTTTGTATTATTGAAGCGAAAGTGATCTTAATGCAACTTGGATTAATTATGTGAAAAAGGGTTAGTAACAATTAGGGTTTATGCAAAAGCCTCTATATGCCTAATTGTTAGTAACGAAAGTTATTTTGATGGAAAGCATGATCTTTTATGCCTTTATGTATTACTTTGCATGGTTATCGTTGTGGTGTTGATACCCTGGCCTTGGAAGTTTTTCACATATTGATTTATTTCTGTCGAAAATCTGAGTTTTGGGTTCGAAATTTGCAATTTAAATTTTCTGTCTTTACAGTCGATATAGAGTAGAATCTTGTCGATATCGAGTAGGACCTTAGTCGATATCGAGTTGGCTCTAGTCTAGGTCGAGTCGAGTTTCTGCTTCTGTCGTCGATTTTGAAGTTTCTGTTTTTACTGAGTTTTGTCGATCTCGAGTTACTGCTTGTCGAGATCGAGTAAGCTTCTGCCTTGCTTTGTTCTTTACTTTCGTTTGCTTTTATTTCTGCCTTCATTTGCCTTTTCTGTCTCTGTTCCTTTGTTTCTTTGTTTCTGTCTTCTGTTTGCTTGTCTGTGAGAATCTGTCGCTACCTAAGAACTGCTGACGTGCTTCCTCGTGGATTCGATCCTGACAACCTTCTACGACAACAAGAGGAAGTCTTGTATTTATTTGCTGAGACAGGGAAGTTAGTCTGAACTTTATTTTATATTTATTTCATACTTGACCATCCTCCTGCAACAACCAATTGGCGCCGTTGTCGGGGAAGCTATCATTCGCGCTTTAGGTAGTTGAATCTCACGTCTACTTTGAGTTACTTTTCAGGTCTATGCGCCGTTCTGGTCTACCACCCGAGTTTGACAGCTTAGACAAACCACAGCGTTACCTACACATCCATTCTAAACTCAAAAGGATCATGGCGGCCGCTGAAACACAAGAACAGCTGATTGCCAGGCTTACAAGGGAGCTAGCCGCAAAGGATACCACTATATCCAATCAAAGGGCAGCGAGGGAACAAGAAGCTGAGCGCGCAAGGCAAGCAGAAGCTGAGCTTGCCCAATATCCAACTACTGCTGAGGATTATATGCATCCAACCCTCGTCGTGCCTGAATCGGCGATTCTTATCCCTGAAAACTCTCTTGAAATTCGCACTCAATTTCTTATAGAGCTTAAAAATAATGCTTTTTTGGTAGATTTAATGAGTTTCCTCTTGAACATATTACGAACTTTTCTGACATGTGCCGTACTCTTACTGAAGGTACAACTTTGAAATATGTCAAGATGAAGTCTTTCCGCTGGTCACTGGCTGGACCTGCACTGAAGTGGCTTGAAGGGCTGAAACCAAGATCACTGACACCATGGGCCCAAGTAGAGCAAGAGTTTCTGAACAAATTCTTCCCACCCGCCAAAACAGCACATCTCCGCCAGAAAATCACCGCCTTCAAACTGAAGCAAGGGGAACCGCTGGCAAAGGCATGAGAGCGCTACAAGGAACTTCTGCGATCTTGCCCTACTCATGGACAGCCACCCTACGTCATTCAAGAGATCTTCTTCAACTCTCTTGATCAAGTCACTAAGGACAGAATCAACCATTATACTCGCTATGAATATCTGACAATGCCGCCAAGTGACGCATGGGGTGTGCTAGAGAAGCTCACCAACTACGACAACAAGTATGGGTCTACTGCAACTTATGAAGAGAACCCATACGCCAGGCCAGCACCTTCCATGCCCCTCTATGAGCCTCATAAGGAAATTGATCCGGATGTAAGGGAACAGTACTGCAGAGATCAAAACAAGAAGCTCCTTAAGCAAGTGAAGTATCTTTCTGTCAACCAGCCTTGCATTGAATGCGGATCGCAACGGCACACCACTCCTGAGTGCCCACACACAGAGCAAGTCAGGATGGCAGAACACCACGAGGAGGTAGCTTACGCAGGGGGTCCCAATCGCTACATAGGGGACCAAAGGTTTCAGCAACCACAATGGAACCAAGGTGTCCCTAGGAACCCCCCGCCCTATAGAGCTCCAGGACATCCGGAGAGGGACCAGAAAAAGGATGATATACAGACAGTCCTGGAAGAAATACGGAGGAATCACTCAGAAACTAGGCATTCCTTCAACTCCGTCTACACTCAGATGTAAGGGGTCAACTCTAGGCTTGGGGAGATTGATATATGGAGAAAATCAGTTGATACACAGATTGGTCAGCTGGCAGCGGGAATCCCCAAACAGTCTGGTGCGCTCCCTGGATCTTCAGAACCAAATCCTAGGGGAAAGACTGGGCACATCGCTGCTGTAAAACTCAGAAGCGGACATCAACTGCAAGAGCCAGAGGTCGGAAAGCAGCAGAACAACGAAGAACAACAAGTTGACATCGACAACACTGTAGTCGACATCGAGGAGGGCCTAGTCGATGTAGAGGAGAAACTTCAGAAACCTTCGTCTGCACTGCACAGCAACTCGACTGCACCCAGTTTGGTCGAGATCGACAAGGGGCTACTCGACATCGACGACGGTCAACCTGAGATCGAGAAGACTGCAACACCTCCGACATCTGTTCTGGCTCCGAATCCGAAAAAGAAGCTGCCTTTCCCCACAAAATCTCCAAAGGACCCGGCAGAAAAGAAATTTCAGCGCTTCATCAAGATGCTTCAGAAACTCAACGTCACCATCCCCTTCACAGAAGCTCTCAATGAAATGCCATCCTATGTCAAGTTCCTGAAGAAGATTTTGAGCAAAAAGCGATCGATGGCTGAAATTACAGAGGAATGCAGCCATTTGGACATACTGGAGAAGAGGCCAGATCCAGGTAAGTTTGCTATAACCATTGGATTTGGTCCATAGAAAATTAATGCTTTATGTGATCTTGGAGCTAGTGTGAGTATAATGCCTTTAACAATTTCGTCCAAGATTAAGATAGGTGCCCTAGAGCCTGTGGATGCTAGACTATATATGGCCAACAACACTGTGGTCATCCCAACAGGCATGGTGGACAATGTACCAGTACAAGTAGGTAAATTCTTTATCCCTGCTGATTTCCTAGTTATTGATATGCAAGAAGATCCTGCTTGTCCAATTATTTTAGGAAGACCCTTATTGGCGATGGTGGATGCCAACATAAGTGTAAGGAAAGGAGTGCTCACCTTCAACATCAGCGATGAGGTAATTGAGTATTCCTTTAATAAAACTGAAAGGCATACAGGTCCAATGGAAGAGGTGAAATCTATCTCAGCTGGCTACATCACCTGCAGGGAACCCAAGGTCAGAAATATGACCCCTGAAGAGCTGGAAAAGAGGGACATGGAGGCCCAGGTGGAGGAGATCATGGCAATCCTAAAGGAGGACCCAGAAAATCCAATCGATACAAATGAAGGTACGTCGTTATGGATTAATTATTTTTCGGATGCCTTGACAGGAACTAAGTATGGGGTCAAGATCGACCAAGACTCCTCGACATCGAGGACCCTAGTCGACCGCGACAAGAAACAAAAGCCTCCACCAGCACCAGCGTCATCGAGCAGCAATACAGAAGCTGAGGGCTACTCGACATCGAGTAAGCTACTCGAGATCGACCACCACTCGGTTTCCTCGACTTCGCCTTCTTCGACGCTGACACCACCAGACGAACCAGGATCCTCGATCTCGACTAGGCTTGTCGAGATCGACCACCACCAGGCTCCACCAGCTCCTGCTTCCTCGACGCTGCAGCCACCAGGAGCAGAAGACTACTCGAGATCGAGTAGTCTACTCGAGGTCGACGAGCCATCCACTTCATCGACTTCTGCATCCTCGAGCAGGACACCACCAGAACCTGAAACCTCGTCGAGATCGACTAGCCCTAGTCGAGATCGACCAAACACTGTGGTCTCAGATTCCGTCTCTGCAAAGGTAAGCCAAGGTATGGATCTTTCTTCTCCTATTTCCATTAAAGATCTATCTATACATAGGAGAGGTTTGCCTTGGTATGTGCGCTTATGTAGGATATCTAATGATGAGCCCAAGGAGTATGAAGTTGGAGACAAGCTCTATGTCTCTAAATCAAAGGATCATTGGTTCCCTAACAAATTCAACAAGAAGCGGATGGGACCTTTCGTGGTGAACAAGATCCATTCTGGAGGATTGCAGCTGATGGACAAGAATGGAGTCTTATTTGAGGCCAAAGCTACATGGGCCCTGCAAATGCCACCTTGAGCAAAATGGAGAAAGTCGGCCTAGCAACTATAAAATCTAGAGCTTGTACATAGACTTTTTGAGACGTTTTTGGGACTTTGTTGCTTTTGTTTTTGGTTTGAAACTTTTTAGTTTTTCTATTGTGGGTATATGTCTTCTACACTTTTCAGGTCCATGGATAGAGGCAAGCTATATCAATATTCATACTCGGGCCAGGAGGTGCTTCCATTCGAAATTTAGAGGCCCTGCACACCAGTCTAGTGAGTTTCTTTCTCTACCCTTGTTTTTATACAGTGAGGACACTGTAATGTTTAAGTATGGGGTGGGGGAAGGGCTTACTTTGTGCATATTTGCCATATTTGACATTATTTGTGCATGTTTAGAATTTATTTCTTTGAATTGCTACATGGCTATTTTGGAATGCATTATTGATTTATGTGCTTATATGCATTTTTTTCCAAAAGTTTGAAAAATGACCCCCATTGAAAATTTTGGTTAATGTCATGGAAGCTTTAATTGGACTCGACGATGCAAAATTGGATTCATTAGAGATATAGCATGAAATTGCCTAGTAAAGGGAGGTCATAATGAAGTGCATTATTTCTTGAAAACCATAGAAGGAGGTAAAATTTGAAGTTGCTTTTGACATGTTGCATGATAAGATGATGGAGGACTTTTTATTTCCATATAATGCTCATTGTTTGAAATCCTAGCCTTACCTATGCTTATGCATCACAAAAGCCATAATATGCCTTATTTCAATTATCGCTCCACATGATCTAAATATTTGCCATTCTTTACCTTATCCGGGGATTATGTTGAGAATGATGTTACATTATGGAGATGTTATATGGTGTTTTTGTTGTTGTTGTTATTATTATTGGAGTTTGGCAAGGAAAATGTTTGAAATATATGGAAAATTTAATGAGTGAAAGAAAATCCAATCACCTCAGGAGAGATAAAGGTAGATTGACCCTGCTCTCTAAGATAATAGTTTGGAGAGATGGGACACATTGTGAGGAGTCCAAGGCACTAAGTATCCGGGGCCATTCATGACACCCATGTTTGCGACTCGCGAGAAGGCAATGCTGAGGTCAGAGAGGTAAAAGCATTATTATTGATAAAAGCATTATGAAAGGTGATGAATCTTATGAAAAGGAATGTGAAAATTCAGTTTGGAAATACTTCATTTCCCCGGATCATTAGCACCACATTGCCAAAAATTGCCCACTTTGAGCCTTTTACCAAATCTACTCCTTATTTGAGCTTAAATTGAAGTCCTCTTGATTATCAATGCTTTGTCACTTATGAATGTTTTTGCATAACCCTCCTTTTGTGAGTAGATGTTGCTCTTTAAATTGCACATGCATGGATTTGTGACACTAGTACCTTTTCGAGGATGGTAATTGACTGCAGGGTTATATGACAATGAATCTGATATGTTGAGAGTTTTGATTTCTTCCCCTGAATGACAATTAAAGGTATTGCTTGAGGACAAGCAAGCTTAAGTATGGGGTGTTTGTTGTGAGCTGAATCTGTCATGTTTTACAGTAACTTTTATATCGTTTTCTGCATACATTACATACATTTGGGTTAGAATAGTACAGAATCTATGTAGTTTATATTTATTTGCCAAATTATGGAATCTACACCAGTTTCTGTTTAAATTCGCATAATTCAAGACGTTTTACAGCAACTCTAAGGAAGGTCAGAAAATCTCGGAAAACCACTACAGAAGTCCAAGGTCAAAGAAGCAGCGGAACCAGTCGAATCAAGTTGAGAGCCCAGGTTACTCGATCTCGAGTGAACCTTACTCGATCAAGACGAACATGTCCGAGCACAGGCCTTGTCGACTAGGAGCAGTGTCGATTTATTATTTTCCTTTTAGATTTAATTCCTTTATCGCTTTTATTTATCATTAAGCCTTTTAGATATAATTTTAGATATAGATAGAAGATTCTATCCTTGATTAGCAAGGGTTAGAAGGCTATAAATAAAGCCCTAGGGGCTGTTTTTTTCATGAATTCCAACACAATTCAATCATACAAGTTTAGGGAGAAAGAAGTAGTTCCAAAGAGAAGTTTTAGGAGTTCTAAAGTTTTTAGGGTTTTGGCATTCTGCGAAAGTTGATTTCCGGGATTGTAAAGGCTTTGAATATAGTTTAATGCAAGTTTCTTTTTATACATCAATGTCTGCAATTGCGATGAAGAGCGAGTAGTCCACCCACTTCTGGGGCTGGGGTGAGCCCGACGGTGGCCATGTGAGATGATGCAGTAAAGGTCAGATCTTTTTATGAAATTCGTCTTCTATCCCTATGAGCATGATTCTTTTGCGAGAGTTGAAGGTGATCCTTGTTTGTATTATTGAAGCGAAAGTGATCTTAATGCAACTTGGATTAATTATGTGAAAAGAGTTAGTAACAATTAGGGTTTATGCAAAAGCCTCTATATGCCTATTTGTTAGTAACGAAAGTTATTTTGATGGAAAGCATGATCTTTTATGCCTTTATGTATTACTTTGCATGGTTATTGTTGTGGTGTTGATACCCTGGCCTTGGATGTTTTTCATATATTGATTTATTTCTGTCGAAAATCTGAGTTTTGGGTTCGAAATTTGCAATTTAAATTTTCTGTCTTTACAGTCGATATAGAGTAGAATCTTGTCGATATCGAGTAGGACCTTAGTCGATATCGAGTTGGATCTAGTCTAGGTCGAGTCGAGTTTCTGCTTCTGTCGTCGATTTTGAAGTTTCTGTTTTTACTGAGTTTTATCGATCTCGAGTTACTGCTTGTCGAGATCGAGTAAGCTTCTGCCTTGCTTTGTTCTTTACTTTCGTTTGCTTTTATTTCTGCCTTCATTTGCCTTTTCTGTCTCTGTTCCTTTGTTTCTTTGTTTCTGTCTTCTGTTTGCTTGTCTGTGAGAATCTGTTGCTACCTAAGAACTGCTGACGTGCTTCCTCGTGGATTCGATCCTGACAACCTTCTACTACAACGGGAGGAAGTCTTGTATTTATTTGCTGAGACAGGGAAGTCAGTCTGAACTTTATTTTATATTTATTTCAAACTTGACCATCCTCCTGCAACAACCAATTGGCGCCGTTGTTGGGGAAGCTATCATTCGCGCTTTAGGTAGTTGAATCTCACGTCTACTTTGAGTTACTTTTCAGGTGTATGCGCCGTTCTGGTCTACCACCCGAGTTTGACAGCTTAGACGAACCAGAGCGTTACCTACACATTCATTCTAAACTCAAAAGGATCATGGCGGCCGCTGAAACACAAGAACAGCTGATTGTCAGGCTTACAAGGGAGCTAGCCGCAAAGGATACCACTATAGCCAATGAAAGGGCAGCGAGGGAACAAGAAGCTGAGCGCGTAAGGCAAGCAGAAACTGAGCTTGCCCAATATCCAACTACTGCTGAGGATTATATGCATCCAACCCTCGTCGTGCCTGAATCGGCGATTCTTATCCCTGAAAACTCTTTTGAAATTCGCACTCAATTTCTTATAGAGCTTAAAAAAGTTCGTCAGAAAGGGTAAAAAAGCAAGAGAATTACAGTAGGGTACTCGGGCAAGAAGCTCGGCTGAGTCCCTTGGCCAACCCGAGTGGCGCACAGTTCTTCAAGAAGAACTCGGGTGAAAAAAAAAATTTAATCTGTCGAGTTTTATTTTGTCCCACCCGAGCTATACTACATCTTTTCAAAAAAAAAAAGAAACAAAAGAAGGAAAGCGCGTCGGTCTTGCCCATCTCCCATCTGAGCGAGGCAGCAGTGAGGGTGCCTCCAGCACCTGTAGCCACCGGCACGAGCCTCCCTCCGCCCAGCAGCCCTCCCGGTGAGTCCCGGAGCCCTCAAGCCGACCTCCAACACAGCCCTCATGCCTCTCTCTTGAGTTCCAGCACCCGACTTCTTCTTCCCTTCTCTCCCAGCCACCAGGCCGCCAGCAGCCACCTCCCGCTGCCGCCTCAACCACCTCCGCCGGTGGGACCTCCGAGCATCATCTCCGCTCAGGCTTTTCTCCTCTCTCCTTCCTCCATTGAAGATTTAGGTAAAGTTTGGAAACTCCAATTTCTAGGTTTTCTCAAATTGAATAAATTTGTGTAATTTAGGGGTTGTTTAGGTGAGATTATACCTTATTTGTGCTAGATTTGTTATTGGAGAGTGATTGAATTAGGACTTGGCTTGAATTTGTAGTTTGGGATGCCAAAATGGGTGAATTAGAAACTTGTTGATAGAGAAATTCGGGGGTGAATTAGATTGATTGAGAGGTTTTAGCTTGGATTGGGATTCTTATGCTTAATTGTGAAATTGAAAATTTGGGAATTATGAGTCTTGAGCATTTGAATTGATCTTGCTTTTTGACATTAAACTTGATAAGAGTTCCTTGTTGAGTTTATTGATTTTGTGGCTTTGTTGCTTATGTTGAGGCTAGTTTTTGTGCTTAATTGTGAAATTGCAAATGCAGGGGAATTGATTTTTAGGCATTTGATCGATCTTGCTATTAGATATTAAGCTTAATTTGAGTTTTCTAATTGAGTTTATTGAAGGTAGTATTGATCAATTTATGCTTAATTGACTGATGATTTGCAATATTTCGAGAGAATGTTGGCTATGCTTTAGTGTTATTGGGAGTGGATTGACACAATCGATTATTATTGTGAGTTGTCCTTTCCCAGACAACAAATATTTCTTTGTTGGTGTTGCCTTGTCTCTTGTTTGTAGAGATTAGGTAGTGGTGTTTCCTTGAGGTCAAGACAAGAAAGAATGTTGATTCTGTAAGTGTTTTCTTCCTTTCTATTTTATTTTTCACATTGAGGACAATGTGTGAATTAAGTGTGGGGGAGGGAACATTTACATGTTTGCATTTAGGTTGCATTGTATATATTTATTTCATGTTTTTTGTATTTCATGTTTATTAATCTTAGTTTTGCACATCATATAAAAAAAATCAGCATGCATGACATTTTAGATTTAGGATCTTTCAGATAACCCCATCTATGCCACTTGTCTTCTTAATTTAATTATAAGTCCCATGATATGCTTGAATTGTTGATCCTCGTCTAGTTTGTTTGATCTATTGGGGTTATCTTTCAGATAACCCCATCTATGCCACTCGTCTTCTTAATATAAGAGTTATACAGTATAACTCTTATATTTTAGGTTGCATTGAAATCCAACAAAAAATTTACCTTGTGAGTTTTTTGTTAGCCTTTTTGGGACTATGTCTTATGGATGTCCTCTTTGCTTCTTGTGTGTGATGCTCTCCAATGTGACTACCTCTGAAAATTGAGATTAATATCTATGTCACGGCCGTATATTTTGATTATTACACAAGATTTTCATGTGATTGAGGCATTAATCTTTTGTTAGCCATGTTATTCCCTTTCCACCTTACATAGTATCCTCTGCTTGAAGTCAAATTTCAGCCTTTTAGCCCATTTTGTTAGCCCCACAAAAGCCTTACCTTATACGGGAAATAGGGAGAAGATTGGCGAAAATGTGTATTAGTGGAGTATTATGAGCATTTGGAAATTATGTATGGGTGATGTATTCTTTTTTAGCTTCATATGAATGATTATTGTGCTTCATACTTGGGGCCTAAGGAGGATAAAATTCACTTAGGAGTAAAAGTCGAGGAAAATCATAAAAAGAAAAAAATCAAGAAAAGAGAAGAAGAAAAATCATTGAAAAATTAAGAGAGAAAAGAATTAACAAAGAGTGAGTTGGTTAACAAGAGTTGTGCTTAAATTTTTGTTTGTGGATGGAGTTAAACTTTGAATTCTTTTGGTTGAAGAAATGTTTGGTTTGGAGTGTTTTTCCAGGTTGTAGTTGAGATCTCTTTTTCCCGGATTTTTTGCACCACAAAGCCAAATATCTCACACCTTGATGTTCTTACCAAACCCCACTACAACCCTTGCAAGACATCATGATGATTATTGCTTGTAATGTCACCCACGATGGAGATTTTGATGTGGATCTTAATTTTCATGGAGCTTAGTTGCATTGGATTGAGTTTGAACGGAATTGACTTACCCTAAACACAAGAGCGATGAGTGAAACACTTTATGTACCCGGTGAGGTTGGATTGAAATGTGCCTAAGCCTTTGAGTTGCTCAAATACATGTGAGGATGTTGATTATTGTCTTGTGCTTCCTATTTGGTTTGGTTTGGTTGTGTTTTGATGAGGTGAATGCATGAAGAGTGTATTTGTGGGATGTTTGATTGGATTGGTTTTGTTTTCTAGAGGACAAGAAAGGTTCAAGTGTGGGGGAGTTTGATCATGCACGTTTAGGTAGTGTTAAGATAGGGATTTAGATGGGTTTAGGTAGGGTAAAATGCATGAGTTTAGAGTAGTTTTCGTGTTTTGATTATGTTTCAATTAGAGTCGGAATCTACAAGTTTTGTGCATGATTTCAGGTGATTGTGGAAAGGTAGAGCTACGCTCGTGTAAATGATAGAAGATGAGACGGAAATCGAACCCTTGAGCAATAGAGTCGAGGAGAGGAGCTAAGCATAAAGAATTGATTGGAGCTTTCCAAACTGGCGATGCTGCACTAAAACGAGTCATTCGAAGGATGTAGTTATCGGATCGGGGCGTACTTATACTTGTTGGAAAAAGGATTCGAAGACCTACAACTTTCATGTGTACAACTTTTCCAAATTCTGCCTTAAAAACAGCGAAATCTGGACGTCAAGATTACTGTTGAAAAGAACTCGGGTGGAGCAAGAATAACTCGGCCGAGTTATGTGGTGGTGAGCCTGAGTTATGTTGTGTTTGCAAGTTGTGGGCTGTAACAGCTGTCATTTATGAAATATGTTATAATTTTTATTATGAAATTAATTAAGAAGAAGAGAAATCGGTGATTGGAAAAAACATGAGGAGTTTTTGTTTTGGTTCCAAGGGAACGAATTGAGACGTAGGATTTTGGAGACCTCTTGTGACTTTTCAACCATGAACCACTAAATCTCTTTGCTTGGGGAAATTAATCGACGCTTCAGGTTTTCTATTTCATTGTGAGATTTCTATTCTTAATACTTCTCTTCGAATATTATCAATTCTTTGCGCTGATTGTTTAGGGTTTTGTGAATTTCGATTAGCCTGATCAACTGATGTCTTTTCATGATAATCTATAGCTAGATATAGGTAATTTCTGGTTAAATTATCTATATTCTTGAGTAGCAAAGTATAAATCTCTGAAATTGGTTGATTTAGGGACTTGTATAAAGAATTGATTTGCAATTGATGCAATAACTGGTTGTGTGTGTCGATTGTCTTTGTTGATTTCCTTTAAGCTTCATCGATTATTGAATTGAATCTTGATAGTTTTAGGATTGTTTGATAATTAGGGTTTTCAGGGTCTGGTTGTCCTATTAACTAGATTCGATAAGGAATTGGATTCAAAAGACATAGTCTTTCCACAACAAAGTATTAAGGAGAAAGTTATCTATTCGATTTCGATGATCAATGGATGAAACCTGATTGCTGAGATTGGTTAACCTAAGCTATTTTTCTCATATTTATTCACTCAAGTTGTTTATTTTGCTACTTTTGTATATTTTTGTTTCTTAATTAGTTAGTTTGAACAATCAAAATCCCCCCTCTTTGTTTCTTGTTCTTGTTAACACACTTGACTTGCATACAAATCGTTGACTCTCTGTGGGATCGACCCGTACTTTCCAAACTACATTAGTTAGGTTAGTCGGATTTATTTGATAGGATTTAAGGCGACTGAAAATCCTCCGTCAATGCGCGAGCGTTGGCTAGGACGAGAGCCGAGGATGCCGAGCTCTTGTAAGCGAAGACGCCGAGAACCTGGGCGCGCGATGCCGTGTGACATGCGCCAAGGACTCTGGCTCCCTTCTTGTGACGGTTTAGGTTTTAGGGTTTGTGTTTGGTTTGTTGATGCCGAAGGTAAACAAGATGGTGAAGGTGATTGTGATGGTGATAGCCGAAAGTCTCATAGAACACAAGAGGAAGATATATAGCTTTAGGGATTGATAACCGAGAACCCTTTAATCCTATAAAGGGGTTTCTCAATTATATTCAATCTGCTAAATTCAAATTACACGGGTTTGATTAAATAGAAAAGCTATGTGAGATATAACCAATCCTCCCTTGTAAAGGAAAGGGGTTTAGATAGATCTATTCTAGATCTATCAAAAGATAATGAAAACATTACTAACATAAATATTTCCTAAGGAAAGGGTTTGGATAGATCTATTAATCTAGAAGAGATATAATCTTGTAACTTATTAATTCTACTTGCATAAAATAACATTAATTAATTAATAGAATAATTAATGTCGGCCCAACACATGATTTTTACTCGACATGGGCTTTGTTGACATTCGACATGGCTTGGCCCACTCAACATAAGGAGGTCTCGAGTGGCCCATGTGAATGTCGAGTTCTCTTGTCTTTATGGAGGGTGTTGTCGAGTTTGCGTGAGCTTTGTTTGAGGACGAAAGCTCATTTCTTGTGTTGGTGGAGTAGCTTTGAGCCAAGTGATCCACGATGGCCTGAACCCTTGCTCCATTGTTCCTTGGTAATGGACAAGAAGGGCTTTGGTTGCATCTTGAATCTTCTTGGCCCTTGCACGAGTGATAGGACCGTCAAACGGAACCTTCATATTGTCCTCAATGTCACCAGGAGTCGTCGCCAAATGCACTGCATCATTCCCCTCCACTTGATTTCTATTTGTCCTCAAATCGTTGTCGGAGTCATCGTCAGGCACGAACAAGGATAGATCGGCGACGTTAAAGGTAGAATAACAATGTACTAATCGGTAGGGAGATCCATCTTCTGAACCACTTTTAATGGTCCTGAGATGCAGCCATACTAGATCACCAACGTTGAACTGCACATCCTTGAGATGTTTGTCCTTCGCGGCCTTGTATTACGTAGTCTTTCTCTCCAGTTGCGCCTTAGTACGTTCATGCAAGCGCTTGATAAAGTCTACTTGCTTAGCTGCATCCATGCTCTCCTTGTCCTTGAGTAGCCGAGGCATCATGTCCAGTTGGGGTCAGTGGGTTTCGACCATAGACTATTTCGAAGGGGGTATGTCTCGTTGTAGAGTGCCTAGACCTGTTATATGCAAATTCTACAAATGGTAGGCATTCTTCCCACCTCCGGAGGTTAGTTGGCAGTATGACTCTAAGAAGAGCCCCAAGAGTTCCATTTGTGACCTCAGTTTGGCCATCAGTTTGTGGGTGACAATAAGTAGAAAATAGCAATTTTGTACCCAATTTAGACCATAAAGTTTTCCAAAAAGAGCTTAAGAATTATAGTCGCGATCAGAAACTATAGATAAAGGCAATCCATGTAAGCTAACAACATCTTTAAAGAATAAGTGTGCAACATGAATAGCATCATCAGTTTTGTGACATCGAATGAAATGAGCCATTTTGGAAAATCTGCCTACAACAACAAAGATATAATCATGACCCTTAGAAGTTCTAGGTAATCCTACAATAAAATCCATAGAAACATCTTCCCAGTGTGCATTAGCAATAGGCAAAGGTTGATATAGACCATTAGTATTGGCTTTCGACTTAGCCTTAGCACAAGCGACACAACTTTTGACAAAACTTAGCACATAATTAGACATTTTCGGCCAAAAGTAATGTTTCTTAAGTCCTCCTAGTGTTTTGTCGAAACCAACATGTACCCTACACTCATGAATTTCTTGAGTTAACAATCGGCGAATAGAAGAAGATGGGATACAAAGCTTGCCCATCTTAAACAAATTACCATTATCAAGAAAATATGAATCAACTTCACCTTTGGACACACATTGCGCATAAATAGTTTTAAAGAAACCATCAGAAGCATACAGTTCCTTTATCAATGCAAAACCCAACACATGTGCATCCATATGGTTTAGGAAGACATACCTGCGTGATAGCGCGTCAGCTACCACATTATCCTTTCCCTTCTTGTGGTGAACCACATAGGAAAAGGTCTCCAGAAACTCTACCCATCGAGCAAATCGCCTGCTGAGCACTGCTTGGCCTTTGAGGTACTTCAGAGCTTCATGATCTTAATGAGTCAAAACCTCCTTAGGCCAAAGGTAGTTCTTCCATGTCTGTAAGCATATGATAAGCGCGAAGAGCTCCTTATCGTAGGTAGAATTGTTGAGCTCAACGAAGCCCAACTTCTCGCTGAAATAGGCAATGGGTGCCTATTCTGAAGAAGAACTCCACCAATGCCCGTTCCAAAAGCATCACACTCGAGTTCAAAAGGTTGCTGGAAGTAGGGTAGTTACAGCACTGGAGCATGGGTGAGGTGATCCTAGAGAGCGTCGAATGCCCTCTGATGTGCGTCAGTCCAGCGAAATGTCACATCCTTCTTGGTCAGCTCATGGAGGGGGCGGCTACTGTGGTGAAGTCCTTGACAAAGCGTCGATAGAAGCCAGCAAGGCCCAGAAATCAGCGGACATGTGTAGGAGTCTGGGGCTCGGACCCCTTCTGAATAGCGCGAACCTTCTCCGCATCCACCTTTAGTCCAGATGCAGACACTATAAAACCAAGGAAAATGGTAGACTCGGATGCAAAAGAACATTTCTTTAAACTGGCATATAATTTCTCTTTTCTAAGACAATCAAAAACCAATTTTAAATGACTAAGGTGATCATGCAGTTCTTGTTATAGATTAAAATATCGTCAAAATAGACAAGGACAAATTTCCCTAAGTAACGTCTAAGCACATGTTTCATTAGCCTCATAAAAGTAGAAGGAGCATTTGTTAGACCAAAAGGCATTACTAACCATTCATATAAGCCATACTTAGTTTTAAAAGCCGTTTTCCATTCATCACCCTCTTTCATCCTAATTTGATGATATCCACTTATAAGGTCAATTATAGAGAAAATACAAGCACCATGAAGTTCATCAAGCATATCATCTAAATGAGGAATAGGGTGGCGATACTTAACCGTTATTTGGTTGATTGCACGACAATCAACACACATGCGCCAAGAGCCATCCTTCTTTGGAACCAAGATAACAGGTACTGCGCAGAGGGGGAGGCTTTCTCGCACAAAGCCTTTATCCAGCAGCTCCGTGACTTGGCGTTGAAGCTCCTTTGTCTCCTAAGGACTAGCTCTATAGGCAGCGCGATTAGGCAAGGCTGCGCCAGGGACGAAGTCAATCTGATGCTCAATCCCACGAATAGGCGGCAAACCTTGTGGTAGATCAGCTGGAAGGACATCTAGATAATCCTGCAACAGAGCAGAAATAGGTGATGGAATATGACTCAAATCCACAACATTAAGCAATACCTCTTTCATTACCAATAGGATGTGAGGTCGATGTGCATTCCAGGTAATGGTCTCCTTTTGTGGTTTAGAGACCAAAGAGCGGCGTTCAACAGAGCCATTGAGCGAAAAGGAAGGGGTGGCCGCAGGCGCGGTAGGCTGGGCCACGGGGGCGGGCTGGTGTGTCGAGCTCCCTAGGTGCTTCTCCTTCCTTTGGGCATCCTTCTGAGCGTCCTGCTATTGTTTCTTGTGAACCTGTTCCTCCAAAACAGCTTGAGGCGAAAGGGGTAGGAGAGTAACTCTCCTCCCATCAAAGGTGAAGGCATATGTATTCGCACGACCATCATGAATAACATAACGATCATATAACCAAGGACGGCCTAACAAGATATGACTACAATCCATGCGAGCAACATCACATAACATTTTATCATGATATGATCCAATAGAAAAAGAAACTAAACATTGTTTGGTGACCATTATATCAGATCCATCATTAGTTATGCCATTTAAACCATAGTGAGTAGCTCTATGAGTAGTAGTTAAATGGAGGAAATCCACTACCTTTTCATTGATGAGATTACAGCAACTCCCACCGTCGATGATGACGCTTAAGATCAGCCATGATGACTCCTGAATGTGTAGGACCCGCCGATTGACAAGGAAGAGGACGTTGTCGAACTCTGTAGTGTCGATTTCTCCATTGGGCTGAAATGGCTGGTCCTCCTCCACTTCGCTTGAAATTTTATGGTCCTCGACAGTCTCCTTCTCATAGTAATGGTCTCCCAAATCATTGAGAAGGACCTTCCTTTTTTAGGGCATTCGCGAGAGACATGTCCAGAACCACCACAAGTGAAGCAGCGGATGTCTTTTGTGCGCTCCTTAGATGGTGCAGCAACCCTTCTAGTTTCAACCTGATAACCCTATTGAGGTGAGTTGGAAACTCTCTTTTGCTGCAGAGGAGGGTTAGTAGTAGATCTAGATTGACCAGAAGAGTTAAAAGGGACAAACCTGCGACCTTGGGAGGCCTGGTCGAATCTTGTCCTCTGGCGTAGCTGCTACTACTGCTGGTCATACAGAAGTTGTGCTTTATGACATAAAGTGCTAATATATCTAATAGAATGAATATCCAAAGGATTTTTAAAAGAGACATTAAGACCGGCAAGAAATTGGGTTCAGAAAGCACGTTCAGTAAGATAAACATTAGCCTGATGAGAGAGTCGTTCAAGCTCATCTATGTAATACATGGGTGAGCGAGCTCCTTGGTGGCAAGATGCTAGTTGCATCCTCATGGTATGCGTGTACTCCTCAGGCACATGTTTTTTCTTCAGAAGGTAGAGAAGTTGTGGCCAAGTCTCAACAGGTTGCTTGTCCTAACGACGGCGCATCTCACGAGTGCGGAACTACCAGATACGAGCTTTACCTATCAAATGCAATATAACATATTCCAACTTGTCTGTTTCCTCAAAACGCAGATGTTCAGGCAAATAGTCAGTATGATTTTCCCAAACAAGATAAGATTCAGAATCAGTGGTTCCATAAAAAGTTTCTAACTTAAGCTTAACATCATGCCTTTGTATAGCTTGAGCATTATCAAATCTAGGACGACCAAAATTAGGAGGAGGTAAATCATAAATGTTAGGGTCTACCTCATGGTAAGCGTCCTCCAAATGGGGCATGTCGCGCAGATCAGCGTTGTTGCGACTGTCATCCCAGTTAAATCTGATGAACAGTGGATTCGTGTGCTATTGATGATGCTGGTATGGCCGGCCCTACTGGTGATGCCGAGGGAAAGTATGCTCCTGGTGATCTTGGTTTCCATTGAAGCCCGCTAGATGACCGTTATCATTCTCTCCATTGAAAGGGTTAGGAGTTGCAGACTTAAGTTTAAAATGCAATTGACCAGAAGGGGGTGGTTGACCAGCGTAAGTAGAGTTACCTATAGGGGCGTTATTACCTGTAGGTGGTGTATTACCTGAAGGATGTGTGTTCTCTGAAGGAGGTGGAGGCGGCTTACCTCCTGAAGGAGGTGTAGATCCAGAAGCCTCCGCCTGTTTTGACTCCTCTATTTGCCGAGTAACTGACTGTTTGATCAGGTCGGAATAATAAATGCGATCCTCAGAACATTCGACCTTTCGACCATTTTCAGACTCTGCCAGCTCTTTGCGCATAGCTAGGGTTGAGGCTTGGACGGCAGATTCAATAATAAACTGTATCTCAGAAGTAGAAATGCCAGTAGGTGGGGTAAGGGAAGGGTTAGGGTCGCTATCGTTCGTCATGTTCCTACAATATTAGGAGAGCAACAAGTAAACAAAGCAAAGACCAGAAACCAAGTAATGCAAGCCCTATTGATTCCTAAGAGTTATTCAGTTTATGAAATCAAATAGGCGAGAAAAACACGGCACTAAATTCAAGCAATTCCCCTGGACACAGAATTTTGCAATATTGAAGATAGTAAGTAAGAATCAAAATTGCAAATTAAATCAGCCACAAGTCGGATATCAAGGATAGCAAGTATAAACAAGCGGCTAATGTGTATAGAAGAAAGTATTCAATGTGATGCTCGAAAATATGAATATATAGTAATCGACATTAGCAATCACAAGGGCAATCAAGTGCACACACTCCGTCGACTATTATCTGACGGTTGCAACACGGCTCGGAAAAAGAGGGGTGTGACCAAGGCTCCTGTGTCGGCACAGCACAAAATCACACAAAATTAGGGTTCTTTGTAAAGCTTGGAACCAATTAGATCATCTAACATGTAGAAAATGAAGAAGAGACATAAGCAAAGAGTTACTAACTCAACAAAGGTGATGGTGTGATCTAGACTTATAGATTTTTCTTATCTTTTTTTATTTAAAAAGTATCCCACATCGCTTGTAAAAACATATGAGGCTAGAGTTTCTCCTATATATTGTGTAAGGTTTCCCGTTTTTTAATACAGGTTAAATTTTTGAGTTAAAAATTGAGCACGTTTGCTTCCTTGGATTCCGGGTTAAGGATCATGTTTTTGGTGAGATGCTAAAAACAAAACCTTTTGGTGAGATACCGAGGGAGACACCCTTGTGAGAGGCGAAGGTGTCAAAGGATCGAGATCCTCATAGTGCGATTCCGAGATGATTGAGATCGAGTGTGGGAGGTTCAAGGATGAGAGGCCTGCGAATTTTGCCATACATATTCGGTTACTAGTAAAAATTTCATCTCTTCAAATAAAGGATGAACCTCGTCGTCGATCCTAGCGGCTCGGAGAGTTCCCGAGCACATCAAGTGGTATCAGAGCTTCCGGCTAGGGTTCCTCAATCTTTTTGTGTTGTTGTCAAAAGCATCCACAACCATCCGTTGGAGTTTTGTGCCGGACCAACTATTGAAGTGCATTACGTAGATCTAACGTACAGGGGCATAATGAACCATTTAGAAGGGCATTATGGATTCGAGAGCTTTTGCAGGACCGGGCATCGATACCTTACGCAGATCCAACATACAGGGGCATATCGCATTTTTCGGAAGGGCAAGATTCGAGGACGAATCTTTTTCAAAGGAGGGGAGGATGATTTGATCTAGACTTAGAGATTTTTCTTATCTTTTTTTATTTAAAAAGTACCCCACATCGCTTGTAAAAACATACGAGGCTAAAGTTTCTCCTATATATTGTGTAAGGTTTCCCATTTTTTAATACAAGTTAAATTTTTGAGTTAAAAGTTGATCGCGTTTGCTTCCATTGATTCCGGGTTAAGGATCATGTTTTTGGTGAGATGCTAAAAACAAAACCCTTTGGTGAGATGCCGAGGGAGACACCCTAGTGAGAGGGAAAGGTGTCGAAGGGTCGCGATCCTCAGAGTGCGATTCCGAGAGCATTGAGATCGAGTGTGGGAGGTTCAAGGGTTAGAGGCCTACGAATTTTGCCATACATATCCGGTTACTAGTAGAAAGTTCATCTCTTGAAATAAAGGAGGAACCTCGTCGTCAATCCTGACGGCTCGGAGAGTTCCCGAGCATATCAGGTAAGATGAATGTATGCTCTCTTTTTTCTTTTCTTTTTTTGAAGCTCTCGGATTTTTTTTAACTAAAAATGTTGTTGTAATAGGGCTGCAATAGCGACGAAACTAAAGAGCAAATAGAGAAAAATAAAATAACAAGATACGATGATCTAAAAGTAAGCGAAAATAAAAGAAAATAAGGAAATAGGCTAGAAACTTGAAAAAGTAGGGTTCTTTAGTGGTTCAAGTCCATAAAATGCTTAAATCCAAGAATCACATTCATAGACATGATACGTAGCAACAAGGAATAAAAGATCAAACTTGCAATCAAGAACTCAATATCTTCCAAATTAAAGATCCAAACAAGAAATAACTAAAATAAAGTGTCAATTTGTAGGGTGAATAATAAAGATTTAACTTTTATGCAGCGGGAATGGTGAAAAATAAGGCGCGAAAATAAATCACTCAATTAAAGAATCAAGAGAGTAAAGAGCTTGCATACACCTGAAATCTGATACCACTTGATACGTTTGGGTCACCCGATCCTTCGCCTGTGGGCTCAAGATCAAGAACCACGTCGTATATTTGTCTGATCTTGCAATGTTCTTCCAATATCTCCTGATTGAACAATTAAGCGAACTAATTAACTAAACTAATTATAGCGACAGAAAAAGACATAGGAAATTTAAACAAGATGTCCTTCTGTGGGCCAAACAACGATCTTGGAGTAGGTAAGCTGATTCTGACGTTATGGTTCGTTCAGAAGGGTTGACAGCTTTTTGATGTCTCAGTAAAATGGATCGTTCGGAGTCCATATTTATTGGATTCGCTCGTGACATACCTTGTTAGAACGAGAACGAAAAGATATACAACTTTGTTGTTGAAGGTTTTTCCAGAATCAACCTCAAGCATGGCCGAAGTTTATCATCTTTGCAGCTGTCACTGGTTGAACGAATTTCCATATATTTAATTAATTAATTATTATTTAAGCATTATATTTATTTAGGAATAATATAAATTAGAATAATATCTCTTAGTTGACTTTTCAATTAATTGATATTATTTCTAATTAGTTTCTTTCCTATTTTACTAGGGTAAAATAAAAGTGGAGAAAGAAAATAACTTAAGGGGATTTTCCTTAATCACTAAGCATTAGTTTTTATCTATCATCTAGGATTTTTATTTACTTAATTATTATTTTATTGGTCATGCCATCCTTTGTAAGGAAAGAATAGTATAGGTTTTCTAGGATTATGTTTCTATTTAAACATTTCTTTTTCTTTCAATAAAATTAGATTGAAAATTAGAATTAAAGAAACCTTTTGGCTAAAAGGTTCTTCAATTGTCAATCCAAAACCCTTGCTTCCTTATCATTCAAATTCTTGTTCATTCAATTAAGAATCTGATCCAATCATCCAATTAACGAAACAAAAAGAGAAACAACCAAGAATTTGCCGTTGAACCAAGGAAGGAGATCCGTCACTGCAGCCCCTGAAGTATCGTCGTTGCACCCACATGGTGGTCGCTGCCTCCTTGTCGGGGCTGCTACCTCTCTACAGCTTCCTTCGCTGTTGCTTTGTGGTGTTGCCTTGTGTTCTGATTTTGCTTCCGCCATCCTCACACCTTAAATACCTTCACTGCACTTGTTCAACATCAAGAGACATCAAGAATAATTGCAAGATCGGACCGTCAACAAGTCGTTGTTCTTGGTTCTAAGCCCAGAAGCGAAGGATCAAGAATAGCAACGCATCAGTGTGGGAGCTTGATGCCTAGCATCGGTGATGTAAGAGTAGGCTTCTTGGGATCTCTCAGCGTTCTTTTTGGTTCCTCGTTGTTGGCCATTTTGCTTGATTGTTGTCTTCGTAGCCTGAAAAAAACTTCGTTTAATTTATATATCAAGAGGCACAAGAGAAAGATTAGCATAAAAGGTGTGGACTATACAAGACAAATGCACCCAAAAGAAAAACTTACGAAATACGTTTAATCAAAAACTCGGCACTCCCCGACAACGGCACCAAGAGTTTGGTCGGTGCAGAATGTCGTGTGTTCTACACCCCAAATCTAAATTATATACCTTTCACTAATAACTATTATTAGCAGCAAGTACATGTCGATCTCATAGAGAGTGCATGCAACTTTGGTTTAATGCAGTAAGCAAGCAAGCAATTCTTAAAGAAGGCAATGGTAATGATAAGTGGAAAACTGTAAAAGAAGTAATGATTGCAAATGAAATAATTTGATAAGAAATATAGTTTCACTTATATTTGCAACATTGGTAGATTCATGATCATAGGGTTGTTTAGTTATGCTTGGCTATCTTAGTGTCGGTTTGTGAACAGAGTTTAATAGCTTCCTGATTCTATCACTATCAACTCCCTAAACTCTTGCATATGGTTCGGGAAACAATAATTCCCTAATCATATATACATATAATTCATGTAATTCTCGCATATTCGATGTGTCACCTAGTCGTCAACCCAGCTATCACATCCGCTAAAAATAACATTAAACTACCTGTCATTACTCTTTTATATTCATGAATTCCAAAATGTTCATCAAGATATGTTTGCTAATATGTCAGATTAACGCCCACAATAGTAGATTTATCTATAATCACTTAGCATGTTATTTACCTATCTTAGTGGCCAATTAAGACGAATAAGCAACTTAACATATAAAGAACAAGAGCAATGAATAACCAAATGTGCATAAACCAATTAATAACTATAAAATAGCATCCAAACAACCCTCACATGTCTCTTAACCAATGCATAAAATATAAGCAAAATTATAAGAGGTTTAGCCAAGCATGGCTTACCGAAATAGCGAAGAAGGGAAAATAGAGAAGTTGAGAGATGTGTGTTGTGATGTGTGGATATGTGAATTGGGAGTTAAAAGAGTCGTATTTATAGGCATAGGAGGTGTACAATTCGGAGTTCTTAAGGTAGAAGAAAAGCCTAACGGGCGCCGAAAACGATCATGTCGCGGAGCCATTAGCAGGTACTCAGAGTAGGCGGGCGCCAGTCCCCTGGCCACGGGCACCGCTTCTACGGTGACTTATTTTCTTCTTCTTGTCTTCTCTTGCTCGTTTCTTCTTCCGTCTTCTTCCTTGACTCTTCCTTATGCTTCTTAAGCTTCGTATCATAGCTTTCTTCCTCACCTTTAGGTTGATTTCCAGAAACCTGCATAGATAGACATAAAATGCGTAGATTCTTAACTTTGCAACTTTCAAGGCAATGATTGTACTTTATGCTAAAAACCTAACTAAATGCAACCTAAATGACTTAAGAATCACTTAGAATGCCTATAAAAATCATTCATTATTATTGTTCAATCAGAGGACCCCGGAAGACGTTGATCAAATGCAACTCAAGTTTACAGCTTGAATTTGGGCTGGTTGTGGAGCTTCAATTTAGGTTGGAGTTAGACCTTGAAATTGACCAGTATTTGGAGCTTGATGGTGAGCTGGAGGCTGAGCTTGAACTTAGGCTGGAGGCGGAGCTTGAAGTTGAGGTGTAGGTGAGGCAATAAAAAGGAGTGAGGTTGCTACTAATGTCGATGTAGAGGAGCCAGTTTGAGACCCAGTTGATGTACTTGATGATAGAAACTCAAACATGGTTCGGGGTCTACTAGCTTCGCCCTTTCTTTTCGTCATGCCCACCTATGCAAAGTCAAAGGCTTAATTAGTGTTTAATTGAATTTCATAATTCAGATTTTAGATTTCAGATTTCAAAGCAAAAATACAATTAGATTTCAAATTTCAATTGAGTGATAATTGAACTTCAAAAGCAAAAAGAAATAGTAGTCACAAGAATAAAATCCCCTATATATATCAAAACCACTAACCTTTATCAAATAAGAGTATCGTCACCCGCCAACTTAGAATCGAGATCCAATGGATCATCAACATCCACGTCCTGGTCCTCGTCCACAACCTCGTCTTCATCCTCTACATGGGAATACTTCTTTGATTCCACTTCCCCGACATTTAGGCACCCATGTCCAGAAGGATCTGGATTGCACCATACTTGTCGTGCTTGTGATGCCGAAATAAAAGGCCCATCCCCAACCCTATCATATGGGTATAGTAATCTATGAAAGTTTACTTAGGTGAACATAAATGGGTCCAACTTCACACCAGTGGAAGGATGTGCCCACTCACACCTAAACAACACGCAATTGATATCTACTCCGTTTGTAACCCTTTTAATATCCATTAATATCCCATAATATGATATAGAATCTTCTGGTAAATACACACCATTGTTTTACCTCGTTCGTTTGTTGTCAACACTTTTGACACGAAAGAAATAACCATTGGGAATGTGTGAGGTCAACCGTGTTGTTACAAGTGAAGGGAATTTAGACAAATCCATGACTTCATTGCTTAAGGTCACATCTTCTACGGCCCCGTCCATTGCAAGCCTTGGACCTATGATATATAGGTATAATTTGTCACATTAAAATTGTAGCTAAAACTCACATGTGACTTGAACCATTCCGGGAACTCGTTGAAATTGGTTGATGTCACTAACTCCTCGTTTAGCATGGGATTTTGATTTTTAATGAATGTTATGTGCCCCTTTCACCATTTATCATAGGTTAACATGTTACTAAGGCTGAATTCAAAATTTGATAACATTATATAACATCATGATTGTAGAATTCAACGGACTTAATTCAGAAATGGTGTGACTACTTCAGCATAAAACAACACCCATCGATGAATTTGATATCGTTTTACTTCTGAGAAGATGAAGTCCTTCCCCTTCTTGTTGTCATCCTCTTTCCTTCTTGGAGGTCTTCGAGAATTGGTCTCCACATCATCTAGGTATTGGGCACAGAAGATCATGCGTTCTTCCATCACATAACTTTTCGCTAATGATGCTTCCGGGCATGCATTTTGTCGTACATAGTTCTTCAAAGTCAGTAGGAACCTTTCGATCGGGTACATCCAATGAAACTGGACAGCTCCACCTATTAAAGCTTCCTCCACGATATGTACCGGCAAGTGCTCCAAGACATCCAAGAAAGATGGTGGAAATATTTTCTCAATATCACATAGGTTTAGAATGATCAGAGAACGTGTATCTTCCAATACAACTTTAGAGTTAACCTTCGCGCTCAACACCTTGAAGAACTATCCAACATTAATCAGAACTGAAACCACATTCCTTGGGAAGGAACTCCGTACACATAGTGGAATTAGTTGTTGTAAAAGGATACGATACTCATGGCTTTTCAGTCCTCCAATGGAAAGATCCATCAAGTTAACCCTTCGTGCAATACTTGAATATGAACCATCCGGCATTCTCCCTTTTGATAAGCCTAATAGGAAGTTATCTTTCCCATCATCATCCATCTCAAATTCAGCCCTCTGGTAGTATTTGGCACCAGAATCTGTGAGCTTTGTAAAGACCTCGGGTTTTGAAATAATATTTTTAAAATAAATAAAATAAAATGGATTTAAGTCGGAGAATTCGGATATTTGAAAATCCTCGTCCTTGCGCTGAAAATCAAATTTAAAAATCTTTAAAGCGGATTCCGTCCAAATTTTAAACTTTGAAGGGCAATTCTATCCTTTCACCTTGGGATTTGAAATGAAATTTGGATGTCGATGTTCTCGCAGATTAAAAACACTTATATGATTGAGAGCGGGATTCGGGAAAACTAACCTCGAATAGAGAGCTAACTAGCGAGAACTAACGTTGAGATTTCAAACTAACACTTTTGGAACCACAATCCTCGTCTTATTCTCCCCGTATTCCCTCCGAAAGCCTTTTGACCTTCCCAAGAGCTGAATTTTGAATTTGAAGAAAGCTTCCACTCTTGCCCTAAATGGCTAGACACCCACATTGTATTTCCCCTCCTTTTGCCTTGTCCACACCCCAAATGGAAAAAAGACAAGATCATCTCGGTGGCATCCTTATCCCATCCGATTTTTTCTCATTCAAACCCTTCCTTGGCTCCTACAAAATCAGATTTGGTCTCCCATTGCCTTACCACAAAACAAACACACAAACCCTAGAATCTCTCTCCAAAAATCTTATCCAAAAAGGCTCCCAAAACCCTCCTCTCCTTTACCTCTTGCCATGAGACCTATAAGGCCAAATGCACCTTCTTTTCTTAATCAAAACACCATCGTCACTCAGACACAACATCACCTCCTCTCTCAGTTCTTCTTCACTCACCACTGGAGCCATGAAGCCGAGCTTCTAAGCTCCCCTTCCTCTTCGGTTGTCGAGAGTCTCCAAAGCACCAAACCACCTCCATTTCTCTTCCTCCTTCTTCAAGAAGCTAGACATGGCTTTCCTAGAAGCTCCTTGACAACCTCCAGGCAGAAAAAAGAGCCCAATAACCTGGAGAAGCTTCCAAGGATCTATTGAAGACCATTAAAGACCACCTCATTTGTTCTCGGCTTTGGGAGTGGTAAGCACTCGTTTTAATCTCCTTTCTCCTCCTACTAACTCAAAGGTTTCAACTTAACACCCTCTAACAATCCTAGGCACTTTGGTTTGAAGATTCGGCCAGAAATCAGCCCAAACGCGCCATTGGAGTTCAATTTGTGGAAGAAGACAAGTGGGTGAGCTAGATTTCCATTCCCTCAATCTTTTGCCTTTCATTTTGTACTAACATGAGTGTTGATGTTGGGAAGGGATTGGATGAGAGTTAGGAAGGCTAACAACAATAAATGCGGCCCCGACGAGCTCAAAATTAGAGCCCAAGAGCACATTTCGCTATGGTGAACAGGATCTCGCCGCCGCCAACGTGAGCTAGCATCCAGGGAGAGACTTCTCCACGGAGAAACATATGTTTCACTATGTAAAAAGGCACGGGCGCAGCCCTGGCCTTAGAGGCCACACCCGAGCGCATTGGTGTTCAGTCTCACCGCAGCGAGAGACTGCCGTCGCCGCGACGAGTATGAACCCCATCCGGGGTGTAAAGAGGCCCGCTTCTCCACGGAAAAACTAGTTTCACCTCATAGAAGGCTTCCCATGGCCGCAATGACCCCCATCTCGTGGTGCGGCGAAATTGCCTTTAGCCGATTGTGAGGATTCCTTGTTGACCTTTTGAGATGGGTTTTGAAGCAGGTTTTCAAGATGTTTTAAATGGGTTTTGAGACATATGATTGATGGATAAAACTTGGGATTTCAAAAGGTATTTGAGAAATATTTTTGAAGGCCAGAAGGTCATTTTGACTACATAAAAAGGGGTTTTGGGAAAATTGTTTGACCACATCGGATTTCCTCAATAAGATGAATCATGGATTTGACTGACGGTTCGGAGCTTGGGTTTTGAAAACAAATGTGTTTAAAAGGGTTTTGAACTAACTTAAGGGTTGAATAACATGGTGAACTTGGCGTGATATTATGATACATGAACCTTATGTGCAAGCATGATGTTGTGTGACTAATAATATGATGTTGTGTGACTAATAGCATGATTGTATGGTGAATTCGTTGTAAGATTATATATAATGGATATATGCATTGATGCTAAGTATGATTATGACTTGTTATATGATGATATAATATGCTAGAGATATATGTTTAAGTATGATTAGGATATGTTGAGATGTGATGATGCGGACTTGACTATATGTATATACTTGTGTTATGCGGATTATTGACGTGATATTGGGATGATGGGATATGTGAAGTACGACATGAGATATGAGTTGGGAATTATGATGATGAGATCTTGATGCGCGAGCTATATGGAACTATGTGTGTTTATGTGTTGAATATAAACTTATATACTCATTGTGATTACTAGGTGATCTTAAACTATCTTAGTACTACAATGTCATTTTGCACCTCCGTGTAAGTTTCCTCTTCGAGCTTACTCAGATTGAACGGAGCCACTTCCCTGCTTATATGTGCATGATATACTAGGTGTTGCATAAGCATAAAAGCATTCCATGTAGTACCATGTTAAGACTTGCAATTATGAATGAGCATCCTTATTCTGTGTGTTTTTATAAACAAAACATTCGTTATATGTGAAGTAACTAGAGTCTTTACTAGAGTCATAGGACAGCCCTGTCACATCGGGTCTTGTTCTGAGTCAACTGAGTCATGAGTAACACCAATATGAGCATGATGATGAATGATTGGCATGAACGAACAATGGCATAAATAAATGGAATACATTCATGAGTTGGCCAGTCTCCACCCTAACGGGAAGGAAAGTGGAGGTAGGAGAGGGGCATGCCACTTGGCATTCTATGTAGGGCCCTAATTTACTGTCTTCTGTGTATATATACACTACTAGCATGCTTGTGTGTTAAATATCGTCCTGCATTAGAAGCGTAATATTAGGAATAGCGTATATATGTGTGTGCTTATCTGTGGGGACCGACCAAGTGTGGACCTCAATCTGATCGTATACCCGTCAACATTTTTAGGTATGCATGCATAATCGTATCTAGTGTTGGGTGCTGTTTGGTGAGGGATGCTCATGGCGAATAATTAGAGACTGACCTGTCACTTGACCATATAAAATGCTAGTAGATTAACCACATAATATCACCTGTTTTGACCTGGCTCTATCGTGGCACCTTGTGTTAGATTTAACCGATCGTTCGATTTAAGCGGAAATGTTTTCCTCACTTAGCACTTAGGATAGGTACATGTGTGTTAACACCAGGTCTCCAACGGACCTTACGAAAACTTTGGATATGAAATCCCACTTTCAAAACCTAACTTTAGAATTTCAAACTTTCAACCTGTACTTGGTGGGCAAGATCCGAACGAAGGTATCTGACCATCGAAACATAACTCAGGTTGATAAACTCGGGCCGTTACAAGCTTTACATGGTATTCAGGTCGAATTCCCAAATATTCAAGGTCACAACGGAAAGGGTGATTGTCTTTACTTCTATCTTTAACGCCCATTATTGTGTACAGAATATTTTCAATAAAATTCTTCTTGGCATGCATCACATTTATACTATGTGGAAGCAGATTGTGTTTCCAATAAGGTAGATCATAGAAGATGATTTTCTTCTTCCAATTATGCTTATCTATTTTTACTGGATCCCTTTCCTATCTCTTGGGTCCCATTTTATGGCACTCAATCATGTCCTCCCTTTTATAACATGTAAGCACTCCATTGGACTCAATCTGGGAGAGACGTTCATCAACAGTCAGTCTAATAGGAGCTTTGGCAAATTATCATCCATAATGAGATGACTTTGAATCTCTCCGGTACTTATGATCATATGGCAAGAACCTTCTACTCTTCCTGTAATATCATTTATGGTTGGCCTTCAAATGTGTTGCCTCTGGTCTGATGTTGCAATTTGGACACCCATATTCACCCTTAGTACTCCATCTTGATAAATTTGCATACGCTGAAAAATCATTGACAATCCCCATCACTGCAGCATGCATTTGAAACATTTGGTTAGTGGAAGCATCAAACGTTTCTACGCCCACTTCCATAATTTCTTTAGCTCTTCAATTAAAGGCTCTAAATACACATCTATCTTATCACTTGGCCCTTTTTGTCCATCAATGAGCACAAGAGGATATATGTATTGTTGTTTCATTCTTTGCATCGGTGGCAAATTGTATAGAACTAGGACAACAAGCCAAGTACTATGGCCGAGATTTTGATTCCCAAAAGCACTAAATCTATCGGAGGTAATTCCTAGACGTATATTCTTCATCTCAGCTCCAAAACTCGGGCATTCAACATCAAGATGCTTCCAAGGAGGAGAGTCTGTAGTATGCCTATACACCCCATCGTCGACACACTTGATCGAGATTGTGCCATTTCATAAGTGTAGCTGACTCTGTTATTGCAAAAAGCCTTTGCAATGTTAGTTTCAATGGGAAGTACCTAGCTTGTTGTGCAGCTTTTCGTGTGCCAGAATCAGATCCCGCAATAGTTTCTCTCCACCGCGATGTATTGCATATTGCACATTGATCTAGGTTTGCATTTTCATTTCGAAATAGCATACAAATTGTAACACATGCATCCACAATTGTAAAGGTGAATCCTAAATCGTCCACTAACTTTTGGGCTTGATGATAAGATTTAGGGAGGTTAGCTCCATCGGGCAAAGTCTCAACAAATATCTCTAACAACTTTTTGAATGAGTGGTCCATCCATCCGTGCAAACTCTTGACTTGTCAGAGGCAGACAATGTCGTGTGCTTCTTAGAGTTGGGATATAGAGGAAGCTTTGCAGCTTCTATTAGCTTTAAAAACTGTTTACTAAACTTAGTTCGCCAAGGAGTAGCACCCTCATGTGCACCATCATCATCCAGATTTTGTAGGGCAGGTATATCGATCCTTCCAGAAGCATCTTCACCTAATCTTGCCATAACCACATCCATATACCCATCTGACTCTTGTGGCACTTCACTCCTCTGTTGCGGTTCCTCAATCAGATCACGAATGGTCTCACCGTGTTTACTCCATAATTTATAACTAACCAAAAACCCATTATTTCAAAGATGCTTTCGCATAACCTCTCTAACATACAAAGGCCTATTTTACATTTCTTACAAGGGCAGTATATGTGAGACCCAGGATTCTTATTGGCATATGCAAAGTCTAAAAATTCATCTATCTTTGCAAAATATTCCGCATAAACTCTAGATACCAAATCAATCCATGACCTGTCTATAAGCATTGTAATGGACTATTTGTCACACTAATTTATTGACACCTATATGCAAATTGGGTAACATTCAACTAATTAATCACACGCCTATAATAAAAAAAAATTAAAACAAAGACAAAGCAACAAAAGAGTGAAGTGAGAATCAAGAAAGATGGAATATTGTTAAACACATTTAAGCTATAGTATCTAGATTGAGAAAATAGATAATGAAGGGAGAGCATTGAAGAACCTTGCGTAAAATGAGAAATGAATGAACATCCAAGTTGTAGTATCCTTTGAAAAAGAAGATTCATTACTTTTGTTTCAAAACAGGTAAGAATATTCAACCAAGAATAATAATATAAACTCATATTGCAATGCTTTTATTCCCTGCATAAATATTCTATGAAAAAAACAGTGATTTACAAAATTGTTAAGAGTCTTGCACTTTCATATCATTCTACTTTGCCTATAATGTAAACTTTTCATAATGAAGCATCATCGTGTTGCTTTTCTACTCCACTTGATCAAATCAAAAAGAGACAGGGCCATGCAAATAGAACCTCATATGGAAACAACATTCCATAATAAACAAAATAGTTACATAAAGCACAACATAAAGTATTACGATAGAATCACGATCTTAAGCATTTTAAACCATGAATGTTGTATGTGATTGTTACCTTGGTAAAAAAAAGTCTTTCAGCTATTTGTTGAACTTTTGAACCTGTTTTTAGTTCCATTGTAGCCAACAACCTGGTAGGATAATGCATTTTGGAGTGGTCAAGGTAAGCTTGTTTTGAACACCTAACACAAACAGAGAAGAGCAACAGGGTGAAATAAAAAACACTGAACTTCTTTATGGAGGAAACTTAAGCTAAATACTCAACCATTTTTTTCTTGAAAATTCCATATGTTCATTGTTGAACACCAATTAGTAACACAAAATGGTCAAGGTAAGTGAATTACTTAGGTTGAAGAAGTGACCGGAACCATCTATTGAAGGTTTCACCTTCAACACTTTTCTGACCTTGCCTTCGTCACTGCAGTAGACATGACTAAAAAAATGTTATTAAAGTATATAAATTTTGTGGAGAAATGGTGCAGTAATATAAACAGGTTTAGAGTAAAAGAACAAGAGTGCGGTACAACTAGTGCTCTAAAATTTCCAATTACATATTGAATTCTCAAAGTTATTTGAATATTCCCAACCATAACCACTCTCTGGAAAAGGATGCTTAATTTATTAAAGCAAAAGAAAACGCCTTGCAGAAACTAAATTTACATAATTAATTAACTCAATGGTTTTTTTTAATATAGAAAATTTTTCCATTATGGTTTGTTTAAGACCGGAAAAATATATATATATATAGTTGGCAAGTAAATGATTATTATGCAATCTATTATTCGATCAATGTTTGTTAAAGAAATAACACTTTGAGAAATATCTATTACAAAGGCTTTGTTCATGATCAACATAGGACACAAGTGAGAAAAAAATATGAACAATTGTATTTCATGTTCTACACACGTGCAAGAAATGATAAAACGAATTAAAAAAAAAAAGAAATAAAGTAAAATGAACCTCCATAGATTATGAAATGTCGGTTTCTCAATTTATCGATCAGGACTTTTATCTGCCTTTTGGCAATTACATTATTAATTTTGTACAATCATGAGATATGAATCCTTATGTTTGTTTTTTACATCATTCTAAATTAGATGCATAACTTCACCTAGTCTTGGAAAGCATTAGTAGACTCTACCTCCATATAACCAAGAGAAATGACCCAACTTATCCAAAATGAACACAAAAAATAGAAAATGGTTGATTTAAACTTTTATATACAATCTTGATTTTCTTCCATGTAACAAAATATTATGTTTGTAAAAATAATTACTAATTTAATAAGAAAATTTATCTTTACATTCCCACTATAAGGCATTGAAGCACTACACTAGATAAAACAAGCAAACCTTTCAGCCAAACTGGAAACCCAAAGATGAAGCAAGCAAATCTAAAACCCAAAGATGAAGCACTGCACTCTTGATCACAGATTCATAGTCCAGATAAAGGATCTCTAAACTTTTATCTCGTACCAAATTACCAATGTAAACCCTAACCACACACAAATTCAACCACTATCCCCAAATTAAACCCTAATCAAACACAAATTCGATGTCCATTATGCCTAGATTAAACCCTAGCCAAATCCAAATTCAACCAAAAATTAAATATCCCCTTTTCAATTTCTGAGGTTTTCAATTTGTTTTCATGAGTTGAAATTAAATGCGTTTGATGAGATATTACTAGATGTGAAGATTGGGGACAACCAATTAACGAGAAGGGTTGTGGGCATAAGCGAAGGGGGAGTCGGAGCAGATGAAGGCATGTGCATAGAAGGAGTCGAGGATGGCTAGTGAACGAGAAGAGGGGGTCAAGGCTGGCTTCGGCGTTGCTCTGGAACACAGGTGCTTTGTCGCAGAGAGGGAGAAGAGCGAAGAAGATGAACGCTAGAAGTGAAGGCCTGAGAAGATGAAGGGATGATCAAGCGAAGGTAGCTATGGGGATACCCATTGGCAAAGCAAATGTAAACGTTGATGCCTCATTCATAGCTATGCCGAAGCTAAAACTAGCCCAATGGCTACGGCAAACCCTAGCCGAAGCTACTATCAGTAGCCATTATGTTTTTTTTTTTGTAGTGAACCTATCAATTTCATACTTGTTTACAGATGTGGACTTTCATTATAGAGTGACAAAAGATGGATCAGACCTCCAAATATCTTGTATAAAAAGGTTTAAAATGTCAATGTTCTTACTATTCGCACCAACTGAAAAATAAAGCAAAAAATAGTATATTTATTAATAACATTGACTGGCATGTACATTAGAAATTGAAAGCATGGCTAAATTTCTTTTCAAAATAAAGAATCCAAGTTGAACAGTGAGGATTTTTCAAAATAAACTACCATAGATTTAAAGTAGATATATACCCGAGTAGAATCAAGGATTGCCAAAGGGTAAGCTTCCAGGTCATCTTTTGCAGCCACAATAGTACAGGGCATCATATAACCGATATTTTCTCCATCACCATGAAAATCCAGAACTAGCTATCACATCTTTCTCCATGATATCTCATCAGAACTGTAGGGAAATGATTGAATGATATAGTGAATAAACCGCATGCATGATTAACAAGACTCCCAGCTCAAACTGAATGTACAAGTTCAATTCAAAGTAAGTGAATGTTGATAAGTGCATAAACTTGTAACAAATGATGCAAATTTTGAGTCAAAACATCAAAGAGGCTGATGTTCAGGAGGTACTTATAAATAAATTCTTCGAGATTGAAGTTGATGTAAAACAAAAAGGTATATTAATTATATTGGTTATGCATTTCCTATTTGTAGGATCTAGAAGTGTAATGATATCCCACTGAAAGGTTAAAAAAATGTTATATTTACAGTTAACACAAAAGCAACTAATAACTAAAGAGCTCAACAGAATGGGGAACGAGAGAAAAAATATATATATTGTCGACAGGAATCCCTCAATAGAAATACCACCCAATGTAGTAGTTGCAGCCACATTGTTATAGGGAGCCTCCCTCCAAGGACTAGACAACCCAATCAAGGGAACATAAAAAATAGAGAATAATAGTTCCAACTATTCATAATTTAGAGTTTGACTTAGAAAGTTACAACCAACCGCAGTTGAGAACGTAGTTAAAGGCTACACTGAACTAGGGCATTGAAGGTTAGATAAGTCAAGAAAACAAGCAAAAAAAAAGGGGAAGTACGAAAGTACCTATCAAGGGCAGTAGAAAACAACTCATCATGAAGCTTCAAAGTTCGCAACACGTTATCCTGTGAAAGTGGAAAATAAAATGTTTGACACATAGAATTGTCATTCCTAAAAATTTATTAACTTCCTTATAAAATAAATATTGATAATAAACAAATAAGTTCACGTGTACTGTGAATATAAAAGGAAACAACATTTTTCTTACCCTATCTCTATCATAGGAAGTGAAGACCCCCTCATGAACTCAATAGCATTCTTATTAAGCTCCACGCCCTGCAAAACATGAGTAAGAAGATAAGTTTATAGCAAATTAAAGACATTCAAGGTGTGAATTGCTAATGGTTGATTCGCCAAGTTGGGCGCAATGAGCTCCTTCAACGTGCGATTTTGATTCGCATTGGCGTTCGGGTTCAAAGACATCTCTACCTCCTCTTTGTGTTCTAGGTTGAATGGAAGTTCACAAAAGTTATCGTTGGTGTCCTATCAAAATAGATCTCCTCGGCAAAGGCTAGCACTTAAAACACACAAGAAAATCAAATAGATCTCCCCAGCAACGGCGCTAAAATTTTACAGTACAAAATTCGTTGGTGTCCTATCAAAATAAATCTCAAACTCACCGGCTAGTATAACCACTAAGTCCAAGGTCGAATCCGCGGGGAGATCTACCTTTTTCGCAATGTGTTTGAGTACCAACTAGAAACAAAAAGTGAGATTTAAGATGTAAAAGTAAGAACATGTAACAAAGCACGAATTTTGATATGTAAACAATGAAGAGAAAGATGGTTTCACCTATGAATTCTCCTGGTTTCACTACTAAAATACTACAATTAGACATCATGTCATTTAAGTCTGTCAAAAAATCAACAGATGTTAAATTTATCTATTACATCAATAAAAAAATTTGTGATGTCTAAAACAGTTTACACAACGGTAAAATATGTGGACAGATGTGAAATTAATAGTTCGAAAAAAGACCAAAACACGCACTACAAGGGTAAAAGGCGGGATCCGACACTTACAAAAAAAAAAATTGGAGCCCGGGCTTCCAAATTTCGGAGGTAATGTTAACACTTCAAAAAACATTAGAATTTCTTGTTTCCTTTTTCCAATAATTTGTAACACTTCAAAAAATCTGACCCTTAACATATTTCTATCTTCTTCTCTCTCCCCTCACATTCAATCAGCTCTAAGCCCCAACTCATATTCTCCTCTATCTACCTCTCTCCAGATCCGACCGAGCCACATACTAAACCCCAACTCATCTTCTCCTCTGTCTAGATCCAAATGCAAGCTTCCGCTAGCTACCTCCGACGACCGTCGTTCGGTGCTGCCATTCCCGAACTTGTTTGAACAGATGAACCAAACCCCATTGTCTCCTTCTCTCTACTTCAAATCTGGCCCCCGTCCTCCAAATCCAGCCGCATTCTCTCTGCTCTGGGCTCCTTCTCCCATCACTGGATTCATTTTCTTATTATCTTCTTCACTTGTTGTCTTGTTCCCTATCTCTCGCTCTGGTCAGCGGCTACGAAGACGGCGGCTCTCTCTCAGAACCCTAACCGGTAAGCCCTGTCTCACCCTCCATAGATCTCTCTCTCTCTCTCTCTCTCCGTCTCTCTCTGTCTATCTATGGCTCTCATTTGTGACTTTTGTCTCGACTTCTAGTGATGGCCTAACCCCGACAACGACTGCTTCCCTCGTCACTTAGCCCTCTTGCTCTATGCGCCGCCTGTAACCTTCCCTGGTAAGCACTCACATCATCCTTCTCCCTTCGACTTTCCCTTGAGTTTTGAGACCTTCAATGCTCCTCTAAAATTCAAATCTAGGGTTTTCTTGGTTTAATTTCATTCTCTAATTTCAGATCTAGGTTTAATTTCATTCTCTAATCTAGGGTTATTGGAACAGTTGAGTCTGTAATCTGTCCCTACTTCTCTAAATGCTTTTGTTTTCATTGTCTGAACCTAATTTGATGTAATATCATATTTGATGCTATATGTTTTCTGTAGATATTACTGATTTTTTTAGATGTTTGATGTCTCTCTGTTCTTTCAAGGGAAAACAAGGAGAGAGAGTGTCTCTCTGTTATTTCAAGGGAAAACAAGGAGAGAAAGAGAGAGAGGTATGTTGATTTGTTTTCAAGGAATGCTGATTTCTTATAAAGTACATCTTGATTTTTTTTTCAAGGAATTGTGATGATGTATAATGAGGTATGTTGATTTCTTATATGGAACTGAAAATGAGTTTATAAGAAGATGAGATGACAAGGAGTGATGAGTGTTGATAATGTAGAATGACATTGCTGCCAAAAAAGCTGATACACGCATAGAAAATGGGAATTCAAAAATGATGGAATATATATCACTAAGCCTAGTTAGGATTATAAAAGTTAGATATTGAACTTTGTCTTCTGAGGTTGCTTGATCAATATTAAAGGAGATTGAAAGCATGTATAGATAAATACGGAACTTATACAAGTGAGTAGTTTAATGCACATTAAAGACATAAACCTTTTCGCATTTGATATTTGATGTTGTTGATGTAATGATGCAGTTGGTTTTGAGGTGAGTGGATAATTTTTGATGGTAGTATTCATATTTTTTATATGCTTTGACTGAGGTGCACAATATTGGCTTCTCATTTTCAGAGTAAATTTTTCTGGACAATTCTCACTTTGTTTAGCGTATTTACTTGTTAGGCTGTTGAGTCAGAAAATCAAGAATTGGAGCTAGATCTTTCAAATCAGGGTACTATTAATACTATGTTTGCATCCTTGATTAGGAGAATGTGTTCTTTTTGCTTCCATTTCTTTTTTTACCTCCAGATTTCATACATGGAAACTGATGTGCCTTCTTTTCATCTATTGTCTCAATTTGTAGAACATGCACATTAATTTAACTTGAAACTAAATCTTTAGCTCTTATATTATATATCAGTCTAAACGTTAGGATGGGATTGAGTTGAATAATATATATTACTCTAGTTTAGTTTGACCATATCTACATCTAATCTAACCATCTGGTTTATTGTAATATAATGTCAATATTAAATAGTAGACGATTGCTCACCCAATGATTTTAAGCTTTAAAGTGGTTTTCATTGATTAACCAGGTTGTATTTGCAAATGACATCCATTATTCTTTTAGGTTCAATATCATTTTGTTCTCTTCTAAAATGAAGTAATGCTAATTATCCTCTAATATTCATGCACATTAACGTGGCAATTGAAGTTTGGAAATGAATCTGCTTTTCTTAATAGAGCTTTTCTGTGAATGCTTCATTCTCTAATCACTTTGTTCATCTATAATCTTAGTATGTACAGCCAAGTGAGCATGAAAAGCTATCCTAAGTCGAGCTTCTGGTTATTGATGAAGCAGCTACTATTCCATTACCTATTATTAAATCCCTCCTAGGTCCATATCATGTTTTCATATCTTCTACGGTGAATGGGTACCCTCTTCTCTCTCTCTCTCTCCCTCTCTCTCTCTCTCTCCTATTTTAGGATTTGAAAGCTACGTATACTTGCTAGCCTACCTTTGGGCTATTTTTCATTATGTTTCCTGGGAATCTTGTCACTGTTATAAGCAGTTAACTGTGATGCTTTGATTTTTTTTCTTGCCATGTTTTGTTAGATCTTGCTCCAAAAAGTTATGAGGGCACTGGTAGTGGTAGGTCCTTGACACTGAAACCTCTTCGGCAACTAGAGGAATAGAGTCAGACATCTACTAAGATTATTGAAGGAGCTCTCTCATGTACACATTAGCTCTTTGTAGTTTATACTCTCTTGGAGGGTGTGTGTATGTTGGATTCCTTTCCTTACTACGAAAACAAAAACGTCAGTTAACTCCATGATCAAATTTTTTGTGTGTGAATAAAAACCCACATTACACATTTTTAGAAGGATTTAGATCCCAGATGACTAGAAAGATTTTATAAGAGGAGGGGTATATTATTTTGATACTTTTGTCTTTAGATTCAAGTATTTCTTCATAATTTGGCATTTGTCAACTTGAGTTACTTGAGTTCATAACCAGTTTTAATTTGTTTACTTTTTTGTTGATTATAATCACAGGACGTCTTTTTCAGAAGGTCGAATTAAGTGAATCAATCAGTTATGTGCCTCGTGATCCTATCGAGCTTTGGCTGAATGAATTGAGTGAATCACTCTAATTCCTTTTCTCTACCTTTCTTAGTGTTGGCTTTATCCATGGATGATAGATCCTTCTATAACTCATCATTTTGGATTTTTTTTTTTTTTTGCTGAAAATGGACAGTATAAACGAGGCTCCTTTGACCTGGCTCGACGATTGTACAAGATCATCAGCCATCAGAATATCAGATGCCACTCCTCGAATGCCACTGATTTTTAGGTAAACCCCTATTCATTACCTATTCACATTAGATTTTTGCTGCTATGCTTTGATGCCTTTTTTTTTCCTCCTGCATTTTCTTTTAACTCATGGTTTGATGCGTGTTTTTGGTGTTATGCTTTGATGATTTTTTTTTTTTGCTATGTTTGTAATGCTTTGAGTGGGAGAGAGAAGATTAGTTGCTTTTGTCTCCCCATGCCTCAAAATTCAGATCTTCCTTCTCCGACATCCGTCCATGGCCGAGATCCGTCACACTCTGCATCTCCTCACCCTCATAGATGCTGATGCTGATGCTTCAATTTCAATTTCTCTTTGTCCGAGTTGTAGGTCTTGCTTATTTGTCGAGTTCTTTCTTTTCTCTCTAAGTAATTTTGAGTTTATTATATGTTTTTTTGTATATCTCTATAGGTTAAACCCTTGGTGGAATGAGATTGTTTCTTAGCTTTGTGCACTATTTTTATCTTTCCTTTAAACCTCAGCCGGAGTAGGGTGCCCAGATTACATAGTTTGAGTGTTTGGAAGTGTGCCCAATCATCTTAACGGCTACCAAACTATCCTTTGTACCCATCTTTTAAAAGTACTCATCGTTTGTAAAAGTGTATATTTTAAGTACCTCTCATTTGTAACCTTTGTAAATGTCAATTTCTGAGTGAGGATTTATTTCCATCTTTGTTTAACAGAAAAATATGAGAGAATACAATCTCCAAGATAAGGGGCACTCACAACATCAGACTTATGCTTTAGGAATCAAAGAGGTGATAATATTTCTCATCGTTCTTATCTTCCTTGTTCTAGTAGAAAATTGTGAAAATTATGAGAGAATTCAACCTTCATTGAGAAAAGGCAGTCAGAGCAGCTATATGTTTCTAGGGAACAAAGTGGTGATATGATTTAGGGTTTAAAGAGTATATTGTAGCATTACAGACCTAACAATTTAGGAATGTGAAAGATGGAACTGGTTTTCAGTGCATTGAGGTCTAATTTTGACGCATCACAAAAAGATTGATGACAATTTGTCTTCTTATAATTTCCTGTGATGCTGCAGATGGAGTTTTTGTTTGTTTAGTATTGATTGTAATTGCTAGTGATAATGGAAATCTTAGGATTCTAGTGAATGGACTAGTTGGATTGGGTATCCATCAGTTTTGGGTGTGATTACCAGTTCTATTTCCAACTAGTAGCAAAAGCCTAAATTTTTATCATGAGTTATCTTTTGTTTCCTTTTTTATGACATGTATTCCCCTATCAGTAAAAGCGTGTTGCCTATCCCATTATAAAACAACGGATTAAATATGAAAATAGTAGTGCATTCATACATCTAACATCAAATCCGTCTATGAAAACAGATGTCAGTGTAGTTATAAACATCAGTTATAACAAAAAATGTGATGTCGGTAATATAGAAATACATCGGTTATGCCTATATTTCATGTGGTCGGTTATATTAAAACAATATAAAATCATAAATTATATATGGAACATGATTATAAACGTGATCACTAAAACAAAAACTGTTGTCTATTTTCTATTAAGACATCACTTATTTTTTATAAATAAAGATGTAAATGTCACTTTTTTGCTTTAGGAGGACATCTTCACATGTTTTCAAATAATAAATTATGGATATTCATCAATAAGTGAATATATCATAACAAAAAATGAGGGGTTCTAATTAAGAAAAGACATCTGCTTAAAACCGATGTGGAAAAGTTTGATCTTTTACTACACGCACAAACAGATCGGAATTTTTTTTGAAAGACATCTGTTGACAACAGATGTATAATTGAAGTTTTCTAGTAGTGTTTCCTTGAACATCGAATCTCTTTTTAATTATATAACTTCCTATCGATTACTCTTATCTTGGTTTGAGTAGACTATTAGCCCTACAAGTTCTAACAATCCCTTTCACTCCTAGTGCAATACTAACACGGTTAAGATTTAGCAAAGGAATAGCACAAAGTCTCAAGATTTATAAGCATATAAGTAATACCAATTAAAGAATCAATATTTAACTTGCATCTTAATTTCCTACACATTCTTGTTTCATAATGAATTCCACAAGACCATGTTTGCTATGATAGATAATGATTCATATACGAATGAACCAAAACCCTTGTATGATGCGATTCTAGAAAGGTTGATAATCAAAATAGAATCAACAATGTAATCAGATTAAGCACAAATAAATTAAAGAAAACGATAGGAAATTACTAGAATTTAAAACTCACGATTCAACCAACCAAGTCTCAAATAGCAGGCAAAACCAAAGGAGTTTAATTAATGATGGCTTACCTAAATCACAAATCTTCAATGTTCATAGGATAAATAGAACTAGGCTAAACATGTATTTATATAGGCCTAAGGTTTATCCAGAAACCCTAAAAGACGTCCTAATTAGGATAGAACTATGGTAGGATTAGATAGAATTTTCCAAAGATAACACGTCTCGGACATTGCGAAGACCGCAGGTGTGGCAATTCCAAGAGCTTGTTGTGTGTTTCCCAGGTTGGTCGTAGGCCCTGCAGTCCAGGCCGCGGGCGCTGCTGGTGTGCCTGGGTTTCTCTTCTTTCCGTGGTTGCATCATTCTCACGGTTCCTCTAGTGTATACTTCTCTTGCCCTATTCTCCTCAACTAAGCTCGTCCATTGCCTTCATAAAATTCGTGACATCCTCATGATCACTTCTCTTCACCACCTCGGAACTACAATCTGAAAATAGACATCAAAATCACGTAGATTCCGAACTCGACCACCATATTGTAACGGCCCAGAATTATGATTTTCGGGTTACGTTTCAAGGGGTGAAACCCCTAGTTCCGATCTGGCAATCCAGGTACGGGTCGAGGTTTCAAACCTCAAAAGACTATCCTTTTAAAACGGGGATAGCGAACCCTAAAGCAATCGGAGGGCCGTTGGGTACCCTCAGTCTGTCCTAGAGACTAAGTCGCGGAAATTCATTTAAGGGTAACTACGAAAATGAAAAGAAGGTACAGCTGGCCACGGTAAAGCCGGGCCAAAACCAAAAACATGGTTAATACGAGTATCTAAATAATCCAAGTTTATAAGTATGGAAGTCGGTCTTTAAGTCCAATAATCGCCAAAAGAGAACCCCGTCATATAGACATCGAGCACTCAAAATCTGCAGAAAATACCTTTAAAAGAAGAACGGGGAAAGGAGTCAGATCGAGCCACGCATGCGGGACCGAAAGTCCTCGCTGAGGCCACATAGTATGTGTTATACCTAATAAAGATGCTTTAATGCATTACGAAAGTCAAACATACTAGGATGCTCCTAGTTATAATAATGTGCAGAAATACTGTAAAGGGCTCAAGACAATGCCAAATGGCATATCTCTCTCCTACCTCTGCACCCCTTTCCGTTAGTGCTGAGACTGGCCAGCTCGGTTCCCTTTTCCTCATGGTGGTGCAAGGACCACGGAATAACCATAAAGTAACCAAGTTTGGCCGATGGTGCTGGGCTATAGTAACATTGACTCGATTGACTCAGGGTACCCGATGAGGCTGGGCTACCCTATGACCCTAGCAAAAACTCTAGGACTATCACATATAACGGTTGTTCTCTTTTCAAACGCATAAAGTAAGCAGATGCTTATTCAATTAGTGCAACCTAAAAAGGATGCTACATGTTCATGCTTTTATGCATATGCAACACCTAACAAAAAATGCAACAACATGCATGAGAGTCCAACCTGAGTAAGCCCCCTAAGGAACCTAAAGGAAGATGCAGAACAGCAGAATAATACAAGCAAGGGCCCAAATGCAAGTCCAAAGCAATCCAAAAGCAATACACACCTATCATCAAGCCATTTCCATAAGCCACCGGACCAACATTCATACGCCCGAAACCCAAGTTCTCAACATACTCAAACCCAACCGATAGTGAAACCGTTTTCCAAAACCTTTCCGATATAATCAACATCAACCAAAATCATTTCATTTCCAATCAAAATCCGTCGATAAAAGCATACCAACCATATTTTCCAAACTCTTAAATCCCAAGTTAAGTCACTCATATTCAAAACAATTTCTCAAATCATACTTGGCTAAATTCCGACATCAATCATTGAAATCCTTAACCAAATTCCCAAAATTATATTATTAAAACGATTTTCGGCATGTTTATTTTCAAAATCATTTATAAATAAATTCCAACATTTAATCACCGAAATAATCCTATTTTCACAATCCATATTTATAAATCAACCAACAAATCACTTCACAATTTCTGATATCACATTTTCAAAACAACATATAATAACATAATCCAAATAATACTATTCTTAAAACAATTTATAATATATATTAAATTTTCAGAAAGCAAATAGACATCTCACAAATCTAATAATATAATACTAGTCAAAGTCTAACCAAATAAAATACAATAACATAACATATTTACCATAACAACAAATAACAATAACCAATTTTAAACAAAAGCCCAGCAGCCCACACTTTAACCCGGAAAGAAAGGAGACCCGAACCCGCCTAGGAGAAGCCCAAACCGGATAGAGAAAGAAAAGGGAACGGGACCCGGATTCAAGTTTAACCCGTCACCAAAGTTATAACCCGGAAGACTGACCCGGATTCGGCCCACGACCCGCCCAAAAGAAGAAAGGAAGAAACTCGTCTCTCTCCCAACCACAAATAGAGCTTCCGGTGGAAAAGAAATCGGAGAAAGAGGAAGGAAACCCAGGATTTTCCGGCGGCGTTCTCAACCCCAAACGACCCCAAATAGATGGAAATCCGACTCCGACCACAACCCAAGCAAGGAGACTCAAACGCAATTAAGAAAAGAGGGAGGAAAGCGAGCTCACCGAGAGGTCTTGAAGGTTAGCCGGAATGCTCGATCCGTTGGATTCGGCGGCGGCGTCAAGGGGAATCTTCGTTTTGGACCTTAGGAGAGAGAGAAGTAAGTGAAAGGTGCTCTTTTACGATATAATTAGTCAAGATCGAAAACAAGACGGAAAAGCGACCTTGCGAATCGGAAACGTGGATGATGTGGCTCGCGGTTCCGAGGGCTCCGGGGTAGCTTCTGGGCCGCCTGGCTTCACATTCCTCTTCTTCTTCGATCTTCTGAAAAGGAAGGGAGTTGGGTAATGATGCTGCTCAAGTGAAAGGTGGAGGAGAGCTCGGCTCCTCTTCCATTTGTGAATAGGCGAGCTCGGTCCCGGTGTGGCTTGGCTTGGCGTCGGTGGTGCTCGGCAATTAAGGGAGGTCAGAGAAGGAAATGGTGGTCCGGTGGTGCGTCGGCAGCCAAAGTAGGGGGAGGAGTTGGTGTTTTGGGTGAACTTGGTGCTCGGATTTCAAAAGGAAAAAGAGTTGTCTTGTGGATGGGTTTTGCTGCAAGAGAGTGAGGTAGAGAATGCGTGTGGGTTATTTAAAATCAAAGGACATCAAGGGGGAGATGTGCGATGGTCAGGAGGGTGTGATTGCGGGCTTCTGAATCGAAATTAAAGGGAAGAGGGAGGTGGCGATCTCGTGATCTGATATTTGCGGTTCTATTGCTGCAGAGAAACAAGGTAAGGAGGCGCTACTTGGCGTGGCTGGTGCAGGAAAGCAGGAGAACAAAACAAAGAAGGCAACTGTGAATTGCACATTTGCAATGAAGGGGATCTGGTCCCCAACGGTTTCTGAGAGAGAAGAAAAGAAAAGGGAAAAATAAAATAGAAAGTGATCCTTTACCATGACAAATTTAAATCCCGCAAATACAAACTCAAAACCCGCTAATCCCGAAATCGAATTAAATTCTCAATTCATAGCTCGAAAGCAAAATCAAATTCCGTCAAAATCCAAATTCTAAATCGATGTCGGAAGGATTTTAAAATCGAAACTTGGTGCTCGATGACGAGTTTGCTCCCATTTTTACAGATCGAATAGCAAAATAATTTATTTAATCCAATATAATAAAATAATATTAAAATATATTCGGCCTTTACACATACGAGGAAATAAGTAAACTAACATTTGACAGCATTATTAACGGAAAGTGTGAGATGAGTGGTTTTTTTAAAGCATCTTGTATTTTAAGGGTGGTTTCATGGAATTTTCAATTTAAGAGGTGATTTTGTAAAAATGATGTATTTAAAGTATAGTTTTATGAAATTTGGCCTATACATTACTCTGTTATCATAAGGGCTAGGGGTGTACATGAGACGGGACGGGATTGGGGTAATCCCGTGTCCCGTCCCTCGTATTTTTTACAGAATGGGATCGAGATGGGGTTGAATTTTTTTTTTCAAGTCTCGCCGGGTCTTATGACTCGCGGGACAGAACGGGGCTTGTCCCTCTCATAATAGTATATAATTGCTTTATATAAAATTGCTTTACAAAAACAGAATCTCAGTCACTGTAATAGCCATTGTAATACTATATTACATGTTATATTAGACTACATGTTATATTTGATTTTTGTTTTAAACTAATAGCCACTGTAATACATACTATATATTACATGTTATTTTTTACTTAATGCCTCAATTTTTTTGATCAGCCACACTATAATACTATATTAGACTATTAGGTATTCTACTAGTGTAATACCCGTGCCTTGAAGGCACGGAGCTTGATCCATTTTAATTTAAACATTATTTTATATATCTATATAATACTATATTAATATATATATATATATATATATATATATATATATATATATATATATACGCGTTTACAACAAAAATATGTATAAAGTATTTTTTTATAATTTATAAATTAGTTGTAAAGAGATACGATACAAATTTTGAAAATGATTTAATAAGGTAAAGTAGTAATAATACTCAAACACACCACCTAATATAATTTTAATTATTATCATTAGCATAGATCTAAAAAGTAAAATATAAGCTCCCGTACAAATATTAAAAAATCATAAGCACATGATTGTGTGAATAATTTTGAAGTTATGTAGATATACATAACTTATTCAATATTTTCATGAGAAAGATGGTTAGAAAGAGAGATAAATAAATGGTGAAAATAAAGGTAAGATGGTAAAAAAAAATCCTTAAAGTAGAAAAGTGATATAAGATGCCTCATCGAAGATGTAAAATAAGCATTAGTAATGCTTATGAGTCTTAAAATATTATTTTATTTTCGATAGTCATTTAAGATGTCTAAAATAATTAAATTATAAAAAAAAACACCTTTTTGGCTCTAATTGATTTTTATAATTAATTTTTGAAATCGAATATTTACAAATTGATTGTTACATGTGCGTTGTATGTAGACATTGTGTCGAATATTTCAATCGGTTAAATATGATAAATCAACAATTTCAATATCCAAGAATAAAATCAGCCAAGACTTGACGAATGTTCAATGTACGTAGACGATTAAAATAGATCACAAATTGACATACAACGTATAAAATTAAATAATATTTTAGTATAAAAATAGGAAACAAATATGTTTAAAATAGAAAACAGATATTTTAAAATTTCAGTAATAATATTGACCAACAAGAAAACACCATTTGAATAAAAAAAATTCAAGTTTAATTGTGAGTGTGACACATCAGCAAAATGATAGTAGAATTAATATTATTAATAGATTACCTATTATTGTCGTAACCTTTCGAAGACCGCTCGGAGGTGGGTCTCGGCTCTTGACTGCATTTTCGTCTTATGCAACATGTCCTTGAAGATCTTGATCATGGCCTTCTGGGGTTGGTGGGGCACATCAGGGCCCAAGTGCTTGCGGAGGGAAGAACTAAAAAAAGAATGCTGATAAATCTCTTCTCTCTCTTTTGTTCCCCTTGACTATATCTTCTTCCTTACTCATTGCTTGATTGTCGTAGAAAGCGAGAGCAAGTAAGGTCTGACTCCTAAATCATAGTCATTTGACTTTAGCAAGCAACCTTGGTTTAATTTAAAAAAAATTGAAAAATTAATATTTTATATAATTTTTAACATCCTAACAAAGCGTGAATGAATATTAAACAACATATTTAGCTAAACGAATAGAGAGGGTAGTAAATTTTAACATGATTGGGATAAATGTGATATAATAAACAAATATTTAAATGAATTCAATCCGTTAAGATAATGAACGCAGGCAATCCAAGTACATATTTGATTAATTTTTTTGAAAATGAAATACTTGCATGTTTGGTGAGAAAATATGAACATATGTGAAAGTTAATTTATACTCCGTACCATTTTATAAACTGACAATTGGATATGTGTCTATGTAGAGTATAAATTTCCAAAAATAAAATATATCAAGATTCAAATTTAAGTTCAATGTATGTAAACGAATTGTGAGAATATTGCAATCGGAAAAAAAAAATGGAAACATGTCTCAATATTTACGGCAATACAACCGAAAATAAAAAAAATAAAAAAATGGATTCAAATCATATTTAAAATAGGAAACAAATATTTTAAAGTTTCCATAATAATATTGACCAATAAGAAAATCCCATTTGAATAAAAAATTCAACTTTAATTGTGGGCGTGACACGTCGGCAAAATGCTAGCAGAATTAGTAATATTAATAGATAGATATGTAGAGTATAAATTTCCAAAAATAAAATATATCAAGATTCAAATTTAAGTTCAATGTATGTAGACGAATTGTGAGAATATTGCAATCGGAAAAAAAATGGAAACATGTCTCAATATTTACGGCAATACAACCGAAAATAAAAAAAAGAAATGGATTCAAATCATATTTAAAATAGGAAACAAATATTTTAAAGTTTCCATAATAATATTGACCAATAAGAAAATTTCATTTGAATAAAAAATTCAACTTTAATTGTGGGCGTGACACGTCAGCAAAATGCTAGCATAATTAGTAATATTAATGGATAGGAAACAAATATGTTTAAAATAGGAAACAGATATTTTAAAATTTCAGCAATAATATTGACCAATAAGAAAACACCATTTGAATAAAAAAAAATCAAGTTTAATTATGAGCGTGACACATCAGCAAAATGATAGTAGAATTAATATTATTAATAGATTACCTATTATCGAAATTAATTTATAAAAAAATTGAAAAAATAATATTTTATATAATTTTTAACATCCTAACAAAGCGTGAATGAATATTAAACAACATATTTAGCTAAACAAAGAGAGAGTAGTAAATTTTAACATGATTGGGATAAACGTGATATAATAAACAAATATTTAAATGAATTCAATCCGTTAAGATAATGAACGCATGCAATCCGAGTACATATTTGATTAATTTATTTGAAAATGAAATACTTGCATGGTTAGTGAGAAAATATGAACATATGTGAAAGTTAATTTATACTCCGTAGCATTTTATAAACTGACAATTGGATATGTGTCTATCTAGAGTATAAATTTCCAAAAATAAAATATATCAAGATTCTAATTTAAGTTCAATGTATGTAGACGAATTGTGAGAATATTGCAATTGGAAAAAAAAATGGAAACATAACTCAATATTTACGGCAATATAACCGAAAATAAAAAAAAAAGAATGGATTCAAATCATATTTAAAATAGGAAACAAATATTTTAATGTTTCCAAAATAATATTGACCAATAAGAAAATCACATTTGAATAAAAAATTCAACTTTAATTGTGGGCGTGACACGTCAGCAAAATGCTAGCAGAATTAGTAATACTAATAGATAGATAAAATCAGCCAAGACTTGACGAATGTTCAATGTACGTAGACGATTAAAATAGATCACAAATTGACATACAACGTATAAAATTAAATAATATTTTAGCATAAAAATAGGAAACAAATATGTTTAAAATAGGAAACAGATATTTTAAAATTTCAACAATAAGATTGACCAATAAGAAAACACCATTTGAATAAAAAAAATTCAAGTTTAATTGTGAGCATGACACATTAGCAAAATGATAGTAGAATTAATATTATTAATAGATTACCTATTATCGAAATTAATTTATAAAAAAATTGAAAAAATAATATTTATATAATTTTTAACATCCTAACAAAGCGTGAATGAATATTAAACAACATATTTAGCTAAATGAATAGAGAGAGTAGTAAATTTTAACATGATTGGGATAAATGTGATATAATAAAAAAATATTTAAATGAATTCCATTCGTTAAAATAACGAACACATGCAATCCGAGTACATATTTGATTAATTTATTTGAAAATGAAATACTTGCATGGTTGGTGAGAAAATATGAACATATGTGAAAGTTAATTTATACTCGGTAGCATTTTATAAACTGACAATTGGATATGGGTCTATGTAGAGTATAAATTTCCAAAAATAAAGTATATCAAGATTCAAATTTAAGTTCAATGTATGTAGACGAATTGTGAGAATATTGCAATCGAAAAAAAAAATGGAAACATGTCTCAATATTTACGGCAATACAACCGAAAATAAAAAAAAATGAATTCAAATCATATTTAAAATAGGAAACAAATATTTTAAAGTTTCCATAATAATATTGACCAATAAGAAAATCCCATTTGAATAAAAAATTCAACTTTAATTGTGGGCGTGACACGTCAGCAAAATGCTAGCAGAATTAGTAATAGTAATAGATAGATAATATATAGATTTGTATATTTGATAATTGATGAACACATTATACATATAATTTTATGACTTTAATGTTGGGTTTAAATCAATGTTAATATATATAATATAAATATATTCTTAGATGTTTTTATTAATTTTAATTATATATATATATAAAATATGTTAATATATATAATATAATATAAATATATTCTTAGATTTGTATATTTGATAATAGATAGATTTGTTGTTGCGGGATGAGAACTCTTCGTCCCGCGTCCCGTCCCACATATTTTTTGCGGGACGGGATCGGGACGGAATTGAATTTTTTTTTTTTTTTTCTAAATCCCACCGGGATCGGGACGGTATGCGAGACGGGACGGGATTTGTGCCCACCCTAATAAGGGCTATTGAGAAGAGGTTGAAATGACGGTTAACAAGACAAATTCTATCAAATTGCACAACTAGGTCCTTCTGTTTTCTCAACTGTTTCCATTAGGCTATTGTGGTCTTCCTCTGGCAACCCCCTCACCGGAGAGTGATACACATACACTTGGTGTATGTGTAAATTCCTACACTTCCAATCAAAATGCACCATTTTGATTTTTTTTAAAAGGAAAATTTAAAAAAAAAAGAACAAAAAACGAACTAAATAGGTAGTTTTTGGTAACCGGTTTTTCAAATAAATTTATATTTTTTAATATTAAAATAGTTGGTGAAATCTAAATTGCAAGATATATTAATAATTTCAATTTTATTTTAAAATAATAGGTTTAGTACTCATATTTTTTTAGAAATGAAATTCTCAATTATGTTTCTTAAAATTTGAAAATAAATTGTTAAGCAATAATTATATCAATATTTATCATTAAATAATATAATGATTTTTGTTTATGTAATGTCTATTATGATAGATTATATAATAAAGTATTGATTGAATAAACTTATTGATATTTTATTACGATTGCATTAGACATGTCAAAACATAACCCGACCCGAAAACCCGACTCGATCGCCCGGAATTTTTCGGGTCAAGACCCGGGAATTTTGACCTGAATGCGAAAAATCGGAAATTTTTCGGGTAATCTAGGTTTCGAACCAGTGACCCGATTGACCGGGTTGATTTATAATTAATTTTTTTTATATATAATTAAAATTTATCGCAAAATTACCAAATCATGATTTTTTAAATTTAAAAAATAAAAAAAACGACAAACCCGAAATCGACCCGAAACCCGGTCAAACCCGGGTTCTAATCAACCCCAAATACCCGGAACCCGTTTTACCCGGGACCTGTTTTACTCGAGACCCGAAGTGACCCGACCCGAACCCAATCCGAATGAACCGTTTAACAGGTCTATGTGATATACATTATATAAGGTTGATAGTTAAACATATTTGAGTAAAAAATCATATTGAATGTGTACCGAATATATTTGTAACATGCCCTATTTTCTTTATTTTCATCCATTTGTTATACCCTCATTTCTTTTTTTTTTTTAACATTATACGAAATATATTCATAACATATCTTATATATTACTCCCTCCGTTCGGTAAAACTTGACGTTTTACTATTCACACACGTTTTTTAGGAGCTAAAAACTATACATAAAATATCTATTTTTTTAATTAATAAGTACAAACTTGTTAAAAAAATTTAAAAATAAATAAATATTTTATATAGTTTTTATCATTCTAAAAAAAGCGTGCATAAATAGTAAACGACAAGTTTTGTCGAACGGAGGGAGTATATATTACACGAACTCTTATACAATATTAACAACTTTATTTTTATTACTTTTATTATTTATTTTAGTGAAATACTTTTTTTTTTGGTGCGATTTTAGTGAAATACTAATTGATTTAAAATTTAAAATGTTAAATGAAAGTAACGTAGATGCTATTGCTAATAGTATATTGAAATAAATGATATTCTTGATATAGTTATAATTTAAAACGGATTTATTTTTGTGAAAAAATAAATTTTTGAAACGGTTACAATTTTTTGTAGGCTAATTTTTTTTAAAACTTTTTTAAATTTATTTTTAAATGTACACATGGCACTTTGTTATTGGAGGTGTAGCATTCTACACATACACCTAGTGTATGTGTAGATTTGTCCCCCATCACCCCCACCTCCATTTGATTCTACCTCCTCCATCTCCATGGCAAGGCCTTCAGTAGACACAAGATCTGCCACCACCAACATCTAAACTTTTCCTCTGCATCTAATCATGATCAAAAGTTGATCTCCTCTAATGCTATTGCTACCATGCCGCCTAGCGATGGGAAGACTAACTAGTGTTCTATTTATCACAACTCATAAGTGCTTCCGTATCAACCAAACATTGGGCGGGCACAAGTGCTGCCAGTATTAAGGTGTCATCGATCAATGGTGGGGGGTTACCAAAACAAAAGTATTGTATATGTCAAATTATCGGCTCTAAATGGCAAGCTTCATCATAATACGATTCCAATCCCCCAAAATCATCATTCAAACTAGATTTTATCCGTACAATAAGTAAAATTTTGATTCAGGATCCCAAACCTTCGTTAGTTTAGGATTGTAGATATGAAGATCGCTATCAGTCCCTTGAATTGCATATCACAATTCAAAGATTTGCTCTTTTAGATCAACGAGGGAAATAAAAGGATCGCCGAGGATAAAAGATTTTTATATTTTTTCATTTTTAAATTTGTAATACACCCAACAAATTCAGCAGACCAATCTGATTGACACCACAGTCAATTTCTTATTAATGGTCTTATTAATGGCCAAAAGGCGAAATTGTTTAAAAAATACAGGCATAGCGTGTAATCTAATCGTATACAAAGATTGCTCCAAAAAAAAATCGTATAAAAAGATTTTTGTAAATCTAATTAAATTTGGATTTTTAGGGAAGCGAGGCCATGAACGAGTGTAAACAAAGAAGCTGATAGCAGCGATGGTGATCGATCTGTAGTCAAAGAACATCCATCGCAGAATTATGGATCAATAGTAGAGGAAGATCAGCGGTGCATGTGCTTATAGATCCCTAACATTCGATCTTCTCAATCTTCGACTCCTCTCGATCTCCTCTCATTGCACCATGAATGAATTTCTCTTTGCTTTCATATTATGTAGACTTTGATTTTGTTCTTATTTTGTTCTTGATTTCAAGAGATTATGCTTGAAAATTTTGGGGATTTTCCCTTTTGTTTTTGCATATAGGGTTTAATCAACAACTTTGTGTTGGATTCTGAAAATTAGGGCTTGTGATGAATTTTATATCTTTGTGTTTTGATTTAGTAATATTAAAAGACTACGGTTCTTAATGAGGTTACAAATCTTTGATTGACTATTTCGTTTTTCATTTTTTATGAAGGGGCTCTTTTGGTTTTGAACTAGTTTTTTAATTATTTTATAAATTAAAATTAGACTTATATGCAATTTAATGAAAATCATCTAATTCAATAGTCATTTAATCAACTTGTCAATTTTTTTTATCATGTAAGAATTTAACATACCAGACAACAAACTGTTTGGTAACTCAAGAGGACAATAAATCAACAGATTGTCTGTCAACATATAATACACATAAAACACAAATCAACGCGGATGAAAGAAAAACTCAAACACCCCATAAATTCCATCCGTCAGCGGAGAAGTTGATAAAGATCTAAGACGAACCACGAAAACCGAGGACACGGGAGAATGCGAAGACTCACACGGCGTCTCGACGCCGAGAAGACGGAGAGCAGTAACCCACTCCATATCACCAATGTTCCCCCCTCCTAAATGAGGGATCTTCAAAGACCACGAATATTGCCCCCATCCACTCGATTAAACAGGACATCCGATACTGCAACCCTTCTCGAAACTAATCGCAACCACACTAAGGCATTGACTCGACGCCAAAAGATATGACAAAATATGGACCAATAAACAAAAGATCAATCATCAAATGAAAATTTGTGTACAAAAATCCCGGGAACATGCTAAACGACCGTGGGGAATTATTATTACTATTAATATTATAATTGTTTTGCAGGCTTTCTCCGGATATGTTCAAGCAAGCCCTTTTGAGATTTCGGTCAAACCATTTCAGGATTTTGTTCAAACCATTTCCAAACAATCAACACACATATTATGATTATTACTATTAATATTATTAATTGTTTTTTCAATTTTCCACTCCTTGTCGTGCAAGGCGGAAAGGACCAATTTGTCGATAGCCTTGGCGTGCACGCTAAAACAAGAATAAATGTGCACGACTGGGAAGGTGGGAGGTTGGAGTTGGAAGAGATACTATAGAACGACCGCCATCGGCGACGGCGGTTGAGGGCTGCAGCGCTAACGACTAAGATCCTGATGTAGGGGTACGGCGGTGAGCATGCACCACCAGATTGACAATAAGAAACTGGTTGCACAGAAGGTGAACGAAAAAGGAGGGAGGCGACAAAAGTTACATATTGACTTAGTATTTATTGTATTGTGTTTCCTATCATTATTTTTGTTAGTTTTTCCTTCAACTATTTTATTTATTCATTTATATTTTTTTTTAATGAAAAAAAAAAACAATAAACCTAAAACGTCTCATCCTAAAATAACAATTATTATTATTTTATTGACCTTGAAAATTGACACTCGTAAGGTTGAGGATATAAGCCAAGGTTTTAACGCGTAAATAATTGATGACCCGTTTTGGGCATTCATGATCAGCAACGACTACTAACTAGCAAGGGCGATAAGATACCACCACGAATCACAAATGGCAGGATTTTCAAATTGGAAGGAAAAAACAAGCAATCTCATCCAAAAAAAAAAATGCTAGCCTCATCATTGCGACTCACGAACATTGACATCAGTGCTTCGTAACATTCCAGCGAGTGTAAATTTTAGCATGCTATCGAATGTTGATTGTTATGTACAAAGGTGCTTGGACGAAAATCCCAATATAGAGGACAAAAGGGCTTACATACAAAGAATGGCGGAAAAAAAAGTGAGTACTCAAGAGTTGGTAAGATGAGAGATACGATGGTTTCATAAGCTCAATTTGGTTCTCCACATTTCCCCAATAACCTTCCTTGGCGAAGGGTCATCTGGACCTCTATCTCTCTGTCCCGACGTAAAGTACAACCATCCATCCCAAAATCCAGCCAGCGTTGTTTTCACCCGGAATGGCATCTTCCCTATCACTGACCATGTCTGTAAACAAACATGGGAAATCATGAACACCGGTTATAAATTGTCAGGCTTGAGTTTAGGCAAATGAGAATAGGTTATTTTTAGAAAAATATTGCAAGAAAATTTTTCAGACCGAATGCGGGACCTGAGATGGGTAAGCCTGAGATGGGCCAAACTCGCATCACTTCCACTTCTAGAGCATGAAACATGCCACAAAAACAGAAGTGAGGAGTGAAGAAGGATGCAATGTTGATCACACATGTAGCAAAACATAATCAATTGGGATCATCTGCTAAGGTCAATTTGGGTAGACAGATATTTCGCGTTATCAGTCAAGTGCCTCGAAGTAGATCCTCGAGACATTAACTCTAAACCCTAAGGGGTTGAATAAGTTGGTTTGGGTTGGATTCATAGGTTATTTTACAATTTCATAGGTGTACAAAGTCAAAGGAGTTTTCGAGGAGCTAATTGTCACTAAGAGAGGAATATTCATGAAGGAATAGAGAAGCAGCAAAGTATAAAAAGATGAAAAATACCAGTGAATCTAAATGAAACTGGAACACCTCTCCCACCAAGACCATCTTCTTTGTCACTGGATGTTTTTGCGTGGTGCCCCCAACAATAATAATGGAATCGTTGACAATGACCCATGCACATTCAATATGTGAGTTAGGTTTTGGCATGGGGGGCAGCGTATGCCACAACTTTGCATCATCCAGCATATAAACGTCACCATACATAACCTGTGAAGGTTAAAATGAAAGGTTAATCTTAATAGGAGAATGCAAAGCAATCATACTAGAGTTACCCATCATGCTGTCATTGATTATGCAAACAAGGATAATGAAAATACAATGTGCATGTGTAGAATAAACATGTTATCTACCTCATGCCTGCGGGAACACTTGAATATGGGTGATCCTGGTTTGGGCATAAAGTCGCCTTCTTGGCCACCAATAACAAAGAGCTTATCGTCAACTACAATACAGGCCCTGTTAAGCAAAATTTTACAAGTACATCAAGAAATACGAAGGAAAATAAGTATCCAACCCCATCCACTGAACCACAAATTTGCAATTTGGAGTGAAAAAATTGACATGCAGGAAAACAGTAGATTTGTTCGGATATACAGAGCTCTAAGAGAGCTTAGCTTCCGTTGTTGCAAGTCATTGGGCCTAATTTTGTATTAGTTGTGTGGGAACATATTGGGCCGTGTGACTGGGCTTCATTATAAAAGTCCCACACCTTTGTAATCTGAAAACTAATGAAACAAACACAGATTCTCGCTTCCCTCCATTTTCTCTCATCTTCAACCTCAAGCTTTCCCCAATTCAATCAATCTCAGATCTCATATCCAAATTCGATTCCAACATGGTATCAGAGCAGATCTAGCGATCTGAACTGGATTCGTACTTTGTTCTTACTTTCTCGGTGCAATTTTAGCTTGTTTTGCCATGGCCGACGAGCAAGTTAGGGTGGATCCAGTTAGCGAGCCAGTCAAATTGGACACTAATGATCCATATTTCTTGCATCCTAGCGATCATCCAGGTCTCACGCTCGTTACACCTCCTTTTAGCGGCAAAGGATATGGAGAATGGCGCAGATCGATTCGGATGGCCTTGTCAGCAAAGAACAAGGTTGGCTTCATCAATGGAGCGATCGTGCGGCCAGCTGCAGATTCTTCGAAGTTCGGACTATGGGAGAGGTGTAACGACATGGTCTTCTCATGGATCACCAACTGTCTGAGTCCGGAGATAAAGTGCAGCGTCATCTACAATGACACAGCTCAGGCAGTGTGGCGCCAGCTTGATTCAAGGTTCAATAAGGTTGGAGGCACTCAGATGTACTCGATCTTGCAGGAGCTGGTGACAACTATGCAAGGTACTAGTGCTTTCTCTGATTATTTTACAAAAGTGAAGATCCTATGGGATGAACTAGATGGCATAAAGAATCTCGGATCATGTTCATGTGAAGGTTGCACTTGCAATTATGCATTGAAATTTAGAAAATACGAAGAGAATTTGAAAATTATGCAACTGCTAATGGGATTGAATGAAGCTTATACTGTGGCACGAGGCTCTATTTTGATGATGGAGCCTTTGCCGGATGTAGATCGGATATATTTCTTGCTCTCTCAGGAAGAGAATCAAAGGGAGAGCAAGTCCATTGGTGGATCTGCACATAGTGAAGGAATGTCGATGCATGCTAAAACGTCGAGCTCCGGATCTAGAAACACTTCATCAGGTTCAGGTGGATCTGTATCTAATTCTAGAAATTATGTGGGATCTGTTTCTGGAAAGGGAAATCTCGAGAAGGAGAAAGGGAAATTTGAGCGCAAACCTCTTTTTTACACTAATTGTTAAAAGACAAACCATACCATAGATAGGTGCTTCTTCATTATCGGATTTCCACCTAGTTATACAGAAAATAGAGACAGCAGAGATAGGAAGGACTCCAGTGATCGGAAATTTCCTGGTACTGTGAGTCAAAGCCTGAGAAATGAGTTCACCCGTGACCAGATTGCTCATCTGGTGGCCTTGTTGCAGTCATCTGGAGCCTCCTCCCGCACTAAGGAGCCAACTGCAGATGACTTTGCAGGATTCTCAGGTACAACCTTAACTCAGCAAGTTCTAGATGGCCGTGTTTGGATTGTGGATACCGGTGCTAGTGAACATATGTGTGGTGACATTGACCTGTTCAAGTCATCCTACAAGTTGTCCAAGCCTTTCACTGTCACTTTGCCTACTGGGGAAGCTACACATATAACCACTGCAGGCACAGTAGAGATTGTGCAAGGTCTAACATTGCACAACACTCTATTGGTACCTGAATTCAAGTGCAACTTGATTTCAGTAGGAAAACTGATTAGGGAGCTTGGTTGCTTCGTTTTATTCACTGCAAAGGGTATTTTCTGCAGGCTCCTTCCATGAGTAAACCATTGAAGATTGGAGATATGGTGAAGGATCTTTTTCTGCTAGGATACAGGGATACTGCACAGCTTGCTGCACACTCTCATGGTGTTACAAATAATGTGTCAAGAGTGGTGGATTCCTCTCTTTGGCACAAGAGGTTGGGCCATTTACCTCTCAAACGTCTTAGAACTTTGAATTCTATTAAGATGACTGATAGCTGTGATCTGGATTTGAAATCTTGTTTGATTTGTGCTCGGTCAAGACAGGCCAGGCTTCCTTTTCCTTTGAGTTCCATTAAGACTAAATTTGCTTTTGAGCTGCTGCACATAGATGTTTGGGGACCTTACCGTGTTCCTACTTATGATAATCATCGCTATTTTCTGACTGTGCTGGATGATTGCACTCGTACCACCTGGTTCAGTTGCTTCCCAATAAGGCTGTTGCCTTTTCTGCTATGAAGAACTTCTTTTCTATGGCTGAGAGACAGTTTGGACAGCAAGTTGTTGCAATCCGAACTGACAATGCCATGGAGTTAGGGGGGAGTGCTGAGCATTCTCAATACCTTCTAGAGCATGATATTGCTCACCAGACTTCCTGTGCTGCCACTCCTCGGCAAAACGGAGTGGTTGAGCGCAAACATCGTCATATCTTGGAGGTTGCCAGGAGCCTCATGTTCCAATCAGGTTTGCCTAGGAGATTTTGGGGTGATAGTGTGATAATGGCCGTTCACATTATCAATCGCCTTCCAAGCAAACTTCTCCAGATGGCTTCTCCCTATGAGAAACTCCATCACAAAGCCCCTTCTTTGGAGCATCTCAGGTGCTTTGGATGTCTCAGTTATGTCTCAACCATGGCTCATGGACAAGACAAATTTGCAGCCCGTGCCTCACCTTGTGTCCCGTTGGGTTACCCTGAAGGGAAGAAAGGGTACAAACTCTTTAATTTGGAAACCAAACACATCACCTTCTCTAGAGATGTTGTGTTCCATGAGCAAGTTTTCCCATACATTTCCATCCCTTCATCCAGCCTTGGTGATTCTCCATCCTTTTCTTTTCCCATTCAGGACAATGTTGAGGATGATTACACATGTGAATCCCCTGAGATACAGCCACTCCCTTCTCAATCTATTGCACCTATGCCCCCACCTGTCCCTATTAGAAGATCTTCTCGGATTCACCACCCTCCAGCTTACCTTTCTGAATATGTTTGCACCAATTGCATTTCTTCTGAGTTTTGTTTGCATACCACCACTTCTAATTGCTATTTTCCTTCTGCCACTGCTCCTGTTCTCATTTGGCCTGAACAAGAGCCTCTTACCTTTGGTGATGCTTGTAATTTTGAGGTATGGCAGTCTGCTATGCATGATGAATTTCAGGCCCTCGATACCAATACAACCTGGGATGTTGTTGATCTCCCACCAGGTAAGCGTGCCATTGGTTGTCGATGGGTTTACAAGGTCAAACGCAAAGCTGATGGAACGATTGAACGCTATAAGGCCAGGCTAGTAGTGAAGGGATTCACTCAAAAGGAGGGAATCGATTACACCAAAACCTTTTCACCCGTCGTCAAGATGACCACAGTGAGGGCTTTGGTTACGGTTGCTTTGCAACGAAATTGGTTGATTATGCAGATGGATGTGAACAACGCTTTTCTACATGGCCATTTAGATGAGGAAGTCTACATGAAATTGCCTCCGGGATTGGTTGTTGCTGGTCACAACAAAGCTTGTCGCCTGAGGAAATCCTTATATGGATTGAAGGAGGCATCTCGGCAGTGGTATGCCCGATTGTCTGCTGCCTTGCGCAAACGAGGTTATACTCAATCTTCTAGTGATTATTCACTGCTTTTTCGAAAGAATCATGGTCAAGTTTGCTTTGTAGCCGTATATGTTGATGACATCTTCGTCACGAGAAGTGATTCTCATGAAATGCTCAGTCTCAAAGCCTTTCTGGATGCTCAGTTTCGCATCAAGGATTTGGGAGAATTGAGTTTCTTTTTGGGTATCGAATTCATCAAGGTTTCTACTGCCCTTCTCATGAGCCAATAGCGCTTCATTCATGAGCTTCTTGATGAATTCCCTTGCTCAGGTTCTGCTGTGGTCAGTCCTTTGGAGCCACATTTGCAGCTCACCCTAGCTAATGGTGAGTTGTTGGACAATCCCTCTATCTATAGACGACTTGTGGGCAAGCTCAATTTCCTTTCCACACACGACCTGATTTGGCCTTCACAGTTCAATTCCTCGGTCAATTTCTCCAGGCTCCTAGAACAGCTCATATGGACGTTGCTTCCCATGTTCTTCGCTATTTGAAGGGATCCTCTACCAAGGGCCTTCTCCTCACCAGAAGTTCAAACCTGACACTTCGGGCCTATTGTGACGCCGATTGGGCTAGCTGTCCCCTCTTCAGGCGATCAGTTAGTGGCTTTGTCATTTTTCTTGGCCCTTGTCTTCTGTCCTGGAAATCAAAGAAGCAGCAAAATGTCTCCCTTTCCTCAGCAGAGGCTGAGTACAGATCACTACGACGGGTTTGCACCGAAATTGCCTGGCTTACAAGGTTGTTGGGTGAGCTTGACGTCCCTGGGATCACCCCTGTGCCAGTCAAGTGCGATAATCACGCAGCTATATACATAGCTAAGCTAAGAACCCAGTTTACCACGAACGCATTAAACACATCGAGATCGATTGTCACTTTGCAAGGGAGAAGCTCATGGAAGGCCTAATCTCTCTGCATCACGTTGCTTACCGTGATCAGCTCGCAGACTTTTTGACCAGGAACGTCCCTGGGTGCCATCTTGTTCCTCTGTTGGGCAAGATTGGAGTCGTCTCCTCCCCGCCTCCATCTTGAGGGGGGGGTTCGGATATACAGAGCTCTAAGAGAGCTTAGCTTCAGTTGTTGCAAGTCATTGGGCCTAATTTTGTATTAGTTGTGTGGGAACATATTGGGCCGTGTGACTGGGCTTCATTATAAAAGCCCCACACCTTTGTAATCTGAAAACTAATGAAACAAATACAGATTCTCGCTTCCCTCCATTTTCTCTCATCTTCAACCTCAAGCTTTCCCCAATTCAATCAATCTCAGATCTCATATCCAAACTTGATTCCAACAAGATTTGTGGAGGCAGTATATCACCCACTTCGGAACTGATTAAGAATCTGAGGCTAAAATACTAGATGAGAAACTGATAAAGAAACAACAGACCAATTTCTTTGACCTACATCTACTATGCTCTGGAAAGTCTAACGTAAACCAATTTCTTCACTCATCGTAAGAATTTCATGTTTTACAACAACAGACCAAGCATATCTGCTCAGAGCAGAATTTGATGTTTTAAGATACCTAATTCAACTTCTTCCAAAGACAAAACTATTCATTGCCAATTAGTAACAAGGATTCAATCTTGAAGATTGAAAGCCAAACAACTAGAATTAAACAACGAACAAAACAAGACGATCACCAAAATGTCAAGAACAACACAAGGCATTCAAAGAAGATCAAAATAATAGGAAATGAACAAATAAACAAAGAAAAATAGATGATGTAAGGATTAGATTTAGAGAAAAAAATCTAAAGTCGATCAATGAGGGGATCAAGAAAAGGAATAGATAGGAAAGTTGGGAAAAAAAAAAGACCTAATTTCTTTCAACTAAACCTAGATGAAGATTTGTGCTTGGAATGATTGTGGGATTGGAAGAAAAAACTTATGGATAGAGATTGAAACATTATGTAAGATTGAAAATATAATATTAATAAATAAATAAAGATAACCTCAGTTCACTCATATGTGAAAATCAACGAAAATAGAAAAGTGAGCAATGGAAAATAGAAAAGAAAACTTTGAGAAGCTACATCCATGTTTTAAGCTATCATGCCTCTAAATCTACCTTATGAACATAGAATTTTCTTATATAATAGATTTCCAACAACTCAACAATCAACACCTAATGTCGTCTTTTCCTTTTTGAAGTTGACAATGTACTTTTTCATAACCCATAAAATGTTACTAATCGTATTCAGCACCAACAATAAATTTCCAAGTGGACACAGAGACCTCGTCAATTATCAAACATAGTAACACGGACAATATAGACTTTCGCAAAACATACCGCAGTGCATGCATTGATTGATTTACAAAGAAAAAATACCAACCTGTGGGGTCCTCCACGGGGAATAGGTACTTCGTCCCTCCATTGAGTCTCCAAAGCCTTGCCATCTTTTACTGCTAGGCTCCAGTGCTCTACTGCAGGCGTGTGGCGATTTTCCTTGCTACCGCCCATTACATGCAGCCTGCCATTCCAAAGCTGAGTAGCTGGAGCGTACCTAAAACAAGCCACAATATAAGCAGAAAGTTCAAACGCTTGCCATTATGTTAATATCAGACTAACTCATATCTTTGCTAACATTAAATCCAATGTATTATGTCTATGTCCAACATCCAACAGAATGCATAAAGAATTGTTTACTAGCCAATGCGTTTAGGTATCTATCAACTACAAATTGGGCTGAAAGGCATTTCTTGGTACTCTTCATTCAATGGATGTGAATTCAGTTAAAAACCAGTATTTATAGTCCAAAATTTTGCATAAAGAATCACAAATAAAACCACTTTGATTGAACTAAACACAAACATCCACTTTACATTCAAATAATACTGCACCTCGGAACAGGCAATGAAGGCATTTTTTCCCATGTCTTGGTTTCAGTATCCAGCACAAACGATAATGAGATAGGCGTCCTGCATTGAGGCCCATACTGACCCGAAATCACATATACGTATCTCCCGTCTGTTGCGATTCCAAGATGTGAATTAGCCATGTCTTTGGGAGCTTCAATTCTGCCTGTCCATCTATTTTCGATAAAATCGTAAATGTCTACATGAGAGTGCACCTAACAAAATGAAAGTCAAGTCTGAACATCAATCAAAACAAAAAATAACAAAATGAAGCTCAGTTTGTGAAAGAATCACATCCAAATACTCACATAATCAATAGTACCATATCCTGAAAACACATATAGAAGGTGTTTGATTTGAACAGCATATCCATCCAACCGAGGAACCGGTGCCGACGGCATTTCCTCCCATTTCCATTGCGGGGCAGGCAGATCAGCATACGTTGCAGAAAAATTCCCCATCAGCATTGCATCTTTATTTGCTTTATCATCTAATTTCTACCCAAAATAAGAAGCAATTGAATATTATGTGTTAGGGTTCAAACGCTTAGACTTCAATGCCTATCAATCCAAGAGCCTCGAAAGAATACAGCAACTCAAAACCATCCCAATTTCCATTAAAGCGGTGATTACAAGAGAAAGCCTACAATTTATCATAGAAAACCTATAATCTCAAAAGGTAGGAACTCAAAAAAAAAAAAAAAAAAAAAAAAAAAAGCGCACCTTTTCAAGTTTGGAAGAGATGTTGAGAGAAGCAGGAGGAAGAACGACAGCAACGGAAGCAAGAGCGGAAAAAGAAGAGGCCCAGAGGAAATCGGAAAGCAATGCAAGTCCAATGAGGGTGGTACAGAGGAGGAGTAGAAGCTTCCAGAAGGAGAAGGAAAAAGAGAGAGGAGTGTGTTTTCCGGCCATATTGAACGACAGCGAGAGCTTAACAAGGAGGGAGGAGATGCCATTCCCATTTTTATACAGTCCCGATTGAGAAGAGAATGTGGGGGGTTCGGGTGGCGGCGGCGACGGGGGATGAGAAAAAGAGATGGGCGCCGCAGCTGGTTTCTGGTTTGCGCCTTTACAATTACAGGGAATGGGGAGTCCTTTGAAGGCGGAACATGTCACGCGCTTTCATTCCAAACCCATCTTTCAATTTCCCCCCTTTCGTTTCTTCCACCGATTCATCCTAAACAAAACAGCGTATCCATCCAGCCCACTCATCGTACACTATGTGCGGTAAATGTAGTTTTGCACGGAGAATATATGTTAGGGAAAATGGCAGAAAACCACCCCTTAAATATAGCTCTTTGCAGAAAATCACCCCTTAAAATCGATATTGCAGAAAACCACCCCTTAAACCCGTTCCGTTTGTAAATCGCCACCCACCCTCTTTCTTCCGTTAGCTGCCGTTAAAATCTATTTTTTAAATGTTATTTTTACGGAGAGTTTGTAAAAAAATAATTGAGTTTCTTACTTTCTCTTTTTAATTGTACATAATAATCCAGTAAAATTTTTTTTTTTCCGAAAACCTCTCCAATCAAGGATTTGCTACACATCTGCTCATCCTCCTTCCTCACCGAAAATCTCTCCAATCCACCCCATCTGCTCATCCCCCTCCTTCCTCCTTCCTCGACATATTGATTCACCAATAAAGAATTTGCTACACACGATTCGGAGATTGAATCACCATGCTCATCTCCGACCCTCCCTCATCGAAACCCTAGATGTCAAAATCGGGTGAGTTTGGTGAATTAGGGATTGTCGGAGTTTGGTGAATTAGGGATTGTCGAATCCTAGCTCGAACCCTCGAAGCCACCGGCGACTCACTCGATCCACCACCTCGATCTTCGCCGGTGACTCGCTCCACCTCTCCACCTCCTCCTCGCGGCGTCTTCGTACTCCATCTCCGACCTCCTTCGATCTTCGTTGTCCGAGCTCCCTCCTGCGCGCTGAATAGTGGTAATCTTCTTCCCTTCTCCTTCTCTTCTCTCCACAATCCTTTCAAGTGCTGTTTAACAATATCAACTCTTGAAGAGATGCCTAATTAAGGCTCTCAGTACACGTTTTTTCATCTCCCTTACATTGCATATATGAAAAATTCTTTTGACTTTTTAGATTTAGGTTGGAAAGTCCATTAACATCTGTGAGGACAGCTTATGGACAAAGCCTTGATCTGTACAACCTTTGGCAACAGAGGACAGCTTCTGCTCTGTTTTAGATTCTAAACGGGGAGTATATGAATCATGTTTGTGGCAATTGATTGATAGAATCTACAAAAATAAACTTTAAGACCTGAAACAACATGGTTAGCTAGTTTGGCTTTGATTATTTATACAAGAACTGTTTTGATATAAATATGAGGTGATAGTGATGCAAGTGGAGTACCTGAATTGTTAGTTTAATTGAGATTTTGTATACAGTACAGAATAACTAGGCCTCACCTTTGAATTTTGAAATGTTCATTTTTGGACAGAACTTGATTGTCATTCTCTTAAAACAAACATAACATCCTGATTGATATTAGCATTTGCTTACATAATCTCCCTTCTGCTCGTATTCCTTGATTGTCATTCTCTCATTGTTGTGAATTTTTTAGCAGGTGCTATACTCGTATTCCTTCTGCTTTTTATTACGGGATGTTATAGCCCATTAGCTCAATTGGTAGAGCATTGTGCGTAGCACAAAGATGTGGGTTCAAATCCCACATGGGCTTATGTGAATTAGTAGCAGCTTATGCCAACAGATTGCAAACTTCCTGGATAATCTGTTCATTTCAAAAAAAAAATCCTGGTTGGAACATATTAGGAAATGTAAACTGATCTATACTCTAAATTGGTGCTGAAATTTGATAAAAAAAAACAACACTTTCTTGACCTAACTTGCAACAATGCAACAAAATACCATCAATCTAAGACATCCATAATGTACCTAAAAGCTTAAATTTGGACTAAGTCCAATGCATACAAAATACCATCAACCTAAGAGCAAAACCTTGCTCGTTAAAGTATGGGTTGAAGGTTGGACTAAGTCCAAATCAGTTAAAAAAAAAGCAACTTAAGAATAGTTTTAGTAGCCACACACTGGCAATGGTTAAAACAAAAAATTCATCTAATATAGTGGACACCATCTTAAGGATTTCAAACATTTGTAGTTGTCGAAGTTTGAGTTGCAGCTTGAGTTCCTGTTTCAGAGGGTGGTTGAACAGATGAAGCCGAAATTGATTGACCGCCGGTTTGAAAAGCCTGTAAAACACACGTGAATATAGAAATTTAAAGAGATATGTAAACTACAAAATATTATTTGATTGTTGAGTCATATAGACCTTTTTCGTGTACTTCCTCCTTTGGGTACCAATCTGAACTGTCTTCGGATTCTTTGGCCTTCCTCCAACGTTTCGTGGTTTCGGGGGCTCTGGAGCCTTTGGAGCATTTACACACTTCTTCTTGTAATGACCTTCTTGGCCACACCGAGAGCATCTTGGCCTGTCTATCCTTAGTTTTCTCTGTTTGCTTGCTTTGTTCTCGCCTTCTTCCCTCCTACGAGCCTTTTTAGGCCTTCCAGGCTGAACGATGAACTTCGGTGGCTCTGGAGCTATCAATCCAGTCTTCTCCCAATCGACAGGTCCAGGCATTGGTTCGATCTCTTTGTTGTAAGCTTTGAGATAGGTCTCCTTTGTATAATATGGAAGCACATAATCTTCAACTCTCCGCCTAGCACTCAAACTACAACACACTGCGTGAGGACATGGAATTCCAGTTAGACCCCACTTGTTACAGCCACAACTTCTTGTTCCCAAGTCCACCACAAATGTCCTTCCTTTATGATCAACCTCATATCTATTATGACCACTCCAAATAGCTCTACACATTTTCATGCCTTCCTCCTTAGCTAATTCCTTCTTGAATGTCCTCGGTGTCAAAGTACCATTATATTTTGACATGCCTTCGCGTTTTGAAACAAACCTCCTTATAAGTTGTCTTCTAATCCACTCACACATGGTCAAGATTGGTTTGTCTCTAGCACGCAAGATGTAGGAATTGAAGCTCTCACATACGTTATTCAAAAGCATGTCGCATTTGGTGTAATGCTTGAAAGCATATTTAGACCATGTCTCCGGCTTTGCACGAATCAAATAGTTGTATGCACTCTCATCCAACCTCTTTATCTCCTCCATGGCAAAGTCAAAATCAGACTTGTTGCACGCCTTGGCTGCAGCCCACAATGCATCCTTATAAGTCTTACCTAGCCACTTCACTTTGAAGTTGTTGTACAGATGCCGCACACACACTCTTGTGTCAGCCATTGGAACCACATCACTTAATGCCTCTATAAGTCCCTGGATGTAAAAAATGAAAACTTAGATACCTTACATCATGAATTGAAAATTAAAACAAACAATATATAAAATTACGAAATATTATATTTAAAAAACTAGTATGATTCCCTATATATTAATCCATTTTCCCTATATATTAATCCAATATTATAAATAACTAGTATGATTCCCGCGTCATGGCGCGTTTTTTTTAAACTAAAATATTATATTTAAAATATTGTATAATTTTAATAAATGTTAAGATAAAAATCATAAAAAAAACTTTACAACAAATGTATTTTACAATTATCTCAGAAAATTATTTTTTAAAAATCTTATGTTAAGTATAATACATAAATATAGATATTTTCAATTACAGTAATAATAATATCAATATCATTATAACATTATTTAAATATGATGTGTCATAATCAATAGTTATATATATTCAATATTTTGAATTAAGCCCAAAGTTAGTAAATAAATTTGAATTAAGCACAATGGTTATATTAGATTGAATTCATTGTTTTGAATTAAGGCAAACTAGTATGATTCACGCGTCATGACGCGATTTTTTATAAATAAAATCTTACTAATATATTAAATTAATATTATAACATAATTGTAAAAGTTCAAATAAATAAATAGGCAAAATTGCAGGAAACCACCCTTTAAATAGGATAGTTTGCATAAAACCACCCTTTAAATTTATTTTTGCGGCAAACCACCCTCTAAATGTAGTAGTTTGCGGCAAACCACCCTTTAAAATACATTCATTTAAAAAAAACACCCATCAACACTTTTAATTAAAAATCTATTAATTAAACCAAAATTTCTCTTTTACCCACGAAAATATATACGGAGTATTATATTTCAAGGTTGTTAGAACCAAAATAAATTGTATTTGTATGCTTTTAATTGTAATCTAATGAATGTCATTACATTTGAAATCTCTTCTTTTTCTTTTCTCAAGCATTATGTTTGAAATCACTTGAATCTATATTTAAATCTTTATGTATTTTATATATATATATATATATATATATATATATATATATATATATATATATATATATATATATATATATATATATATATATATATTAATTTATAAGAATGAAAGATGATGTGTCATCTACATCTACTATTAATATATAAGTCTTTATGATGATTTAACATAACCCACTTTTTTTTTAGAATCCCATAACCAACTTATTTTTAGGTGTTTAAATAGCTTCAGTTACAATTATATTTTAAAAAAATCCTTAAGATATTCTACATCTTTTTAAATCAATGAGTTTAATTCAATACATTGAATTAATATATAATCTATATCTATATCTAAATATTTATATATTATATTAAGTGACTTAAGCCAAAGCATTTTTTAATGTTTATTCTCTCCTTGGATTGATATAAAATTATATTTAGTTAAATATTTTAAATAAGGTTACAATTGCTATATTAATAACGTAAAAATATAACAAAATTTTCTTTCTAACAACCTTAAAAGAATATATATATATATATATATATATATATATATATATATATATATATATATATATATATATATATATATATATATATATATATATATATATTAAGGGGTAAAAAGATAATTTCGATTTACTTGAGAATTTTTTAATGAAAAGTGATGATGGGTGGTGTTTTTTAAATGAATGTATTTTAAAGGGTGGTTTGCCGCAAACTGCTATATTTAAAGGGTGGTTTGCCGCAAAAATAAATTTAAAGGGTGGTTTCATGCAATTTCGCCAAATAAATATTTTGAATTAAACTCATGGGTTGAAAAAATGATTAAAGTAGTATATATAGATATATATGTAGATTAATAATATTAATTTTATATTTTCTTATTATTAATTTTATGTTTTGAATTAATCCCATTGTTTTTTAGAGAAAAAAAAATACTAAAATTATAATTTAGGCTAAGATCAATGTTTTGAATTAAGCCCAATAGTTAGTAAAATTAATGAAAAAAATAATTAAAGGAAAAAGAAAATTCCTCTAAGCTTGACTCCTAAAATTCCTCTAAGCTTGACACATCATCCTAAACTCTCCTAAATTAAGAGTTTATATAGACAGTTAGTAAAATTAATGAAAAAAAGAATTAAAGGAAAAAGAAAAAAAATTAGAATTAAAGAAAATCAAAGAAAAATGGCAAAAATAATGATTGGTCGAGACTCCTAAAATTCCTCTAAGCTTGACACATCATCCTAAACTCTTCTAAATTAAGAGTTTATATAGATATAGATATAGATAGTTATTAAGATTAAAGAAAAAAATAGAATTAAAAGAAAAAGAAGAAAAAAGGAGAATTAAAAAAAAAGGATTAAAGAGAAAAAAGAAAATTATAACTAGTCAAAACCCCTAAAATCTCTGTAATGTTGACACTTCAGCATAAACTCTTCTAAATTAAGAGTTTATATAGATAGTTATTAAGATTAAAGAAAAAAAATAGAATTAAAAGAAAAAGAAGAAAAAAGGAGAATTAAAAAAAAAGGATTAAAGAGAAAAAAGAAAATTATAATTGGTCAAAACCCCTAAAATCTCTCAAATGTTGACACATCAGCATAAACTCTTCTAAATTTAGAGTTTATATAGATATAGATAGTTAGTAAAATTAAAGAAAAAAAAATCAAGGAAAAAGAAGAAAAAAAAATGGTGATTTTGGTGGAGGGCCCTTTTTTAATGTTCAATTGGGTACTTAGGCCCCAAACTAATTTATTTTGTTTTAGGTAGACCCCTTCCCAATAGAGTGGAATGGTCAATGGTCAATGGTCAACTATTGGACCATTGACCGGTCAACGTTGACCAACCAATTTGGATTTTTTTTTTTAATGATGCCATATTTTACCGTTTTGATGTCAAAATTTTATTTTATTTTCACTTTGATGCCACTTTTCTAATGAAATGATTGGATGACACTTTTTTAATGCCACTTTTTTTAAACTTTGATGACATTTTTTGTTTACTGTAATGTCACGTTGACCATTGATGCCATTTTTTTACTGTTAATGACTGATGCCACTTTTTTTTATGTCAATTTTTTGACGATATTTTTTTACCGTGATGCCATATTTTTTATGATATTTTTTCAAAGTAGTATTTTTATGACATTTGTTATTAGGCTTCATTAATCATTAAATGTTTTTTTTAGTGATGCCATTTTATTTTCACTTTGATGCCACTTTTTTTAATGAAATGTCTGGTGACACTTTTTTAATGCAATTTTTTTGATGCCATTTTTCTAATGTAATTATTTGATGTCACTTTTTTAATGAGATGGTTTCGTGACACTTTTTTATGTCAATTTTTTTGATGATTTTTTTTTACCGTGATGCCGTATTTTTTTAAAGTAACGTTTTGATGCCATTTTTCCAATGTAATTATTTGATGCCACTTTTTTAATCAAATTGTTTAATTCCACTTTTTAAAAAAAATTTATTCAATTGTATATCGATATATTTTCATCGATTCTACTTTTATTCACTGATGACACGTTTGTGATTAAACTTAATTGATGCAATCACTTGTGGTGACATGTTTATTACATTTTTATACAACTGATGACACAAGGGTATAAAATGTGATTAATCATCATTGATGACATCTTTTAATGATGATTTTTATTCATTAATGACATTTGTGGTTACATTTCATTGATCTCAATTATTTTTGATGACATTTTTATGGATAATATTTTTATAGAATTGATAACATATGAAATACCACATAACATGTCTCCCCTCCTTTTTTTCAAGGCTTGGGACCGGTTATCACCTAGCTATAAGCAATAAACAAAGAATAAGCCACCAACTGTTATTAATGAATACCTATCTCTTACAATCATATAATTTGATAATAATAAAAAGTTAAATAACTACCAACAATATATAAGTTCCATTCAGTGGTCATATTAAACAAGCTTGGCTAGTTATACTGTCATTCAATTCCCACAATCGAAGAAACTATTTCTTACAGTGCCTTCAACTAGCTCACATCAATGCCTATAATCAAGAAAAGTTGAAGCACAACAGCCTCAAAGAACAAGAATGATCAAATGCCAAGGGAAAGAGTCAATGTGTGCTAGCCAATGAGATCCTGATGCTTCACTAGTAGCCTGCTGGAGCTGAGGCGGCCGCCTTCAACTGCGAATGTTCTTTAACAGATGCAAGTCTACATCAGCAGCAACATCTGACATATTAATGTCTCGCACTGCAGCAATACTAGCAGCAAGGTCATCCATTGACATGGCAAGGGCTTGCTGTAATAGCGCATTCTCATCAACCTGCAATATCAGAGAGCGAGAGATTAGAGCATGGAGCATATGCAATTCGTGTATTCAAGTAGGAAAGGAATGGCAGCGAGCATCAATCACCTATTAAACATTGACCAACATATATCCTTCTCATATGGAAAGCATAAAAATGTATACGGTAGCAAGGAGAAACAAGTTCATACCTGCGAAAACTAGCCAAACGAAATGCTTCACCTTCCAAGCCCCAACAGTCATGAAAAGAGACGCCTTTGGAGACCTTGCACTTGGCACCGCTCTATGTACGCGTCCTTAAGAGCAGGGCAGTCACCTAAATGCTCATCCGCGCCTGGACTGGAATCAATCTCATTACAGGATTGAAGCTTCAAATTTGAATGACTTTAGTTTTTAGAATGAATCTAGTAATTGTTTTAGGGTTATTTATCAAATCACCATCTCTCTCTCTCTCTCTCTCATGCCAGAAAATAGAAAATGAAGCCTATATAGCCCACTGCAAAAACATAGCTCAAATGTAAAAATAGGAAGCTTTAGGTTACTTTTGTTATGCAATATAAACCCACTGTCTAAATTGATAGTATGAAGACCTTGCTGAATGAGAAAAATAATTAGGGGATGAAATCATACATATACACTAGTACAAATTCTTGAAATGATGCAAATGTTAGAATGCCAATTTAGTCTTGATACGTATGAGTTATGCGAATGTCAATATCTCAACTTCTTGAACATGAATCTAGACAACAATTTTGACCTCTAAGAGGAACTTACTAACTTTAATTTATATTTTGCTCCAATACAGTATATTGGTACCCCATTTAAGCTACTCCATCATGAATTATAATAGAATCATTCGAAACTTCCACAACCAAGAAGACAAAAGCACAATGCATTCATAAACATTTTCCGAAGTCATACCTTCGATATTGCATCGGGTTGAATCTTGTTGAGGACAGCTCACATTATAACACAACTCAGCCCAATCCTAAAATCGTCATCAGAAGGATCCGCAGGCGAATCCTTGCCCAAAACAACTTCAATCATCTCCCTCAGCCACCTCGGCGCTTCATACCTTATTAGGGCTACAAAATCGTCATTTCAACCCCTAAATCAGTTCCCCTAAAACAACAATAGATTAGAAACAAATAAATGGAATCACAATATATGCAGTCAATTTAGCAGCAAATGATTGAAGACTGTCTGTTCGAAGCTTCACTTTCAAATGATTGAATACAAAAAAAAAGGCATAATTTCTCAAGCTTCACTTTCGAATCCGGGTTGAAAAAATTGCAACCTAAAATTTCCAATTGTTCGAAAGTCGAAACCACCTGATTGTTCTAAAACAAAAATCAAAAGCCGATAGATGCAGAAAATCGGTTCACTGAAACAAAAAAAAATTCAGATTGAAGACCGACAGTACCTACCGAGCATGAGATTATGAGACAAAGATGAAACAAAAATTCAATTGAACAAAAAACGACAATACCTACCAGATATGATTCAGGTGCGAGCAGTAGGACGGACAGATCCGACGGGGACGGCGAAGACAATGACGGATCCGAAGCTGGTGAGGAAGACGACGAACGTGGACGGCGTGGGAGAGAGCGTACAAAGGGAGAGAGAGAGAGAGAGAGAGAGAGAGAGAGAGAGAGAGAGAGAGAGAGAGAGAGAGAGAGAGAGAGAGAGATAGATAGGGGGCGACTGGGCGAGAGCGCGTGAGAGAACAAGGTAGGAGGGTTAGGGTTGATGCGGCTAAAAAAATATTAAAAGGATCCAGCAAACCTAATAAAAAAATAAGGGGGCTATCTACTTAATCAAATATGCTTAAAGGTCAATTTCAACAAATTCCCTTAAAAAAATGAGAATTAAAGAAAATCAAAGAAAAATATAATTGGTCAAGACTCCTAAAATGCCTCTAAGATTGACTTATTATCCTAAACTCTTCTAAATTAAGAGTTTATATAGATATAGATAGTTAGTAAAATTAAAGAAAAAAATTAAAGGAAAAGAAGGAAAAAAATGAGAATTAAAGAAAATCAAAGAAAAATATAATTGGTCAAGACTCCTAAAATGCCTCTAAGATTGATACATCATCCTAAACTCTTCTAAATTAAGAGTTTATATAGATATAGATAGTTAGTAAAATTAAAGAAAAAAGAAAATTAAAGGAAAAAGAAGAAAAAAAATGAGAATTAAAGAAAATCAAAGAAAAATATAATTGGTCAAGACTCCTAAAATGCCTCTAAGATTGACACGTCATCATAAACTCTTCTAAATTAAGAATTTATATAGATGTATATAGTTAGTAAATAAATTTGAATTAAGCACAATGGTTATATTAGATTGAATTCATTGTTTTGAATTAAGCCTAATAGTTAGTAAAATTAAAGAAAAAAGAAAATTAAAGGAAAAAGAAGAAAAAAAAATGAGAATTAAAGAAAATCAAAGAAAAATATAATTGGTCAAGACTCCTAAAATGCCTACAAGATTGACACATCATCCTAAACTCTTCTAAATTAAGAGTTTATTAAGATTTAGATAGATTTTAATAAATAAATAAATAAATAATCATCTAGATAGTTAGTAAAATTAAAGAAAAAAGAAGAAAAAAGAAATATAATTGGTCATCTAGATATAGATAGTTAGTAAAATTAAATAAAAAAGAAAATGAAAGAAAATTAAATAAAAAGAAAATTAAAGATTGACACATCATCCTAAAATCTTCTAAATTAAGAATTTATATAGATAGTTAGTAAATAAATTTGAATTAAGCACAATGGTTATAGAGGTTTTTTGCTAAGTGGCCATTTGGGGACCAAATTTTAAGCCATATGACACAAGAGTTACAATATTAGGTAAGTGTCCACATTTTTCAATTATACCCCTGCCTTACTAATCTCGTTTGTTTCTTCAATTTCACGGAAAGAGAGAAACACAGCACAACACGAGCAACGAAGAAGGGCGATTTCGATCTGGCTTCAATTTCTCCAGTAACGCAGTTGATTTCAATCCTACCTTTTGACGATTTCGAGCTCTTCATTCAGATCTGAAGAGAGATCTGGTCGGAAATAACACTGTAAGCCAAAATTCGAGTTTCAATAGGGAAGCCAAAATTCAAAAACAGCACTATCTGTAATCTGCTTTGAATATAGTACTGTATTTTGAATCACAATTATTGTCTGGTTTGCGGATTTGGATAACATTTTGGAGAACAATTGATTACATAAATATCAGATTGGGATTTTGACATCATATGTCGATTTTGATATAAGTGACTTGTGTTGTGATTATAGAACTGTAATCTAGATTGTATTGTTGATGTAGTTGCTGATTTAAGATGCTTGTGTTTTGATTATACTGCTGTAACCAAAATTACACTGTAACCTATATGTGGATTTCTGAGTTTGAGTGCATCTGTGTAGCTGTAACCAAAATTACACTGTAACCTATATGTGGATATCTGAGTTTGAGTGCATCTGTGTAGTTGTAACCAAAATTACACTGTAACCTATAGGTCGATATCTGAGTTTGAGTGCATCCGTGTAGCTTGTAACCAAAATTACACTGTAACCTATATGTGGATATCTAAGTTTCAGTGCATTTGTGTAGCTGTAACCAAAATTACACTGTAACATGTATGTGGATATCTGAGTTTAAGTTCATCTGTGTAGCTGTAACCAAAATTACACTGTAACCTATAGGTGAATATCTGAGTTTCAGTGCATCTGTGTAGCTGTAACCAAAATTACACTGTAACCTATAGACTGTAATCACTGTATTAATGAAATTTAATATGTGTCAACAATGATCAGGTACAATGGAGGCCAATCTATTAACAGTAAAATTTGGAGGAAAATGGAAGTTGGAAGATGGTGATTTAGTTTTTGCTGGGGATGTGTCATCAAAGGTATTGTCATCAAGCAGGCTGTAACTCTGCATGAGATGAAGTCTGAGATACTGAACAGATTCAAAACGAGTGACAATTTGTCTCCTACTCTTCAATTCAGCCACTTGCATCATTCAAGGAAACTACTGAGCCATTTCCAATAGAGAATGAGACTGATTTCAGGAGTTTTTTGCAAATTAATGAATTGAAGAATGTGAATTGGACATTGCCTTTATATGTTACAGTTGTGAAAGAAATCACTGAAGAACAGGTTACAAAATCTATACATGATGAAAATCAATTGGCATTACATGCTTACAGCTCTGGCAAGGGTACAAATGCTATGGAAGAGGACTTTGATGTGCAGGCTGGAAATGCAGAATCCATAAACGATGGATGTGATATGAATAGTAATGGAGATGACACATGGATTGAAAGTCGCATCGGTGCAGGCAGTACAATGTCCACAAAATATACAACACAACCTATAAGTGAAAGAAAGGGAGAAATTCTTATATTTTTGGGACAACTGTTCCGAACAAAGGAAGATCTCAAATAGACTATTGAACTGTTGGCTGCACAAGAGGTGTTTGCTTACAAAGTGAAGAAGACAACACCATGTTATTACAGAACAGTATGTGTGGATAGCAGCTGCACCTGGAAAATACATGGAGCCATAATTGGTGGTTCAACTGTATTTATAATTAAGAAATACTTTAAGGAACACACCTGCAACATGGAAGTACGAATAGGAAAGCAACGCCCTCTAAATTATAGAGTCATAGCCGAAAGGATAAAACACAGGTGACATAGACTACAATCAGTTCTTCATTACATATTTTATATTATTATTCACTGTAATCATGCTTCATTCATATTTTATTCACTGTTGTACATAATATATAGAGTTTTGAAGATGAGAAACAAGGTCCAACTCCAAGACAAATTAGAAACATGATGAGGAATGATTTCAAAGAGAATGTTAGCTATTGGAAATCTTGGAAGGCTCGTGATTTAGCAATAGAGATGACAATGGGGACTGCAGAAGACAACTATGAATTAGTGCCATCATATTGTTGGGTCCTGAAGCAAGCAAATCCTGGAACTGTCACCTTCATTGAACTTGAGAGAAACTCAAAGTTCAAGTATGTGTTCATTGCCTTTGGACCATGTATCCGAGCATTTCCAATCCTACGAAAGGTACATATTCATTTCATAAGAAAAAATTACACTGTAACCAAATAATTACTGAATAGAATTCAATTGTAAAGGTTCTTGTTGTAGATGGTACATTTCTAAAAGGAAAATACAAAGGGACTCTTCTCACAGCTTCTGCACAAGATGCAAATCATCAAATATACCCTATGCAGTGGTTGACTCAGAAAACAACGACTCTTGGGAGTGGTTCTTCAACAAGCTAGCAACAGTCATCCCATCAAGTGAAGAGCTGGTTTTTGTTTCTGACCGTAATAAAAGCATTGCAAGAGCTATAGAGTTGATTTAGACAAATGCAAAGCATTATTACTGCAGATGGCCCTTAAAGCAAAATATAATTGCAAAATTCAAGAAGAAAGCACTCTATCAGTGGTTTGAAAGCGCATCAAACAGTTACACAGAAGAAGATTTCAACAACTACTTTGCTTCCATCAGTAATACAAACAGCAAGATGGAGAAATATCTTCAAGAATTACAGTTTGAGAAATGGGCAAGAGCTTATTCAAAAGGTGACAGGTACAATATGACGACTTCAAACAACGCAGAATCATTAAATGGTGCCTTTGGTTTGGATAGAGCTTTCCCAATTATAGGGTCACTGAATGCAATCAGAGAGAAGATAACAAAATGGTTCAATGATCGTAGAAATGAATATGAAAACAACAGCTTTGAGCTTCCAACTCATATAAGTGATATAGTGTACATAAGATGTAGTGATGCTGGAATGTATACTGTCAAGCACCTCAATCAATTCCAGTTTGAGGTTGTCGGTGGAATGAAAAAGGTTATGGTTGATTTAAAGAAGAACTCTTGTACTTGCAAGGTATTTGATTATGAAAAGATACCTTGTGTACATGCTCTGGCTGTAATCACGGAAAAAAAACCTGAGTGTTATGAGTTATATTAGCAGCTACTACAAAACTGAAGCTTGGAAATTGGCTTATCATGAGACAGGATATCCTACTCTAAATGTAGATCAGTGGGTTGTACCAGAGGACATCAAAAGCCAGGAATGTCACCCACCAATGGTACGTAGAAGATGTGGTCGACCTGAAAAGAAAAGAAAGCTTTGAGCTGGAGAAATCAGAGGGAAAACATCAAAGAAGACTGACAAGAGCTAGAGATCAGAGGCAAATCAGAAGCAAAGCATCAAGGAAGACAATACAATTTACTTTATCGTTTTCTTATATTGAATAAATTGGTCACTATAAAGAGGTCATTACACTAGAAAGAATGTAAACAGTGAGCATATTTCAGTTTTTTCTTCTTCTATCAATACAATTTTGAAAATATTTCAGTTCTCCTTCATCATATGAATGGTTAAAATAGACATAGACGCTGTAACCACAGTTAAAACAGGGACATAGACACTGTCACCACTATGAAACAAGGGGAATAGACACTGTAATCACAGGTAAAACTTATAGATGTTTTCAAAACTATTAAAATAGAGACATAAACAATGACATATGCACTGTCACCACTATGGACACTGTAACCAAACGTGAAAACTTTGAGGATGACAACAAAAATAATAAAACCTTGACTTTGAAGTGGAATTATAGACTGTTTTAACATATAATATGGATAAAACAGTAAAAGATTCAAAGATACATATAAATTACTAGAGCAGTAGCCTACAAATACATAATCTAAGTGACACCATTGACTGTCACCACGAGTTTAACATCAACACAATGCACAATAACCTGTCACCAATTCAAGTGTCACCATGGGCTATCATCACGACTCCTACAACAACAAAATATATTCTAAACTGTCAGCAAATACACTGTCACCACATAGTTCAACTAACACAAACTTAAATTTCATAACTAAACAAATGTCCATTGCTTCTTCATGAGATCATATGCAATCTTCTCACGATATGCATTAACAAACTCATCATTCACAAGCTGAATATCACCACCAAAAACCAGAGACTCAATGTGCTTGATGGCGTAGACACCACAACTACCTCTACATAAGAAGCAAAAAATAAACAATAAGAGACAAAAGGTGGACAGATAAAATGTCACAAAACAAAATACAACAAGATGGAAAGCAGAAGAAGTTACCCATCTTCATTTTGAGGCAAGTCATCTACTCGGTCCACTTCAAAGGGAGTGTCATCCATCTTAGGAAAAAGACCAGTCTTACTCAACATAACAGCAAGCACTTCACATGTTTTAGCAAACTTCGAAAGCAGCTCTTCATTTTTAATGAAACTACACCGGGAATCATAAACAAGAATCATCTTGTTGTTCAACACAATTTCAACGGCTACCCAGTGCATGTTGTCAAGATTCAAAAGAGCGTAAACCTTCTCAGCACCTTCCCAAGACTTCCCATAATTGCCAGGATAAAGACCAAGGAAGTAATGGAAGAATTCGTCCGGAATTGCATCACCATTTTTAAAAACATTAACATCACAGTTCACAACCTTAGGGAAAAAAATGGTGTCTAAAACAACACTGGTGGGATTTAGATCAGGACAATCATGAAGGCGCTTTCTAAAATGATGAAGTGCTTCGTCTATGTGTTGTGAAAGAAAACAGAATAAACACTAACTGTCACCAAAATATAAGTTGTAACAAGACATATAAATATGAACATACAATATCACGAAGCCATTTTGTCCTCCCCGATAATTCAGTAAAAAAGACCTTGTTCATATCAACCTCACAACCACTGACTTTTCCATCACGCCGACAAAGTAAGATAACAAGTTGAATAAACATATTATAATAAGTGGCAGTACTAAGAAGCAAATACATATCAAAAGTAGATAATTACCCAAGATCTCTAAAAGTGGTATAAAATTCAACACGCTCCTCCGAGCTGAGAATAGAATGCTTAGGTACTTTAGAAAGGCGAGGTTTCTTCGGTTTACAAGGATTGGTGTAAGGAGTATGGGCTGCAGGAGCAGATTTCAACGCCCTATAAGAACGCCTTAGCGGAACTTTAAGATCATCCTCACCATCTGAAGGAATAGGGTAGGCAACATCAGTGATGTTATGAAATAGAATGCTTTTATCATCAATAACACCAGTTGCATCACCACTGTCAACAGGCACATCCTCTAGGACATCAGAATTGTATCCAAGTATGATGCCAATACCATGATCAACTGTTCCACCAACAGCTTCTTCAGGAGGAAGGCAACTACTATCATCATTCAAATTAGTTGTAACCACAACTTTGGGATCAACAGCACCACTGTCATCAGATGCATCATTGGAGCAAGGAAGCACAAGAGTTGCAACAATACCACTATCATCACCACAATCAGTAGAGCAAGGGAGAACAGGAGTGGAAACAACACTGTCACCAGGAACCTGTTTGGAAGCAACCTTGTCCTCATTGATTGGATGTGAATTAAGAACTTGAGTAGGAGGAACAAAGCTAGCAGAAACAGTCTCAAATGACCCAATTACTTCAGTTGGAGCAACACTCAAATCAACAGTTTCATCAAACGAAGGAAGGATTTCAGTAGGAGCAGCAGAAGAAGAACCAACAACCTTTTCAGTAATCGCTGCACTAGAATTGAGGATTCCTTCATATGATGGAATAACTTCAGTAAGAGGGATAGAACTGTTAATAGGCACATCTTGTGATACAAGGACTTCAGTAATAGCAACAACACTGTCATCAATCTTGAGAGAAGGAGATGCAATGCTAGGAGAAGGGACAACACTGTGATCAATCTTGAGAGAAGGAGATGCAATGCCAGTAGAAGGGACAACACTGTCATCAAGTGTTTTCTTTGAACCAACAAGAGTGTCATCATCAGTCCAAACAACATCAGCATCTCCTGAAGTTGACTCCTTAGTTGACTTAACAACAATATACTCCGGAGGAGTTGGGGAATCATTGGAAGAATCAACTGCATCACCCTCATTGTCATCACCTTCAATCGACCGCTCAATTACATGCCCATGTTCAGTCTTATGAGAGCAGGATTCAATAATCCCATCCACAATATCCTTCATAGAATCATCCCATGCCTTACGTTCCCTTTTCAGAACAACCTCACCGTCTTCACTGGGGTGGAAGACACGTCCTTCAAGGTAAAACACTTTCTCCTCTAGGGAAAGAATCCTAGAAATACACTCTTCCAATTGAGTTTCAAAAGACGCAAAGGATTTTTTAAATGAATTAACAACTTCTTCAAAATGAGCTTTAGTAACAAACTCTTTTGCCAACCCAGGAAGATCATCACTCATAGGAAGCTCATCACCTGTGGGAGGGATAGGTCTAGGGAGCTTAAACTTGGATCTCCTGGGCTTGTCACCATGATCTACACCTTTTTCAACACACAATGCTTCTACTTCACCCTTGGCAGGAGACTCAGTCCTTGACGATTTCCGGGATGGAACCACCTTTGCCTTCTTCGTAACAGGATGATCTAGAGTAGAAGAACTTCTCAAAACCCTCTTCTTCTTGACAGACTCATCAACAGCAGGAGTGCGTGTCACCACCTTACCCTTCTTCACAGGAAGAGGACTGTCACCACTTCCCATTGACCTTGTAACCAACCGCTTCCTGGGATGGACAGGACTCTCAAAGTCAGAACTACCCTCTGTGATAACTCGTGGTGTCACCACCACCTTTTTCTTCAAAGGTGGGGCTCTAACTATGTCCTTCTTCCTAGTAAGAATATTAGTAGAAGGGATGACAGGTTCCACACCACCATCAAGAAGACAGCCACCTGATTGCTTGAGTAGATACGCTTGGATCCATAAATTCCTTGGAGAAACTTCATCACTGGCATTAGCATCCATACCAACAAAACAAGAAACGTAAGAATCGACACTGTCATCAACAACTTCATCAGAAAAAGAGAGGCCAGGGTAATCCATAAACGACACATACAAAGAGTAGACAGTCCTCTATCAAGAAAACAAAAAAATACAATTAAACAACAACAAATATAAAAAATGGAAGAGGGAAACTGAGATAAGAATAATATAAGATAAGACAAGAAAGTATGCTTACCAAATATTTGGAGAAAATATCATGACACTTATCATATATAATGCCGTAATCACGGAAACTAGTATACCAGACAAGAGATGCTGGTAATCCATCACAACAAAGAAAGTGATAGTTATAGATGCCAGCAAGCTTAGGGATTGCCCCTAAAATCCAAACCTAGAAAGAAAGCAACAGTAAGAACAGAAATAGAAGTAAAGAATAATAAATAAAAAGGAAAAAGCATGGGAACATAAAAGGAAAGGAAAGGGAAATACCAAGAATGCTATGGGATATCCAAGCAGATTATAACCAAACCTTGAACCCTTTTTTGGTGGCTCAGACCTCATACATTTCTTCAAATAACCAAGTGTTTCTAGAAAAACAACCCGACCAAAGGGATAAACTTTTAAACGATCCAAATCACAAACAAGGTCCACATAACATTGACGAACAAGAGCTTTAGAACGCTGATGGAGCAACACACCCTCAATCACTAACAAGTACGCCATGGAAAGCTTATTTGGAGACTCAGTTGGCTCTTTGAGGAAAAGTTGAAGAAGACCCATAAATGTACATTCAGATACACCCAAAAACTCCTCCATATCCACATGAGGAGAAGGAGGCATGTCATCACCAGGTTCTTTCCAACTCAAACCAGTTACACAACAGAATTCAGCTAGAGAAAACCTAAACAAATGTTGCCCAACTTGAAACCACATCTCATTAACTTTAGAAGTTTCAACTTCATGTAGGGGCATTTGATGCGCAAGTTGCTGATAAAAATATAGAGAATCCCTAGCCCGTACAATTGAACCTAAACAACCATCTATAAGAGAAACCCATTCATCATGAGACAGACCATTCTTAATAATTGGAATCAATTCAGGCTTTGAATACACATTAATGCGCCCATGAAAACGTTGTTCTTTGGGAACAACAAACTTGAAGAAAGCAGGTTGAATAGCAGATGGTGGAACCACAGTAGGAATTTCTGTATGGACAACAATTTCTTTACCTATATAGCATAAATGTAGTGTAAAGATTAGGTTTCACAACAAATAAGAGACTGTCACCAAAAACCAGCAAACAACAAATTGAACAACCAAATAAACTAACACTGTAACCACACCAAAAACTGCAAACACACAACAAGTAGAATGTCATATGGTACCCTATCACCAACACAAGTAACAAGCTGTAAACATAAATCAATTGTAATCCTGTCACCAAACTGTAACCATAATTAAAACAGGTAAAGACCTATAACTCTGTCACCAAACAATTAATATATTGTAACCCCACCACAAGATTGTAACCAACCATTAAAACCAGTAATAAAATGCAACCTTATCACCAAACAAGTCATAAACTGTAATCCTATCACCAACAACGCAACAAACTGTAACCCTGTCATAAACTGAACCAATGAATCAATTGTAACACTGTCACCAGACTATAACCAACCATAAAAACAAGTAATGAACTGTATCAATGTAACCAAAATAATGTAAAAACTGTAACCCTGTCACAAGATTGTAACCAACCATTTAAACCAGTAATAAAATGCAACCCTATCACCAAACAAGTCATAAACTGTAACCATATCACCAACAAATCAACAAACTGTAACAATGAATCAATTGTAACATTGTCACCAGTCTGTAACCAACCATAAAAACAAGTAATGAACTGTATAACCCTGTCACAAGATTGTAACCAACCATTAAAACAAGTAATAACATGCAACCCTTTTATAAAACAATCCATAAACTGTAACCCTAACACCAGACTGTAACCAATTATCAGAAAACAAAGAGAAACAACAAATGCCACAAATGCAATAATGGAAACGAAATAAAAAAAAGAGACATTAACCATAGCACAAACTGGTAGCTAGTAGACAACAACTGAAGCAACAAACAAACCCTAATACGGGAGGAAAAGGCTAAATTAAACAAACGTACAACAGAAATTGCATGTAAAAATGGATACTAGATCTCGACAACTCAAAGGAAACAAGATGAGAGGTTGCTGTCGAGAACATTGAAGCAGAAGAGTCGAAGAAAGTACCTGATGAAGCCATTAGGAAAAGATTATCAGAGAACCGAAAGGAAGAGAACAAAGTGCAGAAACGACGATAAGAGAAAGTAGAACAATAAGTCTGACAGCAAGTTAGCGAGAATGGCATAGAGCAAGGCAGCGATCAGAGGACAACCGTCAAAAACCGAATCGCCTGAGAGAGAGAGAGAGACGTTGGAGGGGAACTGCACAACTGATTGCGCGAGAGGAAGTAGACGGAAAATATGGGAAGGAAGGGGTTAAATTAGAACGGGGGTACTCTTGGTATTATGAAAATATTTTGGCCATTTACTAGCAAAGAAAAGTTTTTAGGACATTTAGTATTGAGGAAATTGCACAAAATAAGCCAAAAAATGGGCCTATTTGCACAAATAGCCAAGAGGGTGAAAAATTGGCCCAAAATGGCCTGGCCATATAATGCAAATAAATTATCCGGTTTTTTGGCACTGTTGGCGACCGGTTGTAGCGGGTTGAGGGAGAGGGAGGAGCCTGTGTTGGAAGTGAAGGAGGAAGGAGATCATGCGATGCTTCCGCGGCGACGGGAGGCTGACGATGATGCCGGCCGAATTGGACGATGAGGACAGCGGAGATGAGGAATCGGCGACACTGGCGGTGGCGTTCTCCGGGGAGGTAGTCATCACCATTACCGCTGGCTGGAGAATTAGGGATTGGGGGGAGTGGATTCAGAGGATACATAGAGACACAACTGGATTCAGGGGATTGGGGGAGTCAATTTATTCATTGATTCACTTTTGATTTGATTTGATCTGAACTTGTGAGGATCGAAGTCGGAAACCCGTGCAATCGGGTTCCAACGTGTTTGGGTGAAAATCAAGCTGGTACCCATGGTGGCGATCTCCAGCAGCGTCTGCGTGCTACTTGGCTGTCTTCTTTGCAAATAAATTCCTCTCCGAGGTAGAAATTCGATACTTTTTGCCTCTTATTAAGCAGTTTCATCTACTCCTTTTCTGCCTTCTTATTTGGTTCTACGCCCCACTAGGGTTTTGGCAGAGCTTTTGATTTCTTTCCCCTTTTTTGAAATTGATGCTTCTAAATTCTAATTTACTGTGTTGGTTGATGATGGATAAACCTAACTAGCTATTGTAAATGCTTTCCTGGGGAATTGATGTTGCCTGCTGCACCTGTCAATGGATTTTGCATTGATGTCTTTGATGCTGTAAGGAAAACTCTTAGCTATGATCTCCCTGTTAAATATATTCCCTTTCCAAGCTCTTACAATGATCTGATCTATCAAGTTTACTCCAAGGTAATATATACATGTATACCATATTTACTCGATCCAGCTTCAATTAGAAGATTATTAGATCAAATACCATGAATGAATGAAACTTAATTATTTCATTTTGTTGGATTTTAGCATAAAATTGATGGAGTAGTAGGAGATGTGACAATCATGGCTAACAGGTCACTATACGTGGACTTCACTCTACCATACATGAAATCAGATGTATTAATGTTGGTACGAGCTGATAAAGATATCCGGGCAAACCAGGTATGGGCATTCCTGAGGCCCTTGTCTTAGAAGCTATGGGTTACAACTTTGTGTTTCTTCATTCTGATTGCATTTGTGGTTTGGCTTTACGAGTATCAAATAAATGATGAGTTTCGATCGTCTCTACTTCTTTGTGCTGCTTCTGAAGAAATTTGCAAATTCCTTTTCGATCGTCTCTACTTCTTAATTTGTTGCTGGTTCTGATGTTCTATTTGCTAGCAAATCCGATTAGTAAGCCGTTGCCTATTAATAACTTAATATGCATTCATAATGAAGAAATTTGGATTTTCAATCATTACATAAAAGCTGTCTTTTTAAGCAGGTCCTAGCATCAGCTTTGGTGTAATACTTTTGGTGACTGGCCTGTATGAGTCACAACATTTCTTACAATGGCATAGCAAACGGTTGTGATGTGCTTGGTATCTTCCTATTCTTTGCCTATTTTCATTTCTTCCTACCTTTGGTAGGATAGTTATGGTCAGTTGGCATGATATATTTGTTCTGTTCGTAGGATAGGGTTATAATTTTGGAATTGTTTATTCGATTGGAGATTGGATTGCACAAGTAAGAATCTTTGGTCATAGTCAAGTTATTTGTGGTTTATCAAGTTGGTACTTTTGGTATGCCGTTTGCTTTCTAAATGTGCAGTGTGTTGAGGGTAAACCCCTTTTTGAATTCGATAGGACTCATGTGTTTAGATCAGGCCTTGTTGGGTTCACTCTCCATGGATCCCTATCTCACTATTATTATCAAATTTGTGAGGTAATATGTAATTTTTCTCTTTATGTTCTTTCTGTTATTTTCTACTTATTTAGAGCTCGCTCAATCGATGAATTTTGATTTTTACCTACCTCAGTTGATCTAGCCAGCTTGTGGATTCAAGATTATGTTTATTTCCCCCCTCTGATAAATTTCGTATGTCCAGGTTTATCTGGAGGACACGATGCGGTTTCTGAATTCCGGGGTGCATTGGGTATATATATCAGATATATAGTGTTCAAGATATTGGAAATTTACTCTGTCAAACATGGTTGTGAATGGTATTCCAACATTCACATCTAGGTTGTATCATTTATGGTTATTCGTGATGGATTTTTTTAACAATTCATCCATGATGTGTGTTTGTTGACTTTGAACTCATAGTTTGATTTTGCCTGCTGTATTTTGTCTGATTTATGGTTCACAATCATAAGTCAGTTCAAATTTATGTTGCTATGCCAAGACTTTTTTCCACCGATGACAATCTATGACATTGAAGGTGGCAGTACCTTGTTCACTTTATAAATGCATCAGTTAATTTGCCCATTCAAATCTCTTATGCAAGTTCTAGCTATTATATTGGTCTTCTTGGTGTGTAAAACTGAAAGTTTACTACTAAACAGGTTGAAAATATGTATTTCATTTGGGAGTAAGGAACAAATGAACAATGGTCATGTATCAAAGGGCTTTATGTACTCAGCTTTGGGCAAGTTTGAGATGTCACTAGTCATGTATTAAAGGGCTTTATGTATATTAGAACATTCATATGGTTTGTATTGATCTTAATATGCATTCATAATGAAGATGGATGGAAAATAGCCTATTAGCTCAATTGGTAGAGCGTTGTGTTTGCACACAAAGATGTGAGCTCGACTCTCACATAGGCTAATACGGAGTATGCGTTCATATCTCTATTGACTTATACGATTTAACATGTAGGAAATATATACACTAATGGCAGGACAAATATATGAATCTGGTACGACAAATTTATGAATTATGAATATCTCTGAACTTATAAAATTATGAACTTGGTAGGAAATATATAGACTAGTGGTAGGACAAATTTGTGAATCTGGTAGTATAAATATACGATATTGGTATGATAAAAATGTAATCACCGGAATTCCTAAGTGTATAACTTGACACTAATGGTAGGATAGATGTACACGAATGGTAAGATATATTTGTTCTATTGTCAAAGAAGTAGAATTAATATTGACCAATCCACAAATCCCACGTCCTCTTCCATTTGTTCCAAAGTCGGCAAAGGTTGTTTGTGTCCTTGGTACGATCGCTCTATCTCTCTCAGCGCTGCCTCAACCTCCTCATCCCACGATTCAGTGTTGTAGAACTTGCAGTGCTATTGGCCATGCTCGTGTGCCGGATTCAGTGTTGTAGAACTTGTAGGCTTCAATGTCATCATCGTCCCGGATCCGAATCGGAGTTGCCCGACCCATGGAAGGAGGGAGGTAGGTGAGCTCAATGTCGTACAACACCATGTCAACGTCGAATTTGGAGACTATCTTCCCCTTCAGTTGGTCGTAGGAAATATTATGTGGCACCACCATTGCTGCAGTACGTGCCTCTCCCTTGAAGACCAAGCTTCCACCTACGGGAGCCCACCAACCGCCGAACACGACATTGATGCATACCCTATCACCTGGGGTACATCAGGAGAAAAGAGTATCAGCCTGGGGGATAGTTATGATATAGTAAAGGGGAACACCTAAAAGGAAAGGTACAAGATGACTTACTCATCGCTACCACTGCCACCAACAAACTTGTTGCACTTTTTCTGGAATGGTAAGACAGGACAACACTGTTGGCAGGCTAGAACTGTACTATTGGTAGGATGACAACTGTATCGTTTCCTCGTATGCACGGTTGGGTTTCCCCCGTCCTTTCCACCTCTCTCCAGCTCTACCTCGCTTTTTGCAGGTCATGTTGGGGTGTTTGAGATCCTCCTCCCAAGCTTATATATGTGCTTGGGGAACACTCATCAATGCAATGATTGCATTTTCCCCTCATAAATGCTCCCCCCTTCCCCCAATGAAGAACCCCGTTTTGGCGCCAAAATTACACTGACAACCCGCCGAATAAGCTACTGTCAATCCACTCCAAATTTCTTGAAAACTTCAGGTATGGTAGGACATGGTAAGGTTATTGGTAAGATGCCTATATGCTATTGGTAAGATAAATATACAATATTGGTCAGACAAATGCCATCCCTCTTCCCCCAATGAAGAACCTTGTTTTGGCGCCAAAATTACACGGACATCTCGCCCAAACCGCTACGGACAATCCCCTCCATATTATCTCCAAAATTCCAACTATGGTAGGACATGGTTGGCCTATTGGTAAGACTAATGTCTTCTTTTGGTAAGCCAAACGTGCCCAGTTCCCAGATATGAAGGTGATGCTTTGCCCTCACCATGCCACTCGTTTCCTATGTTGGCTCTGTTTTTTCAGAGCATTTACTAAGAAATGACACCCATCAATCAAGATTTTATAAGGGTTGATTGACACCCTTAATTACAATCATTTACATTTCCCCTCATAAATGCCCCCCCTTATTTCCCTACTTTATTGGAGCCACACCCCAATTCCCTGACATGTGCAGCACCTCCCTCTCCTCATTTCTCTTAGCAAAAAGAAGGAGCTACAGTGGCCGGTCTCAGCTTCACCTGCAACTTCCTCTCCCGGTTACCTTTTTTATTTGCAAAAAATGGTCACTTTCTACCCCATGCAAATAATCAAGGCACATGGCTATTTGTGCAAAGTTTTTTTTTTTGGTCTAGTTATGCAAAATGGCCTTTAGTATTAGGTCCAAAGGCCGAAGGCCTTTGGACCTAATTACTTCATGGCTATATTAGATTGAATTCATTGTTTTGAATTAAAGAAAAAAGAAAATTAAAGGAAAAAGAAGAAAAAAAATGAGAATTAAAGAAAATCAAAGAAAATCAAAGAAAAATATAATTGGCCAAGACTCCTAAAATGCCTCTAAGATTGAATTAAGAGTTTATATAGATAGTTAGTAAATAAATTTGAATTAAGCACAATGGTTATATTAGATTGAATTAAAGAAAAAAGAAATATAATTGGTCATCTAGATATAGATAGTTAGTAAAATTAAATAAAAAAGAAAATTAAATAGAAAAGAAAATTAAATAGAAAAGAAAATTAAAGAAAATTAAATAAAAAAGAAAATTAAAGATTGACACATCATCCTAAACTCTTCTAAATTAAGAGTTTATATAGATAGTTAGTAAATAAATTTGAATTAAGCACAATGGTTATATTAGATTGAATTCATTGTTTTGAATTAAGCCCAATAGTTAGTAAAATTAAAGAAAAAAGAAAATTAAAGGAAAAAGAAGAAAAAAAAATGAGAATTAAAGAAAATCAAAGAAAAATATAATTGGTCAGGACTTCTAAAATGCCTCTAAGATTGACACATCATCCTAAACTCTTCTAAATTAAGAGTTTATTACGAATTAAGATTTAGATAGATTTTAATAAATAAATAAAAAATAATCATCTAGATAGTTAGTAAAATTAAAGAAAAAAGAAATATAATTGGTGATCTAGATATAGATAGTTAGTAAAAAAGAAAAATAAAAAATAATCATCTAGATATAGATAGTTAGTAAAATTAAAGAAAAAAGAAAATTAAATGAAAAAGAAGGAAAAAATGAGAATTAAAGAAAATCAAAGAAAAATATAATTGGTAAAGACTCCTAAAATGCCTCTAAGATTGACACATCATCCTAAACTCTTCTAAATTAAGAGTTTATATAGATATAGATATAGATATAGATATAGATAGATTTTAATAAATAAATAAAAAATAATCATCTAAATATAAATAATTTTTTCTACTAAAAAATAATATAGATATAAATAAAATTACTTCGATAGATTATATATAATCTAAATACTCTATATCTTTTAGGTAGATTCTCTCAAAATATAAACAAATTTCACATTTATAAGGTAAAATATTTTTTTATCTAATCTACCATTAATTGAATCTTATATAATTTAATAGATAACTGATTTTTAAAAATATATTTTATTTTTTTATAAGATACTAGTGTTAGGCCCGAACCTTATGCCCAAGTAATTTAATTAAAATTCAGGCCCGTGTATAAGCATATTCAGGTAGACCAATGGAACAGGGCCGTCAAGTTTTTAGGGCCCAATATTATACAGAACATCGGTATTTATTATACAACTTTTCTTTCTAAAAGTAACAATGGAATTGGCGGTAGCTCAGTGGTATTATCCGTGTCTTTGGTTATCTAAACATGACAGTTCCATTCTCAATCGATGCGCTTTTTATTTTATTTTATTTTTTTACTGCCGTGCACTCGTACATTTTCCCCGCTAATTTACTGTTTTTTTTTTTTTTTTTTCAGTAGACAAGAAGTAGACCGACCAAGCGATCTTGAAGCCATCAAAAGACGGTTTGAAAGACCCTACGCAAAGGGTCGCCAGTCAAAAGAAAAAAAAAATATAAGATTACAATTACATAAATTTAAACTTAAAAAATCTAGAAAATTAAAATTCTTGTTTATTGAAATTTGATGTGGTAACGTCGGAAGTTCACAATTACAGGTTGTGGTTAAGTTTGGTTTGTAAAGAGCTATTTGAACCGGCTATAGGGTGGTAACGTCGGATCTCAACCCAAGGGCCGAGGATCATAACAACAACATGCAACCGGTTTTTTTTTGGTTTTTTATTTTGTGAACTTCCATTTTGTGGGTTTTCCAAGTTTGACAGGAGTGGGTGAGAGAGGGGGTTGTGGATAACGAAGATTGGAGCAAATGAGGGTGAGTGTTGGTAGGGAAGAATAGACCTAAGCATGGGCCGGGCCGGTCGGGCTTGAGTCGGGTCACTGACATTTTAGTAGTCCATTGTATCGGGTCGGGCTTGGGCTAGGCCCGGGTTTTGGGCCTACTACATTGTCCAAGTCCGTCCTTGTTAGCGGGCCGGGCCGCCCACCGGGCCTAACGAGCTTTTTTTTAATTAGGAAAGGATTCGGGACGGGGAAACCCTACCCGATAACATAACCGGTTATGTAACTAAAATTTTCTTTTAACTAATATCCAAAAATTAAAGACATAACACATATAAATCTATATTTTTTATACTTTATGTATATATTATATGTAACATAATATAATACACATTATATACACACATTTTATAATATATACACACTGTTTTGACAAAAAAATACATATACAAATATACACTATATATACACTGTAAGGCAATATATAATATAAAAAAAAGTTAAGTTATGCTTAAAAAATTTCATTATACATATGTAGTTCGTATTATCATAATGATATTTTATATATAGTTTGTTTTATGATTAAAAAAAATATTATTATATATATAATTATACATATAATATTATACTATTAATATATATCGGGCCGGGCCTACCGGCCCGCTTGGACCTCATACTCAGCCCAAGCCCGACCCGACGGGCCTACCGGGCCGGGCATGTCGGCCCGATTGTTTTACCCAAGCCCGTCTTTTTCCCCGAACGGGTTGGCCCAGGTTTGCTCAGGTCTAGGGAGGAAGAACAATCACCATAGCCATGCAAAGCCGGATCTATTCATCAACTAAAGAGATCTAAAAGATCTGTCAATGGGAGGCCAATTTTGGTGGTGGTGTCGCCGGATCTGGGCTCGAAGATGGGGATCTGAACAACAACGGTCGACGGTTTTTGTATTCGATTTTCGCTTTTTATTTTGTGGGTATTTCGATTTGGGGGTTGGATGGAGGATTAGAGGAGAGATGAAGGTTTATAAGCCCATCAGCAGCCTGGGGACGCAAGGGATGCAAGCCAGGGGCCGAGAAGGAGCTCGTAGAGGGTTGGTGGTGGCAGAGAAGCTGCCGAGAGACAACCAACTGCAGGAATCCAGCGGAGGTTATCGGTGGCTATGAGAGCGAGGGAGACTCCGACGCCGTTAGAACCAACTGCAGGAATCCAGCGGAGATTATCGGCGGCTATGAGAGCGAGGGAGACTCCGACGCCGTTAGAACCCATTGCAGCCAAGCCCCGAGATGGATGGTCGGATCAAGACCCGTTGAAGGGTTTGTGGGTTGAAGCCGCCAAGGACCTCATCGGGGAAGGCCACCGGAATCCCCGCAAGAGGGCGGCGAGCAGCAAGGTTGCCGATCTAGATTATGGGTTGTTGGGTTTTTTTTTTTTTGCGGCTAGGGTTTTTCAATGCGAGCGTTTCAGTGGGAGCTCTAACGGCCCCCTAATTTCCAGTGTTGTGTTGGTGGGGTGGGAGTGTGGGACCTTTTCATTTTATTTGCAACTTTCTTTCCTTTTCTATTTGTGGGGTTTTTATTAGAGCAACTTATATTGTATTTTATACTATATATTGTATTTGTTATACTTAATGAAATCAGTTAAACTTTAAAAATGTAAAAATAAAATAAAGAAAAATATGTGCATGTATTTTTAAGAACCACCCAAATCATTTTTTAGTAAAAGAATATTTAAGAATATATAATGACTATCTTATTCTTAAATATTTTGATAAACTTAATCTAAAATTTGATAAATATAGTAGTATTTTAATTTAATATATATAATTATAAGTTTAGCAAATTAAGAGTATATAATTATTGATCGATACAATCAATTTTAATTTCGCACAGGGCCTCAAAATAATTGGCACGACCCTGTTAAAGTATAATATTTTAATTTAAAAGTGTATTAGTTATTATATATAATTATAATTACGATGATAGATTGTATAATTACAATGACAGATTATATAATGTTAGTTAATAATATGAAAATTATATAAATTCATAATGAGGGAAAATTGAGCAAGTATCATATCGAATTGTGCCTAAATTGGATTGAGCAATTTCGAATGCCCAATGCCCGCTATGTAATTTTACGAATCATGTCACTAGCTACCTGTATATGAGGAACTTGAGAAGGTCGCAATTTATTCAGCAAGTGCAATTGAAATGGTTTGTTAAGCATCAGACAATAACATAGATACATCCACATTCTACGCCTACCAAATTTGCAGGAAGGGTATCTACAATCACAATCATATGACAAATCACACTAAAATACCAATGAAATTTGAACTTGGAACTGTTTGATGCAATAGAGACCAGAGTTTTCCAGTTATGTGACCAATTCTAAGCTGAATCAAAATTCATCCATCCTAAAAAGAAATCAAACAACTCTAACAAAAAAAAAAACCATCAGCTAATTTCAGTTACTTCCACCATTTTCTTCATCCTCGTTTCCATTGACAACTGCATCCAATGGGAATTCAGTCAGCATTTGCTAAAAACCAACCCTAAACCCTAAGATTGCGACGAACTATCGAGGTGATTCCTAACTTCCTGCCAAATTAGATCAACATCATTTTTATAATTTTTTTTAAATAAGAGAGAATATAACATATGAAATCTATCTATCCACACACACACACACACACACACACACACACACACACACACACACACACACACACACACACACACACATATGTAATCAAGAAAATTGCAGTTCATTTGTAACTAGAGGTCTGGTGTATTTTTAGAAACGAAAGATTGGATGATATTGTTTCCATCATTTGGCCAATTACCCCTCTTTTCTTTGCTTTATGAGTAATGCAAAGTAGTAAAATGTTTGTTTCATACTTGATTAGTTATTTGCTCTAGGTAGACACTATCCAAGAAAACGTACATAGCTAGTGACAACTGACAACACAATTAGAAAATTTTCGAGCATTTTTTCAGCTAACCAAAGTATCTGGATTCTTAGAAGTTCCTTAATCTGATAGCTTCACAAAATCTAAGAGAAACCATCCCGAAACACCATAAAAATTATAAAATGAAGCACAAATCCAAAATACTTGTCTAAGAAATCCAACAGTACAAATTGACACATATAGCATTACAATTCCTATACATACATAAATAACAACTCTATCACACTCACACAGTCCAAACACATTCCTTTCTTTTCTCAACTCCCTCTCTTGCTAATGATAAAAAGTGCCTAATAATGTCTTTCTGGATCCCCACTCTCCTCAAATTCCTGCAGAAAAAATTATTTGCAATGTTAAAATTGGATACATAAAGTATCAACTAATTTTCAAGCTTTTCTATGTGAATCACAACTCAGAATATACAAGGACTAAAAAAGAGTTTGGAAACTTTGTACCTTACACCTAGTTGGATGTCCACCAACTGAACAGAATAGCATCCCTATGAAAACCAAACATCAAGCTTAATAAAACATAATTCCGTCTCTATTTTAATAAGTAAGCAACATTAATCTTTTGAGTAAAAAAGGGGTTTCATCCAAACAAAATCACATTTCATACCATCTGTTTCTGTAATTGCAAGAGCCTCCCTTGATTCCTCAAGAGAACCACCGGTAACCTAAACACCAAACTAGAGAAGAATTTTTTTTTTTATCAATTCTTTGAATGATATTGTCAGCTTACAAAGCCTTTAGAACTTGGAATTCATCCAGAAATTCGTAATCACAATACATAGTATCCATAGTTCAATCCATTCCTTTACTCTATGCTTATACCATTGTCTAAATGAACAGTGCTGGCTTAACAATTGATAAAAACATCACAGTAATCCAAAATACAAAACCAAAAAATACAGTTCGAAGTCCAAGATTAATATCCAAAAACTTCTTTGAACGGTCATTTACAAATCTTGATAACACAAAGGACTAAACTGCATAAATCAGTCTAAAACAACGTATGCATACTCAGAAGAGATATACTTACAATAATACTTGTAACGGCCTGGGCTTATGATTCTCGGGTTACGTTTCGAGGGATGAAACCCCTCGTTAGGATCTTGCGCCTCGAGTACGGCTTGAATGTTTGAAATTCTAAACTAACATTTTCAAAGGGGGATTTCATACCCAAGTTCGAAGGGATCATGGGAATCCACGGGGAAGTCCCCTATACCTGTCGTAAGTCTAAGCGTGGAAAACCAATAGTTACACAAATAGTAGAAGTAAAGCGTAATACAAAGGGGGTGCAACGGCAGAGCCAGGTCAAAACATGATCAAACATTCATATCCGAACCGTAATTAAATTGGTGAAGTCAAAGTCTCAACTCTCTTTTTCCGCCATGTTAGACCCCACGGTCATGGAGCCAAATCAACATCAATAGTAGTAAGCATAACGAATACCTAAAAAAATTGATGGTGGGCGGGATCAGATCGATGCCCACTTTGGCTCTGCATCCCGACCCTAAGCACACATATACGCTATACCTAATAAAGATGCTTCTACATGTAAGGTGGAACATTAACACACTAACATGCTCATAAGAACAAGTGCACAATAATAATAAGGCCTTAGCACATAATACCAAGTGGTATATCCCTCTCCTACCTCCACCCCCCTTCCCGATAGGGCGGAGACTGACCAGTTCATGAATGCATTCCATTATAATCGGGTGGTCCGCAAGCCCAACCCGTAGCCACAAGAAAAATAAAGCCCACATGCAACTTTCGCAATCATGCTCAAAATATATGTAAACCAGAGAATATCTCTATTTCAATATCATATTGAAATAGAATGCTCAACGGTCAATGCAACCTAGCATGGTACACTGCTGCTACGGCTCGATGTCGCTCTCCTTCTCTCTCGGAATGAGTTGTACCGAATGTTAATGGAGAAAGAGGGCTAGGGTTTGTGTGGAAAATCTACCATTTCTGGGGGGGTGGGGGGGGGGGGGGAGCAGTACCACTCTGAAAGAACGTGGGTGGGGGAAAGAAGTTATCAAATAGTATATGAGAGGATGTGGGGATGACATCCGCCACTAAGACCATGTGCAACCATGAGTTTTTGTTACCTTATAGGTCTTAAGGGGTAAACTCATGGTTGCAAGGCAAACTTTAAGGGAAAATGTTGGAAGGGGTTGCCTCTCTCTACCAAGGTAACCTCTTTCCTTTTTATTTTACTTTTTTTTAATACACAAATGAGCCACTACATCTTATTCCTGTTTATTTAGTATGTTAATAACTCAAATGTATTAATAATAATATATATTGATTATTTTAATATATAAATTATACCATTAATTCTATTTTATTTTTCTTAATAATTTGAGTATAATTTTTTCCTATATGTACCCTATCTTGACCGTGAAGGGATCTCCTACAATACGACTGAAATACCCCAAATTATTTTTGGGATATTTCTTTAAATAATATTATACTATACTATGTGAATTTGAGAGACCATTAAATTCACATACGATATATAATATAAATTAGAATAATTATATTATTCTAATTTTATCCTCTAAACATTCTTACTATTAAATTTATTTAACTTATAAAGTTAAATTAAATAATATTTTCTTTCCGCTAATATATATGATATATAAATATATATATATATAGATGGATCCATATATATGTATAAGATATAGTCAAATATCTATTTTATTTCTTTCAAGAGGACCCAATAGGAAGGGCCCATTCTCAACCCAAATTCGGGTATAAGGAATTCAGCCCAAAAGTTGGGCCTTTGGAGGGTCCACGGTGAAACAAGATTGGAAGATAGAAATTTTTATTTTTTATTTTTTCCTTCTTCTGGGTTATCTTTATCAGGAGTTCAGATAACTCCAATTGGATCATCCCCAATCTTACCCAACTAGCCGAGATCTCAGAGATTTGAAACAGATCAACCCTTTTCTTCCTATCTGATTCAATCCCAGGCCTATATATATAGAGGGGAGAGGTCCGGTTATCATCATCAATCACAAATCAGTTCACCTCCTCTCTCGAATCCACTGCGCTCCGACGTCTCCGAGCACCACCATCGCCGCATCTCGCTCGCAACCACCGCCAAGCCACTGCAGAAGCCGCCGAGCCGCTGCCTTGCCTGTCACCATTGCCGCCCGAGTTCTGGGATTGCCGGCTCTCGGATTTCCGCCACCATCACCGCTGTTGCCCCGCGACCACCATCGCGCCGCCTTCGACCCTTGCCCGAGCTCAGCCACCGATCGCCGACGACCATCCCAGTCCGAGCGTCGGTCGTCGTCCCCAAATCGCCGCCTGTCGGGAGCAATTGCCGCCGAAGGGTCGTCGTTCGTCCTCGTCCTGTACGTGAATGAAGAAGACGGTGAATTGGGGGTTTTAATCCCTTTTGGTTTTAATTACAAGAACCTCCCCTGTTTTTATTCCAATTTTCGTTTTTGGCCCTTAATTAATTATTTATTAAGTAAAGTGGCCAATATTTCTAAATTGTTCAATCCTTGCCCATTTCAGCGACACCAAGAAATCTCGAAGCACTCACGCCGGATCCCGCTCCACGAGGAATTCATATTGGTATATAATATTTAACTTTATAGAATTAATTCAATTTCAAATTGAGTTAAGTAAAGTTAATTTCATAAAATATCAATATTAATATTCCTTTTTCCGTTGGATTCGATAGGTGCTAAAATCCCGCCTGGTTGTCATCAGCTGATCATCGGAAGTCAAGGCAAGTGATTTCGTTCATCGCCCTTTTGCGTGTTTCGTGATTCTTTTGTTGTGCCTTTTAAATTCTTCCGTGTCGAATGCGGCCCTATGGCCAATTTCCTTGCCAATTTCGATAAATTGCATACCCGTCTGCTTGATGTAATTTATCTTTTTAATCATAAGTTGGCATGAGTTAAATAAATGGGCAATTATTATTACAGTAATTATAGTGTTATAGTATTAAAGGTGATTTGTTTGTTTATAACTCGAGATAAGTAAAGGTTGCCCATTTCTTCTTCCTAAAGTGCATGATATTCTGCTTGTTCTTTCATGCAAACTAGTAGCATGTGATAGTAAGACCCTTTGAATTATCCATGCTTGTCCCCGTTTGATGTAATGTCGTTATTATGATCACCTAGTACAAATTGTTTAAATATGATAAGATAGGCACCATGTGATGCTTAGTTATGTTAGGTTAAAATGCACACCACGTGATGCGAGTGGCTTTATGCCTTTGGCAAGTTATGCAGTAGACTGACTTGCAGGTTGTGGTTCGTTAAGCCACCGCCTTACAAGGTTTCATGAAACACCATCCCGGAATGCATTCTCTGCGGGATGATAAAACAACGATCTGATGTAGGTCGTGGTCCTTGTTAAAGGCCCGACTGGTACCACGTAGTATTATTATTATTATTATCGTTATATTTATTATCGACTGTTAAATAGGTGATCATTTCAGTTATTATACTTATCTGCCTCGAGTATAATTCCATTTCTTATCTTATAATCGATCGATATGATCATCCGAGTCATGTGTGAATTTTTATCATTTTCTTTCAGTTTCTACTATATATATTCGTGTCATTCCCTTAACCTGAGACATACCGTTTTATGGTCACTGTAAGGTTAAAGTCTGAACATTTTCCCTATCATTTGCTAGTCTTTATTGTACTAACCATCCTATTTATTGGATGGCTGGTGTCCTTCGTTCTCACGAAACACCAGACCATATTCCTCAGGTCTAGTGCAAACAACGGAGCAGGAGAGAGTTGAAGAGCGGGCTATCAGTTATTGAATATTTTACTACAAGTTTTGAACCCTTTAAAGTTTCCGCACCGCTACTTTCATTTCATTTATTTTGGGAATTTATTTATACTTTATGGTTTCAGTATTCTTATTACTATTATGAACATATATTTCAAACTAATAAATTTTATTTACTTCCGCCCATTTTATTATATTTAAATTATTATCTTGTTTATGGGAGCATGGTTGCATGTCCCTATAAGCCTCAGGTGGATTCAAAGACATTAAAGTCTGCGGATTCACTGGCGCTGTAACATTCCCTTGAGATTTAAAAGGGGGTGTTACAGAAGGTGGTATCAGAGCTCTAGGTTTTAAAACGTTTTCATTCGGATTTTAAAATTATTTTTAAAGTGAATTTCAAAGGTTTTTATCAAAACTAAAGTTCTATCTATAAAAAGTAAGTAGTTTTGGAAATGATTTTAAAATAATTGTCCGATAGTCCTGGTCACGCTCCTGCTCCTGCCATAGACTAAGTTTACAGTTCTTTGTTCTTGCTCTAAATCTCGCTTTCTGGATTATCTCGCTCGAGTACTGATGTCTCCTCACCCTCTTCGATAGATGTCAATTTTTCGCAAGACCTCGGATCTGCACGCCATGGGTTACCCCCAAAACATTGACCTCACCTACCACTCTAACACTGGGTGTGACTTCAGCACGGAGGTGAATGTCGTGGAAAAAGCTACAGTAGCGCTGCCCAAAGGGAAGAATGTGCTCGTCGATCCTCCTGAAGGAGCTGAGGCCACAGAATATGCCAAGAGAGCCATTCGAGAATGGTACGAGAAGGACAACATGGGAAGTCCTCCATTCTACAGCGAGGAAAAGGCAGATGAGGAGAAGAAAGCCATGCCCGCTCCCTTGGATGACAAGAAGAGGAAGTACCTCTAGAACCTCGTCCGAGTGTATGGCATGGAACCACCTCAAAGTCCCATGATGGAGAAGCCAAGAAAGAGATCCTTTTTGGAAGCCCAAACCCCAGCAGATGTCCAGGCTTTGGATGCAAAAAGAGAAAAACAGCAACTCCGTGTGACGGAGGCTGAGGAATCATACAAGCACAAGGACTAGATTGTAAAGGAGCTGGAAAAGCACTGTGCCGAGGCTAGGGAGAAGCTCAAACAGGAGATCGAAAAGATGCTTGAGCATGCCAAGGCAGGAAGAGATGCAGCTTTCGAGAAGCATGACTATGAATTGGATAACCTCCTCGTACTGCTCGGCATTGGAGATAAGGATCTCAGCGGCAACCATCATTAAGAAACTTTCCCATTTGTTAGATCGATTTAGCATTTTCTTACCAATAAAGGGTATACTTACCCTATGTCCTAAGTGTTTGCAACTCTTTTTAGCATCAAACTCGCTTCAGTATGCATAATCAAGTATTGGATATTAAATGCATTATTTTCATTCCTGATCTCATCAAGTTGATTAATATTATATCTCCTACCTTCAGATCATGAATACTAGAGGACGTGCTAGAGCCGTTACTGAGCCCATCATTCCACCACCTAACTTCAACCGGGTGGAGAATCATCTTCCAAACCCACACATGGAGCGGGTGGATGAGTCCGGGGACCAATCACAGAATGGCGGCCAAAGTGAGGCTAGGGGCTCTCACGCCAACCAGAGGCAGAATGGCAACCAAAGCCAGGCTAGAACTTCTCGCGCCAGCCAGAGGCAGAACGCCTCGGCTGGTAACATGCTGAACGAGGAGCTGATGCAAGCTTTGAAAGGAATGGTGAGAGAAGCTGTGGCTGAGGTAGTGGGAGAGGGTAGGCGTTCACCTTCTAACGGGCGTGCAGCAAATGGAGATCGGGGGGCACCTAACCCTCCGCCTAACTACCCTACTGGACCGATGGACACCTACAGCAATGTCCTAAAATCAGTCAATGCTAGCAAGGTGGATAGCTATGATGGAACTAGTGAGCCGTTCAAAGTGGTTCAATGGTTCACCCATATTGAGAAAGTCTTTCGAGGTATCCACTGCTCCGACGACACGAAGGTACATGTTGCTGCTTTGTACCTGAAGGGCACAGCAGGACAGTGGTGGGAAACTGCCTACCATACTTGGGAAAATGATCCTTCGTGGGAGGGTTTCAAGAAGCTTGTCACCGACCATTACTTCTCTTCGTCGCTGAGGTTGGAGAAGAAGAGAGAGTTCCTCTATCCCAACACTCAGGGGATGAGACTAGCTCAACTGGTGCAGAAATTTTATGAGTTGTTGCCTTATGCTGATGAACTGGTGCAAACTGAGAAGCACAAAGTTGATTATTTCCATGAGTGGATGTATCCGAGACTGAAGCTACAGATGTTGGCCTATAAGAACGAGACTCTGGAAGCTTATATTGATGCGGCCTATAGAGTTGAGGCTACTCTGGATGAAAACAGGAAGAATCAAGAGATGTATGATCGAAGGAGAGGTCGTCAGCAGTACTCTGGCTCAAAGAGGCCAGCTCCTTCTGCTTCTGTTGGGGGGACGGCAGCTGGCCGTACCCAGCCAACTCAGGACACCACTTCTGCTAGAGGTGGACAGTCAGCCATTTGCTACAACTGCAGGAGATCAGGACATCTGAAACCAGATTACAGGGAACAGAAGCGCATATGTAGGGGATGCAACAAGGCTGGTCACATGATCCGATTCTGCCGTTTTATTCCTAACGGAAGCCATGGCCGCTCACAGCAGGCATCCGCTACAGTTCCGCGGAATCAGGGGCAGAGACAGTATGGGAACCAGCAGCAGCAAAGGCCGCCACAGTGTCAGCCGAATACTCAGATTCCTGCACGTTCACAGCCGAATGTGAACAAAGGGAAGAACGTCGCCGGGCCATCTCAGCAGGGTCCACGTCTATATGAGATGCGTAGGCTGGACGACACTGTATCTCCTATGGCTCAAGGTATTATCTATCTCCGAGCTGAGCCAATCAATATTCTTTTCGATTCGGGTGCTTCTCATTCTTTTATAGCCGAACAAACTGTTGAAAGACTCGGATTAGAATCTGTTACTTTAGATGATTCTTTTGTTGTGAAATTCCCTAATGGGGATAGAGTTAGAGGCAGAAAAATGTTATTCCGTTTCCCCATCGCGATAGGTGGCGATGAGTACCTTGCCGATCTTGTTCTGCTTCCGATCCTTCCTCAGGACATCATCCTCGGCATGGATTGGCTTACTCGCCACGGTGCAATAATTGATTGTGGACGGAGAATCGTGACCCTCTCGTCGGACGGCAAGATTGTGTGCAGATTCCGTGGGCGCATCCCCGAGGAGGATGGCCGTGTTATTAATATGATGCAGGCAGCCAGATTGTTACGTCAAGGGTGTGCCGGATTTTTATGCTATCTGCAAGATCAGCCGTCCGAACCGGTCCCTATCTCCGATATTCCTGTAGTCCGGGATTTCCATGATGTCTTTCCCGATGAGATTCCTGGTTTACCTCCAAAACGGTTTATTGAGTTCACCATCGACTTAGAGCCAGGAACTGCTCCTATTTCTAAGGCCCCGTATCGCATGGCTCCAGTGGAGATGCAAGAACTAAAGAGTCAGCTTGAAGAGTTGTTAGAGAAGGGTTATATTCGACCCAGTGCTTCACCTTGGGGTGCTCCAGTGCTGTTTGTGAAGAAGAAAGACGGCTCTTTCCGCCTGTGTATTGATTATCGGGAGTTAAACAAGGTGACGATCAAGAACAAGTATCCGTTGCCGCGCATCGATGACTTGTTAGATCAGCTTCAAGGAGTGAAGGTATTCTCCAAGATTGACCTTCGATCTGGTTATCATCAGCTCCGAGTTCGTGATGAGGATATTCCAAAGACTGCCTTCAGGACACGTTATGGGCATTATGAGTTTGTGGTGATGCCCTTTGGTTTAACAAATGCTCCAGCAGTCTTTATGGATCTAATGAACCGTTGCTTTCACCAGTATTTGGATAAGTTCGTCGTAGTCTTCATCGACGACATCTTGATCTACTCGCCAAGTGAGGAGGCTCACTCTGAGCACCTGAGAACTATTCTGATAACACTGAGAGAGCATCAGTTGTACGCGAAGCTGTCTAAGTGTGATTTTTAGATGAAGCAGGTGGCATTCTTAGGCCACATTATCTCAGAGAAAGGGGTGATGGTCGACCCCCAAAAGATAGCAGCTGTAGAGAAGTGGAGTCCACCAAAGAACGCTAAGGAGATTCGGAGTTTTCTGGGACTAGCAGGTTACTACAGGAGGTTCGTGGAAGGGTTTTCCAAATTGGCCCAACCACTGACCTTACTCCTGCGTAAATCCCAGAAATTCATCTGGAATGACAAATGCGAAGCGAGTTTCCAGGAGCTCAAGAAGCGGTTGACCACAGCACCTATTCTGGCACTCCCTAAGGAGTCGAAGGATTATGTGATTTACAGTGATGCTTCCAAACAAGGTCTGGGTTGTATGTTGATGCAAGATGGGAAGGTGATAGCCTATGCATCACGACAGTTGAAGCCGTATGAGGAGAACTACCCAGTGCATGATCTGGAATTAGCTTCTGTGGTATTTGCTCTGAAAATCTGGCGCCATTATCTGTACGGAGTTCGCTGCCAGATATACACTGACCACAAGAGCCTCAAGTATGTGTTCACCCAGAAGGAGTTGAATATGAGGCAGAGACGCTGGCTAGAGCTGATCAAGGACTATGACATTGAGCTTCTCTATCATCCAGGAAAGGCTAATGTCGTAGCCGATGCTTTAAGCCCCAAATCTCAGCACGAGGCTATGATCAGCTGTTTGACAGCAAGTCCTGCTCTGCAGAAGGATCTGCTCAAGTTAGAGGTTGAGGTCTGGTTTGAGAAGAACCGAGGACAGTTGTGTATGATGGAGATTCAGTCTGATCTATTAGCAGAGATAAAAGCAAAGCAGACAGAGGATGTTATATTACTGCAGATCACCATTGATTTCCTCGAAGGAAAAGCTCCTGGCTTTGTCGTGAGGGAGGATGGATCTCTATGGTTTGGGAATCGCATCTGCGTCCCTAATGTCCCTGAGATCCGACAGACCATCCTTCAGGAAGCTCATGCATCCAGTTATTCGGTGCATCCTGGAGCTAGTAAGATGTATAAGGATCTAAGGCAGAACTACTGGTGGTCTGGTATGAAGAATGAAGTGACCGAGTATGTGGCCAGATGCTTGGTATGCCAACAAGTCAAGATTGAGCACCAGCGACCTGGTGGGAAGCTCCAACCCCTTCCAGTACCCACATGGAAGTGGGAACATATCTCAATGGACTTTGTTATGGGGCTCCCTAAGGGTCAAGGACAGAAGGATGCCATTTGGGTGATTGTTGATCGACTCACCAAATGCGCACACTTCATTGCTATTCGATCTACCTGGAAGCCGGCTAAGCTAGCAGAACTATACCTTCAGCACATCGTCCGCCTGCACGGGATTCCTTCGTCCATTGTTTCTGATCGCGACGGACGATTTATCTCAGAGTTCTTGAAGAAGTTGCATGAGGGACTTGGTACACAACTGAATTTCAGTACTGCTTTTCACCCTCAGACAGATGGTCAGTCAGAAAGGACCATTCAGATACTTGAGGATATGCTAAGAGCATGTGTCCTGGACAGACCGACAGATTGGGAAAGCAGTTTGAGTTTGATTGAGTTCACCTACAACAACAGCTGGCATGCATCCATCAAGATGACTCCTTTTGAAGCCCTCTATGGACGGAAGTGTCGATCGCCTGTATGTTGGGATGATGCGACTGATGCCATCCATATAGGTCCGGAGCTGTTAGAGAAGACAGCTGAGGAAGTTGCAATGATCAGGCAACGAATGTTGACCGCTCAGAGTCGCCAAAAGTCTTATGCCGACCCTAGACGTAGAGAGGTCAACTTTGAGGTGGGTGATAAGGTGTTTGTAAAAGTGTCACCCACGAAGGGAGTCTTCCGGTTTGGAAAACGAGGGAAGCTGAACCCTCGATATGTCGGGCCATTTGAGATTCTGCAGCGTGTAGGAAATGTTGCCTACCGCCTTGCTTTGCCTCCGTCAGCTCATCCGGTGCATGATGTCTTTCATGTATCATTGTTGCGGAAATATGTGCCTGACCCAACCCACATCTTGAGCTATGAGGACATTGAAGTCCGCCCCACCGGAACCTATGAGGAAGAACCGGTGCGGATTCTAGAACGGCGAGAGAAGCAACTTCGCACCAAGGTAGTCCCGCTTGTCAAAGTGCTTTGGTCAAAGCACGGAACGGAGGAGATGACTTGGGAAACTGAAGAAGAAATGAGAAGACGCTTTCCTCAATTGTTCTCTACTTAGCGCGAGTCGCATAGTTATTTCATTACCTTGTTTATTCGAATTATGTTGAATAAGAAAACTTGTTAGAGACCTTTATTATGATCCAGTTGGTTGATGGGTTATATTCTTGTCGGTCTCTTGTTTATTTTTCTCGTCAGTTCTAAAGTTCTAAGTGATTTATTCCCATTTCTTTACTTTTCCTTTTCTCTTACTTGTTCTTTTTCCTTTTTCTAAGTTTCGGGACGAAACTTATTTTAAGGAGGGAGGTATGAAATACCCCAAATTATTTTTGGGATATTTCTTTAAATAATATTATACTATACTATGTGGATTTGAGAGACCATTAAATTCACATACGATATATAATATAAATTAGAATAATTATATTATTCTAATTTTATCCTCTAAACATTCTTACTATTAAATTTATTTAACTTATAAAGTTAAATTAAATAATATTTTCTTTCCGCTAATATATATGATATATAAATATATATATATATAGATGGATCCATATATATGTATAAGATATAGTCAAATATCTATTTTATTTCTTTCAAGAGGACCCAATAGGAAGGGCCCATTCTCAACCCAAATTCGGGTATAAGGAATTCAGCCCAAAAGTTGGGCCTTTGGAGGGTCCACGGTGAAACAAGATTGGAAGATAGAAATTTTTATTTTTTATTTTTTCCTTCTTCTGGGTTATCTTTATCAGGAGTTCAGATAACTCCAATTGGATCATCCCCAATCTTACCCAACTAGCCGAGATCTCAGAGATTTGAAACAGATCAACCCTTTTCTTCCTATCTGATTCAATCCCAGGCCTATATATATAGAGGGGAGAGGTCCGGTTATCATCATCAATCACAAATCAGTTCACCTCCTCTCTCGAATCCACTGCGCTCCGACGTCTCCGAGCACCACCATCGCCGCATCTCGCTCGCAACCACCGCCAAGCCACTGCAGAAGCCGCCGAGCCGCTGCCTTGCCTGTCACCATTGCCGCCCGAGTTCTGGGATTGCCGGCTCTCGGATTTCCGCCACCATCACCGCTGTTGCCCCGCGACCACCATCGCGCCGCCTTCGACCCTTGCCCGAGCTCAGCCACCGATCGCCGACGACCATCCCAGTCCGAGCGTCGGTCGTCGTCCCCAAATCGCCGCCTGTCGGGAGCAATTGCCGCCGAAGGGTCGTCGTTCGTCCTCGTCCTGTACGTGAATGAAGAAGACGGTGAATTGGGGGTTTTAATCCCTTTTGGTTTTAATTACAAGAACCTCCCCTGTTTTTATTCCAATTTTCGTTTTTGGCCCTTAATTAATTATTTATTAAGTAAAGTGGCCAATATTTCTAAATTGTTCAATCCTTGCCCATTTCAGCGACACCAAGAAATCTCGAAGCACTCACGCCGGATCCCGCTCCACGAGGAATTCATATTGGTATATAATATTTAACTTTATAGAATTAATTCAATTTCAAATTGAGTTAAGTAAAGTTAATTTCATAAAATATCAATATTAATATTCCTTTTTCCGTTGGATTCGATAGGTGCTAAAATCCCGCCTGGTTGTCATCAGCTGATCATCGGAAGTCAAGGCAAGTGATTTCGTTCATCGCCCTTTTGCGTGTTTCGTGATTCTTTTGTTGTGCCTTTTAAATTCTTCCGTGTCGAATGCGGCCCTATGGCCAATTTCCTTGCCAATTTCGATAAATTGCATACCCGTCTGCTTGATGTAATTTATCTTTTTAATCATAAGTTGGCATGAGTTAAATAAATGGGCAATTATTATTACAGTAATTATAGTGTTATAGTATTAAAGGTGATTTGTTTGTTTATAACTCGAGATAAGTAAAGGTTGCCCATTTCTTCTTCCTAAAGTGCATGATATTCTGCTTGTTCTTTCATGCAAACTAGTAGCATGTGATAGTAAGACCCTTTGAATTATCCATGCTTGTCCCCGTTTGATGTAATGTCGTTATTATGATCACCTAGTACAAATTGTTTAAATATGATAAGATAGGCACCATGTGATGCTTAGTTATGTTAGGTTAAAATGCACACCACGTGATGCGAGTGGCTTTATGCCTTTGGCAAGTTATGCAGTAGACTGACTTGCAGGTTGTGGTTCGTTAAGCCACCGCCTTACAAGGTTTCATGAAACACCATCCCGGAATGCATTCTCTGCGGGATGATAAAACAACGATCTGATGTAGGTCGTGGTCCTTGTTAAAGGCCCGACTGGTACCACGTAGTATTATTATTATTATTATCGTTATATTTATTATCGACTGTTAAATAGGTGATCATTTCAGTTATTATACTTATCTGCCTCGAGTATAATTCCATTTCTTATCTTATAATCGATCGATATGATCATCCGAGTCATGTGTGAATTTTTATCATTTTCTTTCAGTTTCTACTATATATATTCGTGTCATTCCCTTAACCTGAGACATACCGTTTTATGGTCACTGTAAGGTTAAAGTCTGAACATTTTCCCTATCATTTGCTAGTCTTTATTGTACTAACCATCCTATTTATTGGATGGCTGGTGTCCTTCGTTCTCACGAAACACCAGACCATATTCCTCAGGTCTAGTGCAAACAACGGAGCAGGAGAGAGTTGAAGAGCGGGCTATTAGTTATTGAATATTTTACTACAAGTTTTGAACCCTTTAAAGTTTCCGCACCGCTACTTTCATTTCATTTATTTTGGGAATTTATTTATACTTTATGGTTTCAGTATTCTTATTACTATTATGAACATATATTTCAAACTAATAAATTTTATTTACTTCCGCCCATTTTATTATATTTAAATTATCATCTTGTTTATGGGAGCATGGTTGCATGTCCCTATAAGCCTCAGGTGGATTCAAAGACATTAAAGTCTGCGGATTCACTGGCGCTGTAACATTCCCTTGGGATTTAAAAGGGGGTGTTACAACTACATGAGACCCTAGATGTAACACAAAAATATTTGGGGTATTTTTTAATGATAAAAAATTTTTAAAAATTATATTCACATTTTATATGTCAAATAATATACATTTGTATATTTGTTTCTTTCAAAATGATATTTTAATGAGCATTATAATTAATATTCTAAAATAATGACTCTTTTAATTTTAATATTTTTTTTAAATATCATTTTATATTACAAAAGTATATAAATATATGTTATTTGACATATAAAATGTGAATATAATTTTTATAATTTTTTATCTTTAAAAAATACTCCAAATATTTTTGAGTTACACCTAGTGTTTCATGTAGTTTTGTAGAGAATCCCTTCTCATCTTGACCTATTGTATTTTGTACTTCTTTTTTCATCTTCTTTTTTCATAAAATATGGATCCCAATCATATAAATACCCCACCCATCCCAAACATCCATTTTGATCCAAATCTTGTCAATATAATCCTCAATTTCAAAGAGGGAAATGCACAAAATAACCCAAAAAACGGTTTATTTGCAAGGTTAACCCAACCGGTTTTAAATTAGGCCAAATCGGATATAGGGTAAAAGGTTCCCCTGGTAGCAGGTAAGTGGGGGGGAATTTGGGCTCCCACGGAGATTCTGTCACCCTCGAAGACAAAGAGATAGAAGACAAAGAAATCAGAGAATAAATAAGCTCTTCAATGGAGCTATTCGATGGAGAGAGGTGGATAGAGGCATAGAGAGAAAGGGTTTTGGATGGGTGACGAGATCCTGTCCTCTCTCTCTCTCTCTCTCTCTCTCTCTCTCTCTCCACTGGTTACAACAGGTGAGGTCATGGGGGATTTTGAGGGGGGAGGGTTAGATTTTGCAATTTATTTGGATAGGGGATAGGGGGTGCAAAGAGGTCCGGGTATTTGGGTCATTTTTGCAAATCCCCCCAATTTCAAATGAGGTTATAAATGTTTAACAATGATCCAAGACCCGAATACCTAAACTATAATCCAAATATACATCAATTTGCTAGGAAAAATCCTACATATATGTATAATCATCTTTTTCTTCCAAATCAACAACCTAAAACGTAATGTTGTTATTTTTGTTATTTTTCATCTATATGAAATAAAAAAAAAACTAATATTAAGCACTTATGAATTTTATTTATAAATAAAAATAAGGGGGATTTTGCAAAATAGCCACGAAAATGGGCTTATTTTGCAAAATATCCACGTTTTGGGACAATTTTGTAAAATGGCCGCAATATAAACCCCTCGTCTCTCTCTCCTATGCGTTCCGTCTCTCCCCGGACCTCTCTCGCTCTCTCGATCTCTTCTCCCCAGACCTCTCTCGCTCTCTCCAACGCCGATCATCTCTCCGAGCCGACGATTCTGCTCATCACCTACACCGATTCGTCTGGTCTTGCCGCAGAGGAGCAACGAGCGAGCAGCCTTCATCACCTCAGATCTGGTGTATTGTAGGTAATTGTCAAATCTTCTGAATATACCGGACTTTTTCTTCGAATTCCATTAATCATTGACGTTTGAGACTTCATCACCTCAGATCTTCGATCGATTGATTTCCTTATCAATCGATCGAAGATCGATTGCTTCCCTCCTATCGTCCGTCTCATTTTCCTTTCTCTAGTCTGAATTTTAAGATTAGATCGACAATCTTATGCTAAAATCAATCGGTTGATTGTTGCTTTAATTTACCTTCCTTGTGGTATGCTCAATTTGCCATTGCTAGTTTGTAGATGAGCTTTTATGTTTTACTTATCAATCGATCTTTGCTTTTGACTGTTTTCCTTATCAATCGATCGAAGATCGATCGATAAGGAACTCGATTTTGTTTGTGATGGCTGCAATTGCTGAATGAAATCTGAAATCTTGTCCTTGTTGTTTTATATTTGTGATTGATAGGTTGTTTTATGTTTTGCACATAACCTGTTTGATTAAATGCCCCAATAGGCCGAGTTTCTTATCAATCGATCGAAGATCGATTGATAAGAAACTCGAATTTTGCTTCCGACTGTTTTATCTTTGTGTTTTTTGCTACTTTAAACTAGACAGGCCGGAACTTTGTGGATAACCATTCTGTATATGCTCGTTCACCATCAATTGCTAGGACGTCGTCAAAGACTACTACTTTGATGCCTCACACCAAAAATTCCGTAAGGACTTACAGTGCCACACCCCCAGCAGAACTTTCATACATGAAATTGAGAGATCAAAGGTTAAGGCAGCCCTTTGTTTAATTCCGCATTCATTTTCAGCATTCAATAATTCCTGTCACTCTAAATTGTCTCCTACATGGATTTGCAGGGTTGCACCAGTACTGGGACAATTAGGAAACTTTAAAGACCAAGAAGATCTTCATGATACTTTTGCTGTTTATGATGAAGTATGTGATGATGAAAATGAGTGAATCTTTTCTTATTGTCGAAGGATTAGCATTTCTAGGCTCTTTTAAGTTTCATAACTCAAGGACATTTCTACTTCAATTGCAATTGGATATGCTACAAGAAGAGAATCAACGGATGCTTAAAATGGTATGCCCCCTACATTTGCATCTTTTTCATATTGACTGATTTTTTATATATATATAAAAGCCATCCTTTGTTTCCAACTTCAACTTGCTGAAGTAAAACATGCCGAAGATGAGGCAAGAGCTAGGGATGTTCTCTATATTTGCTAATGTCTGCAATCTTTTTATCACGCTATTTGCTATCCTTTTTGTCCAGAGATGCATAAAAGGTTCTAAGAACTCGAAGTGACACAACCAATATTCCCTTTGCAGGGTTTGAAAGTATCTCTTATTTTATTATTTTGTGAAGCCTATTAGCTCAAATCGGTAGAGCGTTGTGTACAAACACAAAGATACGGGTTCAAATCCCGTATAGGCTATCATGTTATTGGTTGTGTAAACTTTGGTTGAAGCATTGAGCCACTTGAATTGGAGACAAATAGAATGAAATTAAAGTGTTTCTTGGAGGTGCTGACACAAATAAAAAACAATTGTGCAAATCTAAAATACAGTTGTGCAAATCTAAACTAAAGTTGTGCCAAATCTAAACTAAAGTTGTGCAACTTTAAACTAAAGTTGTTCAACTCTAAACTAAAGTTGTGCAACTCTAAAAAATGTGCTAACATTAAGAAAAAAAAGTGATGACACGAAAAAAATATATACCGAACTACAAAGTTATTACATAGGAAGATGACTCGATTGTAACTAATATCAGCGTTAGCACTAATTATAACTAATATCAGTGTCAATACTAATTGTAATTAATATCAGTGTCAGCACTAATTTTACCATTAGTTGTGCAAAAATAAAGTATAGATGAGCAAAAATAAGAGCATGTTGTGCAATAATTTTTTGAGAAAGTATGAAATTATATTGAGAGAAAATAAGATCATGTTGAAAACAAATTCACAAGTCTCGATTGTTGTGCAACTCTTAAAATAGAGTCGTGCAACTCTTACAACAGAGTCGTGCAACTCTTAAAACAAGAGTCGTGCAATTCTTAAAAGAGAGTCGTGCAACTCTTAAAACAAGAGTCGTGCAACTCTTACAACAGAGTCGTGCAACTATTAAAACAGAGTCGTGCAACTCTTACAATTTGTTGTGCAAAATATAAAGTATTGATGAGCAAAAATAAGAGCATGTTGTGCAATAATTTATTGAGAAAGTATGAAATTATATTGAGAGAAAATAAAATCATGTTGAGAACAAATTCACAAGTCTCGATTGTTGTGCAAAAATAACCTATTGATGAGCAAAAATAAGACAATGTTGTGCAATAATCTATTAAAAAAGTATAAAATTATATTTATAAAAAGTAAGATCATGTTGAGACACAATTTCACAAGTCTCGAATGTTGTGCAAAAATAAAGTATTTGATGAGCAAAAATAAGAGCATGTTGTGCAAAATTTCACCAATCTCCCATGTTATGCAATTATTGTCTATTGATGAGCAAAAATAAGACCATGTTGTGCAATAATCTATTAAAAAAAGTATAAAATTATTTTTACAAAAAGTAAGATCATGTTGAGACACAATGTCACATGTCTCGAATGTTGTGCAAAAATAAAGAATTGGTGAGCAAAAATAAGAGCATGTTGTGCAATAATTTATTGAGAAAGTATGAAATTATATTGAGAGAAATTAAGATCATGTTGAGAACAAATTCACAAGTCTCGATTGTTGTGCAAAAATAACCTATTGTTGAGCAAAAATAAGATGTTGTTGTGCAATCATTTATTGAGAAAGTATGAAATTATATTGAGAGAAAATAAAATCATGGTGAGCACAATTTCACAAGAGAGTCGTGCAACTCTTAAAACAAGAGTCGTGCAACTCTTACAACAACGTCGCGCAACTCGAAAATTTCATAGTGTTATGGATGAAATTTATAGTTTTATTCATACAAACTAAAATCTAATTTGATTCTTCTTAAAATAAAAATCTAATTTGGGCACATTATAATATTATTCTTGCACTTTTTAATCTAATTTGGTTCTTAAACTGTATTTTAAAGTTGCACAACCGTAGTTTAGAGCTGCACAACTGTAGTGTCAGCATCTTTTTCTATTTTGTTAATCAGAGAAAACAACTAGTGTCAACGGTGTTTGCAATTTTAGTGATGAAAACTTTATAACTCTGTCAGCACTCTCTATTCAAGCTTTCATTTAGTAATAAAAAGAGATGAACATGCTTAAATTTCATTCATTGTCCGGTTCTCCCAAAGAAAGAACCACTTATGGAACATCAGTTACAAAGACTTGCTCATGACCTGACTTAGAACATGGATGAGCTAAAAAAAGAGCAACAAACCATAACTAAAAGTAACAGAGGACAACGACAGCCAGTCCCAGATACATAAAGATAGATATATGTTGATTGAGGGTGGAAGATCGCGGTGGATATTCCATTGTTATTTAAGGGTTGTAGACAACAACCAATTCCATTGTTTTTGGTTCAAGGAAGAAAGAATTCCAATATCAGTTCATAAAATCTGAGGTTTCTTGTTGTCAGGCGCATTGCACCATCGCTTCTATAAGTGCCATTACTCTTTTCTGTTGCACAGAATTCATCAACGTTGAGGAAAAAAGGCCTAAATCTTTGATTTACCTAACTATATTAACAAGAAAATTGACAGTAGATGTAAATCAGAAGGAAACAAAAACTAATACAGCAGTACCAAGAGCTTTGTATAAGCTAATATGATTGGCTACTAGTAGGTAGAATCAACATTGTTCATAGCATTTGAAATGTAAGCTAGAGGTGATACCACATAGATAGCCTATGCGGGATTTGAACCCGCATCATTGTGCGTAGAGACATTGCTCTACCATTTTGAGCTAATAGGCTTTGGTGCAAAAATAAAGAAGATAAGCATTATTTAAGAGTTCAATTTAAAGCGTTGATAATTCAAAACCATAGCAAATTGCACGCGATAGAGAAGAGAAAGAGAACTACGTTTGGATAAGACTTAAGTTCAGCTTCAACGTAAGATCCTGCAGCCAACTTCGTGCTAATTTTGGGAAATAATATCCCATTGCCATCGAATTGCTTCAACCAACAAAAAAAAAACAAATCATCAAGCAGCTCCAATTTCAAACCAAAAACAAAAAACAACGATAGGAGAGATCAGAAGTGCGGACACCGCCTTCAATCTCCATTGCTGACGTGAAACTAGGAGCCATCAAAGCAGTCGGCGGCGGGGACGAGGACGGGAAGCAATGGAGGGAGATCTACGACGGTGAATCTGAGAGGGAGATTGGTGCACAACTCTATTCTAGAGTTGCACAACTGTATCTTTGCATTTTCAAGTGATTTTAGTGGCTATATATGCCTACAGGTCTACATAGAAGATGTGTTTGAACTTCCTTTCAAAACCTCTCCTTTTAACATAAAACAAGTAAAAAACATAGTACTAGTTAGAAGCGCACCAGTAAACTGAAAGTTAGAAGTGCACCATACTCCTGCAACAATGTCCTCCACGAGCGCTATAGTCTCGGGAAGAGGATGTACATACAAGGAGGGGGAAGTGTAAGCTTCAAAGATGAGATATATTTATTCAAACATTGCATCTTTATTTTCCCTAAATTAGGTATCAGCCAGTTAACAAAAGATAGAGGCGGACTTACATTTGGATCATCTCCATAACCATACATCATGTGCTGTACTGTTTAATCCAAAACAACATAAGCTAAAACTTGTTATTAAACAGACATTTGATCAGCCAAAGACAAAAGAAACTCACAGTCTTTCTGAAACATTCCTCTCTTGCGCTTAAGGGAAGTATCTGTTGGTTTAGAGGATTCAACTTTAGGCTTAGATGAAGGACCAGCATTAGCTCCACTCATTTTAATGCTAAAATGATGCCTTCCTCCAAAATCCTGCAGGACGGAAAAGGAAATAAACAAATTAGAACTTAAAAGTGAAACACACAATTCTGAATAACGAGTGGTCAGGGAATGGAGAGCTATTCATCAGAACAAGCGTTAACAATCATCAAACTGATTTTTTAGGGGACAGATTATACAGTGTTCTTAGAATTCACAGAAAATCAAAGGTGTGTTACAGAAATGTCATCCCTGGAACAAAAATTGAAAGGAAAGAGCAATAAAGGGCCAGCTGAGAAGCAATGACTAGGTTGTGCGTACACACCAAAGGTTTTTCTCGATTAGTCCCAATTAAAAAGGACTTGACCTCACTACTAATTCGGGGGGAAAAAAGGTTTGGAAAGTACCTAGCAATCGGGCAGGAAGATCTCAGAGGAGTAAAAATCCCAACATAAAATCCAAACCCTAGGTAAAGCAAGAGAGAGATTGTAGATAATTTATCTTGCAGGCGTTGAGGAAGGTGCCCCAGATCAAATGACTCCTGCAAGATATGTGATTGCCATTATTAAACATCAAGCAAAAACAATGTGATCGCCATTATGCTCAAATGCTTGTTTTTGAACTCAAATTGCAACTTAATTTGATTACAAAAACATGAGAGGGATACTGCACAAATGTATAGGTGAATACTTGGATTTTTACTAGCTAGCTTGAATCATAATTTATTCTTTTATGTTGAACAAAGGTATGTTTATATATGTATTAGAACTAACAGGGGAGAGAGTCCCTTATCACTGCACAAATGCACAAATGCACAAATACACTATAATAATCACTGCAATATTGCACAAATCATATATTCATAACCACTATAAATCTGAAATGCAAATACACTGCACAAATCATTGAAATCAATTGACCAGCACAATTAAATCTGAAATGCAAAGAATTGAAGGTCAGATTACAGGAAGAAGATGAGGTTCGATGTATACCTGGGCGAGATGAGCAGCGACACAGAGCGAAGGAGGAGAGACTGGGCGAGAGCTGCGACTCAGCGAGATAGGTCTAGTCCAGATCTTTTGACGGTTACTCCAGCATCTGCAATTGAGAGATGAGAGATTACAGCGGTGGCCGGAGGAGAGACTCGGTGAGATTAGAGTTTGAGATCGAGAATCACTTACCAGAGGAGGAAGTAGACGACAATCACTTACCAGAGGAGGCGGCGGCCTGAGAATGAGAAGATGGAGGCGCGGAAACTGACCGAGAGAGCAACAGTTGATCGGGAGAGAGCCAACAAGAGCACCGACGCCACCTTGAGACGTTCCTCCATATTCGCCACTGAACTCGACTCCTGTTGGGCCACCGCCAACGACAACACAGTGCAGGAATCCGGCCAGTGACTCCAGCAAGATCCAAGGCGGATCTTCCGTCGGCGATATAGGAGAACCGGTGGCGTTGGAAGAGACCGAAGCAGAATTCTCGGCGGAGGCAGCGACTGAATCGGCGGCTTCGCAATCGCACACAAATCGAATCCGAATGGATTCTGAGTCGGAATCGGAGCCTGATTCTTCTAGAGTCTCGTGCGTGAGCCAGATCGATATCGGAAGAGGTGATTCTCGATTAATTTCGCTGGAGCAGGAGGAGGAGAAGACGGGGATGCAGGAGAGAGAAACGGGGAGAAGGAAACAGATCAAATTAGGGTATAAATGATGACCATTTTGCTAAATTGTCCAAAAACGCGACCATTTTGCAGATACGTCCAAATAAAGTGTCTATTTTGCAAATTTTTTCTAAAAATAAATGAGTTAGAAAAAGTGAGGAACAAGGTAACCCAATAGTTGCAAGGGTAACCTCTAAAGAACAGGTAGAAAATAATTTAGAAAAAAATATAGGGTGATTTTGGTAGAGGGCCTTTTTTGAATATTCAATTAGCCACTTAGCCCCTAAATCAATTTAATTAATTTTGCCCTAGCCCTCTTCCCAATAGGGTGGGTTGGTCAATGGTCAACCGTTTGACCATTGACCGGTCAATGTTGACCAACCCATTTTGATGCCAACTTTTTTTTTTTTTTTTAAATTTAGTGATGCCATATTTTACCGTTTTGATGCCAAAATTTTACTATATTTTATTTTCACTTTGATGCCACTTTTTTATGTCAATTTTTGATAATATTTTTTTTTATCGTGATGCCATATTTTTGATGATATTTTTTCAAAGTAGTATTTTTGATGACATTTTTTTCTTTAATGTGATACAAAATTTTCAAAATGGCATCAATGGTCAACGTGACATTAGAGTAAACAAAAAATGTCATCATAGTTTAAAAAAAGTGTCATCCAATAATTTAATTAGAAAAGTGGCATCAGAGTGAAAATAAAATGTAATAAAATTTTGGCATCAAAACGGTAAAATATTACATCACAAAAAATGTCATCAATGTTTTAAAAAAGTGGCATTAAAAAAAAGTCATCCAATCATTTCATTAGAAAAGTGACAATAAGGTGACAATATTTTGATTCCACGTTTTAAGCTCTTATGCCATCAATTATATAAAATTGTCACCATAAAATTTTGACATCAAAACGGTAAAATATGACATCACTAAAAAAAAAAGTTGGCATCAAAAAAAGAAAAAAAAAAAAGAAAAAAAAGTTGGCATCAAAATGGGTTGACCATTGACCGTTTAAGAGGGCTAAGCATGCTAAAAAAACAATTAATGGGCTAAGCATGCTAAAAAAACAATTAATGGGCCTATCTAGCTACCCAAATATACTTAAAGGTCCATTTGAACAAAATCCCTCAAAAATATATGAGGTGTCAAATTAGGATAAGGGGATAAAAATAAAAAAGAGGAAGAGGTAACCCATGGTTGCTCATGCTCTAACCCCCGTATTCCTTGAGCAGTTTCTCAGCCATGTAGGATAAACTTAATTTGTTGGAGGGTGACATGGAGGCATTAATGGTTGAAATAAGGAAGGAGGCTCTCATCTTTTGACATCTGGATTCTAGGTATTTGGTGATGCCATGTAGGAGAGGTTTGCTTCTGCTTTTAGGTGTAGTATAGATATATGATATATTTATTATGTTAGTTTACTAAAATAGCCAAGCATAGATGGGTTGTGGCTACATAATATTTTTATAAATATTTTTAGGCTAAAAAATAATATAGATATAAATAAAATAAATATTATGAAATAATTATTTTTAATATAAATAATTTTTTTCACAAAAAAAAATCGAGATATAAATAAAATAGCACTTATCAAATACTACATATTTATCTATTAATATTTTGATAAGTATGACTATGAAATATTTTATATTTATATTTTTGTCAATCAATTAAAATATATACATAGATCATAGATAGATGGTGGCTTATATAATTGAATAAATTATGACAACATATTATTTTATTATTTTAAAATAGCACTTATAAAATACTAAATATTTATCTATTAATATTTTTTGTAAGTATGACTATGAAATATTTTATATTTATATTTTTGTCAATCAACTAAAATATATAGATAGATAGAGATGTTCATGTATGTATGTATAGATTCATATATCCAAGATGCGGTGTCCGGGTATAGATTAATATATGTATAGATTCCTAATATAATCTATATACATAAGGTAAAATAAAATAATTATTTAATCTTTTTTAATTATATAGAATAGAAATATCTTATTATTATTATTATTATTATTATTATTCCATCTATCCAATTATATGAGTTAATAGTAAAATAAAATAATTATATAATCTTTTTTAATTATATATATTAGAACTATCTAATTTTTTTTTATTAGATTTCCTTTTTGATAGGAGAAAGCTTTGCGAGATGCAATCACGCGTCGCCACGTAGGTAGATGCACTCACACACTGCCACGTAGGCAACAATGCATCGGTTTTAGTATATGTATATATAGATAGATTAATCTAAATCTAAATCTAAATATAAATAATTTATTTTACTAAAACAATAATATATAAATAAAAATAAACTAAATAATATCTACTAAATAATTAATTTTAACATAAATAATCATTTTCTCAAAAAATAATAATCTAAATATAAATCAATGACATATATACAATACTTTCCAAAGTCTAGAAAGAGAGTTTCCATCCCTAGAAACCCAAAACCCAAAACACCACCACCAAAATCAGACTCCGCCCTTCATCACCACCATCTTCACCAATCAACACCATAATCATCAACACCACCACCTTCACCAATCACCACCACCATCATCAATAGTAACAAGGTTAGGGGAACAACCGAGATCTACAATCTCAATCCAAATTAAATTTTGGGAAAAATTCTAACATTGGGTAACCCCCATATTAACAATATTAATCAACAAAATAAATGGATGACCTCCCACAAACTCTAATTCAGGGAAATCTCCCACAATCTTTGCATTACAGTCGCATGTATCGCTTCGACCTCAAAACTAGGGGGAGTGTTGTGTTAGGATAACTCATGGGTGACTCCTTCAACACAACCAATCTGCCACAAGCACCGGGGTGAACCCCGTCATCTCCTCCATTTGCTGCTATTGTAGTTCTTGGTCTGAAACCTCCTTCGAATCCCTGCGTCGGTTCCATTTCAACATCAAAAACCCCTCCACACCAAATCAAACAAACCCCAAGAAATCAATTGGGATATTACCCAACCCAACATCGGCGTCTTGAATCGGACATTTCTTTCGATTTGTGTCTCACCGAGCCTAGATCTACCGGTTGGAAGAATTTTGTTTCGGGCTTCCGTAGGTCATCCACTCCCTTTCGTTTTGGATGCATCACCAACGCCACCACCACTTCTAACCTTTTGATTTGTTGGCGCGGATCTTCTCAATATAAACCCTCAATTCTAGATCTGACCTTATTCGACTTTTACCTGACTCTTTGCCGGTCCGATGTCACACCGCCTATCTATCGCCTCCTTCCTTTCGTTACCGTCACCCACCACCGTCCAAGATCGGTGTCTGGACTAGGGGTGTGCAGAAAAACCTGACACGACACGAAAAAACACGAGACGAAAATCACACGAACCGAGAAAACACGATTGTAAACGGTCCGTGTTCGGATCAGCCATATCAACTTGTCGGATACCCGACACGAACCGTTTTTTTTTGTATATATATATAACTAGCTTAGTACCCCGTGCATTGCACGGATCTTTGTTTAAAAATATATGTTTATATAATTTCATTTATCATTGTTGACATAAATATTATAAGTATTACGAAGTAACAAATAAATAAGCATTCTCTAACACATTGAATAATGAAAAAAATATAAAAATTCTAAATAATAATAAGAAACTTTAATAATTGGAATCGAATTGAGCTAATTAAAAATATTATAAGTATTATTAAGTAGTTAAATAAAAGCAAAAAAAAAATAAAAATATAAGCCCTTCTTTCATGTGTTCGACTTTGTTTAAATAGTTTTTTTTTTTGTAATGGATGATTGTATCTTCGAACCCTGCACATCATTTGTAAATTTAAATGTTTACACATGCAAATAAATTTAGTGTAAAAAAACTAATCAATTGTTAAACACAATTAACTTTTCATCTATTAAAATCTTGTCAATCCAATGAACTTGTTCAGGATCATTGTAGTTTAGTGATCTTGATATTCTTAATATACCAACAATAATATTCCATCGGATTCATCTAGTGTTTAGTTTTTGTAGTAGTAACTCATCTAGGTAATGAAATTTTCGATTGCTAATGTCAATGTTTTCATCGCCTCCAAAAAAATGAAAAGATGAATTAATCCTTGTAATGTCCAATAACAAAAATATTATATATGTAAAACACACGCATAAACTAAATATTTAACATACCTCTCTTTTGAACTTTCCTACCTTCCTATTGTTCTTCTCTATGAACACCTTACCTTTAGTATTTGTCATCGCGGGCGATCTGAGCTAGCTTGGTTCTACTCCTTGTATTGGCAAATAAAGAGCGGCCATTCTGGGGTTCGAACCGGGGACCTATGGGTACTACCCACAAGTCCTTTCCAGTGAGCCATTCCGGAATGGTTAGCTTGGTTCTACTCCTTATTTTCACACGACATACAGTACACTACACTCAAAAGTCAATAAAAAAATATATAAAACAAATTGCAATAGAATCCAAACAATAACATAATTTGCAATTAATTGGATTTGGTTAGTTAGTTGACTGATGAGATATGGTTATATCATGAGTTAATTAATAGGAATATATATAAGAGATTTGGTTGGTTAGTTAGTTAACTGAATGCAGATTTGTTTATATCTAAGTTAATTAATTAAATAATTAAAACACATTTTAAATCGGATATGGCATACCGACCACCACTTTCCACCAACAAAAAAAGATATGGCAGATCACTTAATATTAATTAATTAAATAGATTCAAAATATTGCACATATTTGCATTTATCCTCAGTTTGTTATTAATTATTATCTTTGCAATTTGTTATTAATTGTTATCCTTAATAACTTTTAATTGGATTTGTAAAATAACTTAATTAATTTAATTACTAATTAAAAATCCATACTTTAAAGGAGAAGACGTCACATGAGTTAGGCGACTTCTCCTTTAGTATTGATACAAGATTCAACCGACCTACACATTGCCTCAAGGCTTAGCAAATCTAATGATTAAGGTCATGACAAATTATTATTATCAAGTATAATAAATATGGAGTCATTGGTATGGCTAGTTGTCGGAATTTGAAAAACAACCTACATTAGTCACATAATTAATGAAGTGAAAGTATGGTTGGAATGCAATGCAACTGAATTCTAATAAACCAAAAAATGGGAAAAAGAGATTTCATTAACAATTGCATATATTTCAAATCAAACATAATAAAGGGTGACCGAACCAAAAAAAAAAACATACTAAAGGGGGAGACGGTAATTCACATCAACAACGGCAAGCTACAAACATATAGATATTAATTTTTAGATAAATGTGAGTGCAAGAGAATAGACAACTGGTAATTGGATTACCTATAACATATTTAACACATTTATTTTAATGAAAAAAGAATTAAGATTTTGAAAATATAGGGAAATTTTATCCCAATAGAGAAATGAAACCCGACCCTCTTAAGTAAAAAGGGTATAGAAAGACATTAATAGTTTAATTTGTAAATTATAATTAGAGAATATAAACTTGTACATTACTCAGCTCGAAAACTATAACATTATTGAGTGGGGGTAAAGTCGATTCTCAAAGTTTTACTTTTTTTTTGAGGTCAATTCATGCACATACTAATTAAGAGCCAATTCAAATAAATTATAAACAAACAAACAAACAAAGTAGAAAGATAAAATGCTAAAAATTAGAGCGATGACAAGATTGCAAGAAATTAAATTAAATTAGAACGATCAATATAAACTTACAAAGGGGAAGACAACACTGCTAGAGAGATGGTAGAATTTATAGAATTGAAGACACAAAGATATTTTTGTATACGAATCTTATTGAAAATATCTTATATATATTTTGTTAGTTATTTAAGTTTATACAAATTGTTATTCAAATTCAAAATTGCAATAATATCCAATTCAAAATAATTTGAATGAAATTAATAAAAAGAAAATCAGCCGGTTAAGATTTAGGGAAAAATGAATGAATGAATTAATTATGTATTTAAATAAGTAATTTAATTTATAATAAATAATTAAAAGAAAACGAATTAGATTTTGTTAGTTATTTAAGTTTATCTGAATTGTTATTCAAAATTCAAAATTGCAATAATATCTAACGTACCACTCCTTTGAACCTTTCTCTTGATCCTCTCTATGGGCGTTTTGCCATTATTATTTGACATAGCAAACGATTAGATATAGATCGATCTGTACACCTCAATTGATATATCCTGCAACGATTACGTTGGAAATAACAAGCATGCAATGAAGTGAGCGGCGATAGGCTACTGTTAGCTAAATCGAACTAACAACAATCAGTTAACTAATTAATTAATTAATTAATTAGGTGACCAAGCAAGCATTCCCCATCTCTACCTGTTAGGCGTGCCTCCATGAGCATCTAAAATGTGACCAAGCAAGTATTCATCATCTAATATATATCCTGCAAATAGTAGAACATTATCTCTCTAATAAGTTAATTAATTAATTCGGTTATTAATTTATTTAGATAAGATCTCTAATAAATAAATAAATAAATAAATAAATTCGGTTTATTTATTTATTCAGATAAGGTAAGATCTGCACTAAGATTTGGTTAGGATCTAAACTTATCTAATTGAAAATTAAAATGACAAACATTTTAAATAAATCAATTAAAATTAAAAAACCATTAAAATAATTCGATTAATCTAAAAAATAAAAAAATGCTACATTAAAGGAGAAGCCACCACATGTCGTAGGCGACTTCTCCTTTAGTATTATAACTAGTTTAGTATCCGCACTTTTGTGCGGTCTATTTTTTAAATTAATACATTTAATATTAAAAAATGTATAAAAAATTTTGTAAGTAAACTTTAAACTCTAAATGCCCCTTACATCTAAATATTGTTAATTATTATATAGATAGAGTAGTATATAATTACTTTAGATTTTGAAATTAAAAAAAAAAAAGATAATTAGTTCTAGTTATGGTTGAATTAAGATATTCATCGGATAGATACCGTGTTTTCCGAATTGTTTGCTATTTGCCGATAATAAATTTTTATTTATAACCATATGTATTCTTTTCACTGATCAAATTTGACATAGATAACAATCAATATTCTTTTCACTTTTTAACCATAACCATATTTGACATAGATATCATATGGATCAATTATTTTAATAATATTTTAATAAATTCGGGATAATTCATAGCAATTAAATGTGAGATTTTGATTTTGTGGTTTGTTAATAATTAAGTAAATATTTTTATTGTTTATATTAATTAAGAAAATCAAATTAATTAATTAGTTAACCAATTAAACATATACTAACGGAGAAGGTGCCACATGGTTAAGATGACTTCTCATTTAATATTATATATTGATATTCCATAGGATTCGCATGATGTTTAGTTTTTGTGGTAGTAAGTAGTAACTCCTCCAAGTAATGAAATTTTCGATTGTTACCATCAAAGTTTTCACCGCCTGAAAATAAAATAAAAGATGAATTATTGTAATGTTTGATAATAAAAAGATCATATTAGCTAATATATTTTATTTTAGCAAATATATATGACATATCCTAATTAATCTAACATTAAATCAATATCTTAATTGATATCCCTTATTCCGTTTGCCACCGATAATAAAAAAAAATCTACTAATTAACAAATCTTAACAATTAATAATAAATCCTACTAATTAAAAAAAAGATAATTTAACATAAAAATCTAACAAATCTTAACAAATCTGACTAATTAACAATTCTTACTAATATATATATATATATATATATATATATATATATATATATATATATATATATATATATATATATATATATATATATATATATATATATATATATATTAGTAATCATATAAGATGTTTCTCATAAAATATTAATAGGTCTATTAATTTCAAGGTTTTATATATATATATATATATATATATATATATATATATATATATATATATATATATATATATATATATATATATATATATATATATATATATATATAAAAGACGAGATTTTCTAACTAACAAATCTTAACCATTAATAACAAATCCTATAATTTTTTTTTAAAAATCCTACTTTAAATGAGAAGCCGCCACATGGGTTAGGCGACTTCTCCTTTAGTATTATAAATTGATATAAATATAGATATAGAATTACTATTATATATTTCCCCATGAGACAAGAAGATCTAATGGCATACTTGGTCAAGGGTAACAGAGGTTTTCCTAACACGTGCAGTAGGTCTAGGGATCGAATCCCTCTTCGGAGGCCATCAACCCCTCTTCGGAGGTTAGGTCTTCTTCTCGACTGCGGTGCTCCTTGTCGATGGGTGGCATCGTGGTTGATTGAGGCGCTTGTTCAGCCGGGGCTTTAATCTTTTCTGTCTCCGATGCGAGTTCATAAAGCAAAATCCAGGACACTAATCGTGTTTACTGGTGGTCTCTTTCTCTGATTGAGTGTTTGTCGTCTACACTTTAAATCTCAAATCTCCCTTTCGTATTTTCTCTAATTGAGTTTTGAATTCGAAATCCTGGGCACGAATCTCTCTCTCTTGCTTCCTCCCCCGCCGGCGAGCTGTTCAGTGCCGTTGTCGGCTCGGCTATCGACCTCTCTGGTTGTCTTCGGCGGCGTCGCTTCCCCGCCTGCCCTCTTAGGCTCTCTGATTTGGTTCCACACGGTTTCTTCCTCCGCCTCGTGGCTCCTCGGTCACACCCTCTCAACCTCACACCTTCTCGGCTCCTTCGCCTCTCTGCTGGCGCCATGACTCTGACTCGGGATGGCGCGGCTGTGAATCCCCCCCTCCCTGGTGTTCCGCCATCCCTTTCCTGGTTTGGTGTCGCCGGAGAGGCGGCGTTTTCCATCAGAGGGATTACTGATAGGCTACTGCTGGCTACTTTGGCTTAGGGTTTCCTTGGACTCTTGGGCCCGAATCTAAATCCCATGACATGTCCTTTGGGCCCAAGGTTTTGCCTTGGGCCCAAAGTTGACCCGTAGAAAAATTGGAATAATTTAAATAAAATTGAAAGGAGTGAATTATAATAATTACTTAATATAAATAATTCCCATCGGGGTTTGCAGTTTTCTCGCCTGGGCTTTTGGTGTGTTCGGTACAAGTGTTGTGTGGCTCTACGTTTGGCTTGACGGGATTTTCTGCTCCGTTGATGAGGTTCTGGCAGTCGGAGTCGGGATAGGTTGAGGTCGTGATAATGTGTATCGAGGCGTCTCCTTTCTCCGGAAGAATGTTTCCTTGGAGGTTCGTCTTCACTACCCGCAGGTGACTCCTGATGTGCCACTGACCTACGGTGCTGCTTCTGGGCTGCGCTTGGCTTCGTCTTTCGTCTACGTCCTCGTCTTGTTCGGTGTAGTTGTGTTTTGTTTAGTCTTTGTAGAGTTCTGGCTTGTATTTTGTGTAACGGCCCAGAATTATGATTTCCGGGTTACGTTTCAAGGGATAAAACCCCTTGTTCGGATCTTGCAATTCAGGTCCGGGTCGAGGTTTCAAACTCATTTTAAGATTAGTAGAAAGAGGGATTTCAAACCCTAAAAGCCACGAAGGGTCGTTGGATACCCTTAACCTATCTTAAGACTATGTCGCGAAATTCAATTCAAATAAAAGTAAAGCGGAAGCAAAGTTAAGATACAAAATGTCACGGCAGAGCCGGGTCAAAACCAAAACATAAGCGAATGATTACCATTTATACCAAGTTAGAGAATTAGCTAAGTTCTTCGATTCGTCGAAAGGAACCCCGTCATATAGACATCGAGCACTCAAAATCTGCAGAAAATACCTTTAAAAGAAGAACGGGGAAAGGAGTCAGATCGAGCCACTCATGCGGGACCGGCAGTCCTCACTGATGCCACATAGTATGTGCTATACCTAATAAAGATGCTCTAATGCAGTACGAAAGTCAAACACACTAACATGCTCCTGGTTATAATAATGTGTAAAAATACTGTAAAGGGCCCAAGACAATGCCAAGTGGCATATTCCTCTCCTACCTCCACCCCCTTCCGATAGGGCGGAGACTGGCCAGTTCATGAATGCATTCCATCATAATCGGGGGGCACGCATGCCTAACCCGCTCCACAATAAAGCCCGCAGGCATCTCATAATATAAGGAAGTTCATGACTCGATTGACTCAGAGTACCCGATGAGGCTGGGCTACCCTATGACCCTAGCAAAGACTCTAGGACTATCACGGATAACGGCCGTTCTGTTTCAAACGCAATAAGTAAGCAGATGCTCATTCAATTAGTGCAACCTAACAGGATACTACATGGCATGCTTTTATGCATATGCAACACCTAACATAAAATACAACAACAGGCATGAATGTCCAACCTGAGTAAGCCCCCTAGGGAACTTACCTGAAATGCCGAACAACAAGATAACACAAACAAGGGCCCAGATACAAGTCCAAAGCAATCCAAAAGCACTACACACCTATCATCAAGCCATTGTCATAAGCTACCGAGCCAACATTCACACATACGAAACCCAAGTTCTCAACATACTCAAAACCAATCGATAGTAAAACTGTTTTCAATACCTTTCCGATACGATAAACATCAACCAAAACCATTCTTCAAATCAAACTAATCGTATTTTCCAAACTCTTAAATCTCAAATTAGATCAACTCATTTTCAAAATAATTTCCCAAATCCTATCTGGTCAAGATCCATTTATAAAACATTATCCTTTAAATCCACTCATTATTATTATTATTATTTTATCAAACAAATCTGACAAGGTTAGATCATTTCCAAAAATCCTCTTCTTTTAAACTTTATTAAGTTCAATTCCATTTCTCAAATCAAGTTCCAACCTTTAAAATCCTTTTCCAAATCCCATTTTAAAATCCAAGTCTAATAATATAATAATTCTTAAATCTCAACAATAATATTATATTTTTAAATCTCATCATGATATAATATATACTATTCCATTTAATATATAATCCATTCAATAATATATTTTCCGAAATTCATTTTAACCTTAAAACAATATACATTAAATCCCAAAATGCATTAAGTAAATACTCCCAAGAAATCAGGCCCAGAAACAAAATAGGCCCATATCTTTATCAAAATCGGATCCAGCCCACCCAACTCAACCCAAGTCTCATTTTTAAATGAACCGAACCAGAATAAAAGAATAAAAACTGAACCGAACCCAAGGAAAGAAAAAGAAAACTGAACCCTTGACCGTACTGTTCATCACCCCCTTCAACGAAATCCCTGGGTTCGAAAATTGGAAGAAGGAAGAGGAAAGGGGGGAGCTTGCCGGCGACGACCTAACTCCGGACACCCCTTCCGGCACTAAGGACCAAAAATCGAGCAGGAAAGGGAAGAAGGAGATGCTCACCCAAGGTCTTAACTCGCCGGGAAGCTCGTCGGTGGTGCCGCGGTTCGTCGACGGGATCGGGTGAATCGACCTAAAACGGAGGAAGGAAGCTCAAAGGTGGCTCTTTTATGCGGTTTCGAAGCTGAAGGAGGGAGAAAGGAGGAGCCTTACCGCGCTTGAATCCAGATCCGGGGAGATGTGAGGGAGATGGCAACGACGGCGGCTCGGACTGCGCTTGGGTGCTCGGAGCTACTGGTCTCGTGGAAGGAGGAGTGAAGGAGCAAGGTAGGAGCTGGACTCCTCGGCTCGGCAAACAGGGGAGATGCGAGAGGGTGGCTCGGCCTGGGGGGAGGCTGACGGCAGTGTGGCGGTGGTGCAAGGATGGTGGTGCAGTGGCGCGGGTGAGCAGGCGGCAAGAGAGTTCAAAGGGAGTGAAGAGGAGGAAGATAGGGTGATGCTGTGTGAAATGGGCTACAAATCTCAGATCTAAAGGTTGAATCAATTGGTCCTTTGGTCAAAATTGTTTGTTTGTCAAATTAAGTAAATCAATTAGAGAAGGGGGATTTGTAGATAGAATTTTACCCAATTAAGGGGTGATGACTTGGAATGGATAAGGATGAGAGAATATGACGAAATTGATCTACATCTGATAAAAATTGGACCGGAATTCACTCTAAGAATTCAAGTTAGATTTATTAAATTTAGGACGAGTTTTCCTTGAAAAATCCAAATTAAATCCGTTTTAAATTCATTTTTAATTTTCTTTTCCCAAAAATTAAGATTGAAAATCCGAGCCTTTACACCATCCACCTCTAAAAACAAGTCTCGTCCTCGAGACTAAAACTAAAAGAAAGTAAGGGATGGAGTTTGAAATTAATGAGTCCAAGGACCATGTCCAAGGATCTTGTAATCATCTCGGTTGCGTCTTCCGGGATTTTCACAACATCCTAGTCACGGTCGTGACATCTCCAATTGGCCTTGACAAGTATGCAATAAGTGCCCCTATCACATCCTCGCTTCGACTTTTCGGAAGTACCACAACTCTCTACAATATCATCACTAGGTCTTAGCAAGCACCCTACAAGCGCCCTCATAAAATGCTTGTATCCACTTCGTGAAGTATCATAGAATTGCCCGGGTTTGAAATGTTTCTAATGGAATTCCGCAGTTGAAAAAGATTGGCCTCAAAATCTTCGAAATTCTCGGTAACGTTTATTCTTTCAAAACCAGTTATTTCCTTTCTATATCGTTCAAAATCTTCATATCCGACGTTTAACCAAGAACTTTGCACCAAACAAGTCAAATCCCTTTAACTCAAGATTTCGTCAAAAATCTCCTAAAACCAAATCAGTTTTCCGCATATCAATCAATCAAATTCATAAATCAGGAGGTGGAATCATCCACCTCTAAGGGCTAATCCCATATTCTCTTCCTAGTTTCCAAAATCATTCAATCCTCACTCTCAACTCAATATGAAACATAAGCCAATCAACTCATCAACTCATAACATCATTAGCCATCTTTCACATGGAAAAACTCAACACCAACCATGATAATCTCAACCAATTGACATCTTAATATCAAAACATGTTTTCTCATAACATAAATCATACCATCCTTTCAAAACACGCCAAAACCAACAACAAAACATCAACATCACATCACAAGTAGTAGAGTATATCTATATCATATTGAAGGCATAACGAGTGCATAATCGAAGTCTCATAACTTATCACGCAAGCACACATGTCCAAAAATCAACGGGTTAGATGTTATGGGGTTAGTACGTCAGTACGCATCAAATCTCACAATCGCATATCGATATCGCAACACAAGTAGAACATATTCATCACGTTAATATATCAACACAGCCTGGTCATGCTATTAAGATTCAGAAAAAGGAAGATCAAGCAGTATATAAATCACCAAAATGTCAGCATGCTCTAAAGACATCACCTTAACTCATCACAATATCGAATGACAATCATTTAGAAATCATGCACCATTATCTCATATATACTAATCATGATCATGCTTCAAGTCATATTCATCATTTACATAACCAATACTCATGCTTGTCAACCGTATAGTACACATCATGCTTACTACCACATATAAAACATCATGCTTCCACATAATAGCACATCATTATCTCATAGTTCATACGCATCATTACTTCATATGTCATATCACAGCACGTCCTAACATGCTTCTAAATCAATATAACAGGATATCAAAGTATTAATATATCATGGTAACACTTGTCACTACCAACTAGATTTTAATATTGCATATCAACATGTAATTCCATGTCAGGTTCATCATGTTCGTTATCTATCATTATGCCAGCAGATATAAATAAAAAAAAAATCAAGAAAACTCCTCACATCATACCAGTCAAAATAAAACACAATCCCCACTCTCAAGCCAAGATTAATCCTCTTCTAGACTCAACAACACGAACTCCGACAAAATCCCCTGAAGAAATCCCAATTCATTTCGATACTCCACTCTCACCCCTCATTCCATCAAGCACTCCCACACACCATCCACCCGTAAGATTCCAACTCCTATCTCTAACTTCACACCCGAGAACCTCTCATACTATATCCTTAATACTCTCAAAAGTCATTCCTCACACTTCATATACTACCCAAGACATCACAAGCATCATACCCTGCCAATCACATGCATCCCTCTCTCGCGTCTTACCTCGTAATACCATCGATCATTCTAACCGCCTAGAATTCTTTTACCACTCATCAACCACTCTACAAGAGAACCCTCACCCACAAGTTCAAGAAGAAGCAATCATGGAAATTGTTACACATAATGACCACATCATATCAACTAGCATTTATATCAATAACATCAATAGTTCAGCATTAAACATTGCAACTGCGTCGATAAATCTCAATTTACCGTCATGCTCAATCCTTATTACAAATCATCATATATGCACATAACCAAGTCAAGCTAGCAAGTTTCATCATAATCTTATCTAATAAACAATTCAGGTTCTCAACATTTGCATTTCACATTTTATAGGCAAGAAATTTAGATCATGCTTAACAACTCAAAGTATCAACACATCAAGACATCATGGCACATTCGAACTATAAAGCATCAAATCATATCATCATAGACAACAGACAATCAGACAACAGTCATCACCAAGTTAGCACATCAACACGTAAGTCCCATCGCCAGGTCAGTGCCACATCATCAACAAATTCAGAACGATTAGCAATTCGAACGGAGGACACTCCCGCCTACAAGTTCTATCGTACTCGGTAACCGCAATCCACAAAACGTGTTCGTCCTGCCGACATTGTTGATCCTGAGGCCCGTGGGTTATGGGCCCACGCTTCTTTTGCGCTGCTCCATCGCTAACTAACTTCTTGTTTCCTTTTTCATGCGGTCGCTCGTCCAAGTATCGCAGAGAAGTCTAAGTTAGCAGAGATAGGGGAGTGACAGGGACGGGAAACCCAATGTTCACTTCGGGAATACAGGTTTGTCTGACCTTGAATTTTTTCCTAATAAAAAAAAACACACTGTACATAATGCAAGAGAAGGGGAACGACAACACTGTAATAGTGTAATGCACACACCGTACGTAATACATACACATACAATATTATATATGTGTATATATAGGAGAATAGGTAAAATATAAAAAAATTATATATTTATATGTTTTTTTTATCATGAAAAAATTTGAGGTCTGATATACTTGAACCTCGAAGGCCGACAAGTCAGTAGTCGGGTAACCGGCCGTCTAAATAAACATAAAAATACATGCACGAACTCCACAAAAGCGAAACTAAACACAACTAAACCGAACAAGACGAAGACATAGGCGATGGACGAAGCCAAGCACTAACCTAAAGCAGCACCGTAGGCCAGCGGCACATCAGGAGTCACCTGTGCGCAGCGAAAACGAACCTCTAAGGAACCATTCTTCCGGAGAAAGGAGAGGCCTCAATACGCACTACCACGACCCCAACCTATCCCGACTCCGACTGCCTGAACCCCATCAAACGGATAAGAAAGTCCAGTCACGCCAACAGAAGAGCCACACAACGCCTGAATCGAACGCACCAGAAACCCAAGCGGAAATAACGCAACCCCACTGGGATTTATTTATTTTATTTATTTTTAAAAATACTTTTTAATTTAATTTAATTTATTTTTATATTAATATTTTCCACGTTCGGGCTGCTTTGGGCCCAAGCCTTTGCACAAGGAAAGGCCTATTAGGCAACCTGCAGACTACCTATGGGGTAGGGCCAAGGATACCCAAGGTAGCGAAGCAGGAGATGCCGAAAACAATTAAAGCGAAGCGGCGACCAGCACCGGAGCAGGCAAACTGTACGGAGGAATTGCCGCCGGACCAGCCCAGGCAACCACCGAGAGGAAGAAATAGAGATGGAGGGGAGAGCAGGCCAGATGAGGGTCTCCAAAGAAGACGGGATCGATAGGGGTTCTCCTATATGAGGGTTTTCTAGACCCGACAAAGCCAGACCCGGCGACCAAGCCGCCGACCACCCACCACTGAGAAGGCGGCCGGAGAGGGATGGAGGAACCAAAGCCGGATGAAAGTCTCCAAAGAAGACGGGTTGAAGACGAAGCCGATTACAGGCTCGAGAGCCACACCACAAAAGGCGGAAATGAAATCTAAGAGTGTAGCCCCAATTGGACCCGGGAGATTGAGAACTGGAGAAGGAGACCAAGGAAACATCCAAAGCGCCAACTCAAAAACAGTCACTAAACGAAATTTGACGGAGGATTAACGGAATTAGGGTTGTAAACGAGCACGAACCCCGACAGGAGCCACACCGAGACAACAGCTTGGCGGAGACCCAACTGCGCGGAGACGGCTAGATATGTGCTAAAGTGGGCATCGACCACCTCAAAAACACTCACTAAATAATAATAATGTAATACTATATATATATATATATTGTGTATATATATTACATACGTAAACACTGTGTGTATATATATATATACACACTACATACTGTAATTTAGCCATATATAGACATACACTACATGCTCCACTGTAAGGCCATATATATACACACTACAATACTACATCAGTGTTTATATACATGTACACACGTATATATGCATACGCATATATGGGAACCTGCAAAATATAAAAAATTATACGTATATATTTATTACGCCTTTGAGAATTGCAATATATACATGAAAATTTTGAGTTATTTTATAGTTTTTTTATTTGAGGGACAAGGCCCGTCCCGTCCCAGTCCCGCAAAAATTACGCGGGACGACCTTCGTCCCATCCCGCGCCTACCCCTACATAAAACAAACTTTGGGTTAAGCAATTAAGCATAAAAACGAAAAATTTACCCAAAATTCACGATGTAGTAGAAAAAATCAAGAATATATAATAAAATAATGATAATGAGCTTTTCCCCAACCACATAATTAGAATCTACACTGTCCCCACTGTATAAATAAAATAAAACAAGGGTAAAGGAAGGAACTCGCCGAATAACGCGATGTAGGGTCGAAATTAGGGTTGTAACCGATTTTCATAAGTCAATATCGACCAGATATAACTCGATATCGACTACAATTAGTCGGAATCCGAGTGTAGTGAGGTGGTCGAAATTGAGTGGCTTTGGTCGATATCGACCACCGTACTCGATATCGAGTATAGGTAGTCAAAATTGACCAGCTTCTGTTTCTCTTCATTTACTGGTCGGAACCACAGGGGTCGAAATTGAGTGGGTTTACTCGATATCGACCAGTTTCTTCTTCTCCTCACGTTTCTGGTCGAAACCGCAGAGGTCGAAACCGACTAGTTTTGGTCGATATCGACCAGTTCTGTCAAAATTCCTGCTCGATTTTGTTTTCCGACCTGTCTAAAAATATCAACAAAAGATACTTTGCACGAAGTAAAAGAGATATAAAAATATAAAGTAATGTAAAAGAAAAGAAAAAAAACACTAGCGGGTTGCCTCCTGTAAGTGCTAGGGTTTGAGTCGCTAGCTCGACCTACTTCCCTTTAAGCATTAGCCTGGCTCATCTTTGTCCGGAGGTATAGGTGGGTTTGGTGGTTCCTCCGGTGGTGGAAAGCGTAAGATGTCATCCGAGAGCATCGTATGAAGAAGCTTGATTCTCTCTGAGTGAACGCTCCATGGTTCCACCCATGCATCTTCCCTGGCTCCAGCTATCATGCATAAGGGAAGATATAAAGGAGATTTAAATACCTCATCATCGTATCCCTTCCTCTTTATAGGTTGACTCCTTTGTGCATCTCCACCACAACAAAACGGTGGAGTTGGAAGAGATACTTCCACCTCATCATGCAGAGCTTCATGCCACTTTGCGACGACCCCATACTTGAACACAAACATCGGTTGCTCAAAATCGTCGGGGATGGCCTTCACCTTGTAGGGTAAAAGCGACCTTGAAGAACCATGAGTACTGACATCCAAATGTTGCATTGGTAGCTCTTCTTCTTCTTGGGATCCTTTAAAAGATTCTTCAAAGATAGATAACGAAGTAGAAATCGAAATAAAGGAAGGACATACCTGGATTTCTGTGGTACAATCGATTTCGACTGGTGTTTCTGGATCAGTTCCTCCAGAATGTGTATATGTCGAGTCCAGATAGTCGATGTCGACTGGCTCATAGAAGGGGATGTTGTCGAACCAACTTGTCATTGTCGATTTGGGCGATTCAGTCTGATGTTCCCATCTGTGCCAGGCGTCCAATTGTTCCTTGAGCCGACGGCTTTCGGCGGCATTGGCATCCGCGCGATGGGTGATTTCCGCCTTCTCTTGTTGTATATTCGCTATCCGTTGGCGAAGCTCCGCTATCTTGGCCTTCATATCATATGCGCCTTGCATTCTGGATCAACTAAAGCGTTCAATTCAGGTGGTTGACCAGAACTTCGTATACACTTGTAAAAGAAAACTCAAAGCAGAACGTGAAATAAAGCTACATAAGACACGAATGATCACTTCCCGGCAACTGATTGCAGTCAATATCGAGTTACACCTAGTCGATATCGACCACTGCTCTCGAATTGAAAATACGAAAATATATTTTCAAACCGAGTTCTAGCCTGCCCAAATAAATTCAAGACTTCCTCCCGTTGTAGTGGAAGGGAATCAGGTTCGAGATTACAAATAAAATATGAATAAAATAAGCGAACCGATTTCTTTCCGAGCAAATAAAGTTCAAGACTCCCTCCCGTTGTAGCAAAAGGAAGTCAGGATCGATCATCGAGAAAGCGGGTCAGCGGATTCTTTGATAGCTCACGTCCACGTCGGATTTCGACTCTAACAGACTTAATTGATATCGACCAGTGATTAGTCGATATCGACCAGTCAGTCGATTTGTGGTTCTTGTGCAGAGTGTAGTCAATTTCGACTAGATCCACTCAATATCGACCTGTTCACTCAATATCGACCAATTCAGTTGATTTTCACTTGTACCTGCAGGGAACAAAAACAAGCAGAGGTCAATTTCGAGTGGAAGTGCTCGATTTCGACCAAGTCAGTACTCAATATCGATTGGCTCAGAAGACTGCCAGTCGACCAGAAGACTCAATTTCGACCTGGAAAGGTCAATTTCGAGCACTTTGCAGAACTTATTTGTCGGCGAAAGAGGGCCGAAGACTGTGAGGATGGAAGCGAAGGATGGACAGAAATAAACTAGGTTGACATATTTGAAGTAAGTAATATATGAAAAAGAACTTCCAAGATCGGGGCTTACCATAACGATAACCAAACACGCATAAGGTAAGATAATATGAATGAATAATTATGCAATCACATCAAAGGACCAAGCTTTCGCCTTTTCCAACAGTTAGACAACCTTTTTTCAAGTAACCCTAATTGTATCTACCAATTTTATGTATATAATCCAAGTTGTTTAACATGAATCTCTATTCTTTCGAGTAGGCAATAAACATATAAAAGGTAGTTGATGATTAAAACATAATAAGTATCGAATCTTTACCTCAAGCGCGCATGGCTATCGTCGGGCTCACCCCGACCCTAGAAGTAGGTCGACTACTCACTCATTGCAATCGAATACATTTTTGAAAGAAATAAACTTTGCATTAAACTAAATTCTCGACCTTTACAATCCCGGCACTCCAACTTTCGCAAAAGCGCCAAAACTCTAAAAGCCTTGAACTCCTAAACTCTCTACTTGCTATTGGAATTGTATCTCTGAAATTGAATATGAAATTGAATGACTAAAAACTATTCCATAAGGCTTTATTTATAGGCATTAATCCTTGTTAGTCAAGGAAAGGAATATCTATCTATATCTCTATCTACCTAATGGATATAATTCTATTTGGAAGAAAATAAATCAAATATGGTAAACTAAATAAATCCTAAAGGGTAATTAAATGTTCAACCCTTAGAATAGATAAAAAGGTAAAAAGATAATATCTCTCATGTCTTCATGTGCAAGGAATTTCCACTCGGAATATCTTCACTCGGAATCAAGATAGGACTCGGAATCGATCTATACTCGATCTGGGGGATTGGTCGATATCACCAAGACTTGGTCGATATCGAGTTGTCTCGCTCGGAATTGGCTTCTCCTCTATCGACGTCGACTCTAGCAAGGATTTTGAGTTGTGATTTTAGGTCGAAATCAACCTGTCTTCCTTTTGTCTCCATGTCTGCACATTGTGTCGAGTCTGACTCTCAAATTTCGACTGGGCTCTAGTCGATATCGACTAAATATGGTCGAAATCGACCTCTCTTTCAGCTTTCAGCATTCAACTCTGTTTTGGAACACACTTTCCTGAGTACTCGTTCGTCCGATTGATGCATATAAATATGCGTTGGAAAGCTCTTTTCGAGGGCTATAACTGTCATGAAGACATCAGAACTTGATTCATAGTGATGAATGGCGAAAAGTGAGTTTTTCTCCATTTGCACCATCTTGCGCTCTTTCTTAGCTTTTTCGCTGTCTTCATGACTTTCCTTTAAGCTCCAAAGTGCGTCCAAACTTCTCCAAATTAGCTCTAACCTCCTGAAAATCAGATCAAACTTGTGTAGACTCAATATCTGGCAATATTAAGCATAATAAGGAGCAGAATTAAACATAAAAACATGGTGTAAAACAAGGACATCACCATGCTGAAGGGAATGGAAAACAAATTGCCTTGGGAAAGTCTTCTGGTTCATGATAAATCAGCATGTATGTCATATGTTGTTAGTAGATGGATAACGGATAATTTACTCGTGTTGCTCTCTTGTAGTTTGTTATGACAACTATTTTATCCCATCTCCTCGCCATTCCATTAAAACCTTGTTTATGTATATTGATGAAAATGCAATTGTGGAAAAACCAACAAGAATTATAAGTGGTTTGTACAATAGTTTGGAAAAACTTTCCATAAATAAATCATTTAATGATAATATACATTTTTCTCAAGCTTGGGAAATGGCTCCCTTGTTTCACGAGTTTTGCATAAATAAAGATACTAAGATATGGTTTCACAAAATTCTAAGTGGTCTTAACAACAAACTGGGCAAATCTTTCACAAAAACTTTATTTTCTTAGATCAAATGCATAGTTAAATTGTTTTCATCCCCCAACGAGCAATCGGCTTGAGAAGAGAGAGTATCCAGTGTTGGTGAGAGAGTTCTTGTCTACCCTAGATTATCGTTCTGATGTGGAGATTCGTTTCCAATTGCGGAATAAGAAGTTCGTGATGACTAAGGATCTCATATGCTCATATCCTCATGACACGTGGAAAGAGGCTACAAGTCAATTCTTTGAGTCTAGTAAACGCCATTTTGATTTCATGATTACCCATCCCGCTTTGAGGTTATGCTATTTGGTGTTGTGTAGTTCTTTCTTGGGTGTGGAGAATACTACTTTGGTTACTATGAGAGCCTAAATCTATATTTATTGTTTGATCCCTAAGGCAGTGCATATTCTTGACTGGGTTCAGCTATTTTTGGGGAGCTGTATGGAGGTGACTAGAGCTACTCATGTGAGGCTTGATCGCATTATTGCTTTTGGAGGTTTGGTATCGCCGATTGCTCGTCGATTGGGTCTTTGTCTTGATTATTTGCGCTTTTTTTATGGTGAAAAGGTTTATAATATTGCCAACCTGAATTGGTGGGGCATTACTGAGTATACCTAGCGTCCTGACGGAACGGAATGTTTCAGATGGATCGCAGGAGAGACTTTTAAGCATCACCTTTACCTGCTTGCGGAGTTACCATATTGCTATAGGGTGGCCGATTTTCATATCAGTCACAACATATTTCCCTTGCAGCCCATTGAGAGTGGTTTTGAGGGCCGATGGCCTGAAGTAGATGATCAGGCGAGTGAGGATGAGCCTGATAAGAATGAAGAAAAAGAGATAGTAGAGAAAGAAGAAGTTTTTGTGGATGACGTTGGTCCTGTTTATGCTACTTTGGATGATCTTGAGCGTCAATTTGCTGAGTTTGAGGGGAGCACTGCAGACAAGCTCGCTGGCATTGCTGATAAGCTCTCTGGTCTTCAGGATGCGTTATTGATTGCCCTAAGGGGTATCAGCCAGAGGTTTGGATCCCAGACCCTACCTTCATAGTAATTGGTTAATTTATTTGCTTTCTTCAACCCTTTATTTTATTTTTTCATTGTTACTTTTTGTGTATGTTTATGCATTGAGGACAATGCAACATGTTTATGTTATTTTTTCATTGTTACTTTTTATGTTATTTGCTTTCTTCAACCCTTTATTTTATGTTTATGCGTTGAGGACAATGCAACATGTGTATGTTTATGCAGTGTGGGGGGGGGGGGGGGGATAAGTGAAGTGAATTAGTTAGTAGATTAGTTCATGTTTAATTTTTGTTTCATGTTTAAATTTTTAGTTCTTTTATTTATTTTCAAAATTAATGTATCTCATCCATCATGTTTATGTTATTTGTTATATAAAATGTCAAAAATGAAAAAAAAAATATAAAATGTCTAAAATTCCAAAAAAAAAAAAATGTTTAGTCTCATGCATTGCATATTTGTGTTATCAAAGCTAACCATCTAATTTGAGTTTGTCCTATTTAACTTTATACAGGCATGATCTTATAAATCACATGGAATTATGGAATAATTTGACCTTGTCTTTAAAATTGGTTTTTATGTGAAATATGATTAGGCATAGGTAATTGAGCATGTATGATCTAAGTTTGTGAGCATGCTTGATATTCATAAAAAATTTGTCCTCGTGAGATGTTTTCGACCTTATAAGGGATACATCTATATTTCTTTTGTTTTTCTTGTGTGATTTACTCTTGCTATGCATTTATCTTTGAGTGCTGCCATGATTATCTATTTTCAAGGCCGAGTATATACATGTTCATTTCTTGATAAGTTCAAATGATAGAGGCAACTTTTTAGCCACATTCTATTCATGTCTACCTTATGTTATATCTTGCTTTGAAGCCAATTTAAGCATTTAGCCTATTTTATTTGTAGCTCAAAAAAATTATATTATTCCTAGCCTATGATGAGCCTTACTCTTTTTCCGGAGAAATTGAGATTTTGAGTGGGTTATGGAATCTATTTTTGGAGTTGAGGAGGAAAGAAGCTAAAGTGTGAGTTTTATGGTTTATGGTTTGGAGAAGATGTAATGTTATGTGCTTATTAGCTCCCTCATTTTTATGCATTTTATTCCTTATGTATTTCAGCTCAATAAAAAAAAGAAAAAAAAAAGAAAAAAAGAAAAGAATAAGAGCAAGTTTATTTATTTTTGCACGATGTTGTGAGCCTAAATTGTCATGTTTTACACTAACTTTTATACCGATTTCTGCATGCATTCACATCATTAGGTTAGAATAGTACAGAATCTATGTAGTTTATGCTTATTTGCCAAATTATAGAGTCTACACTAGTTTCTGTTTAATTTTGCAGAAATCGAGGCATTTTACAGCAATTCGAAGAAAGGAAGAAAATCATGGAAAAGCTCGAGGTCAACTAAAGAAAGTCTAAGATCAAACAAAAGCTGAACCAGGACACATCAAGTAGAATAAAAGGGAAAGAGCACTTGACAGGGACTGGTCAATATCGACTAAACTGGTCGATGTCGAGCACTTTGGTCGAGAATCACCCAGTCGAGCAAGAAACGAGCAGCAATCCACTCGAGAGCATAGAACTACTCGACACCGAGTAGAATACTCGATGTCGAGTACCCGTCGAGCACCAGATTTCTACCCAAGCTCGAGTCTGAATCCGAGGAGAAGAAGAAAGTGCTCGATGTCGAGTACATTAGTCGATGTCGAGTACTCCCCAGTGACGAATCCGAGCCGAAATCGAGTGAAGTCCGAGATATGTGGATTACTTGCAAGTGAAGGCACGAGATATTCTATCAAGTCAAGAGAAGATCTATCAAGATGGAAGATATTTATCCACTTTAATCTTATTTCCCCTTGGAGATTTATTTGTTTTATTTCCAAATTTAATCATTAAGCTTTAGATAGATAGTTTTAGATATAGATAGATTATTCTTTCCTTGGATAGCGAGGATTGAATACTATAAATAAGGCCTTAGGGGCTCATTTTAGAAATCATCCAAGCCACAAGCAATTGTGTTACATAGAGTTAGAGAGAGAGCTTAGGCCGGTTTGAGTTGGAGTTTGTGAGAGCGGTTTTGACTTCGATCGGTTGTAAGTTTTTATTTGATTCAATGCAATTTAGTTCTCTTTTATTATTGATGTGTTTCTTTATGATGAAGAGCAAGTAGTCACCCAACTTCTAGGGTCGGGGTGAGCCCGACAGTAGCCATGTAAGGTAATTCGATAAAGGTACGACTTTTAATGCGATTTCGTCTTCTATCCCTACAAGCATGACTCTTTTGCGACAGCTGAAGGTGATCCTTGTTTGTGTTATTGAAGCGAAAGTGATCTTAACGCAACTTGGATTAATTATGTGAAAAGGGTTAGTAACAATTAGGGTTTATGCGAAAGCCTCTCTCTTCCTACTTGTTAATAACGAAAGTTATTTGATGAAAAGCATGATCTTTTATACCTTGTGCATGATTCTTATATGGTTATCGTTGTGGCATTGAAACCCTTATTCTGGAAGTCTTTTAGTTTATTGAATTTCCCACGATTTCTTGTTGCTTCTGTTTTATTTCCGTCTTGTGAAAGGTTACGTTTTTATTCTGCGAACACACTCGATCTCGACTGAAATCTACTCGACGTCGAGTAATCTGGTCGACGTCGAAGACTGTTTTACTCGATTTTTTTTTTCTGTTTTCGTCGTTTGTTGTTTAGCTTTGCAGGTTTACTGATCGACTGAGTAGTCGATATCGAGTACTCTACTCGAGATTGAGGACTCTGTTGGTCGATTTTGAGAGGATTTTGGAACTTATTATGCGAGCGCTGACACGCTTCCTCGTGGATACGATCCTGAATACCCTACCACTACAGGGGGAGGGTTTCTTGTATTTTATTTGCTGAGATAGGGAGTTAGTTTGATTTTATATTTCGATTTATTTTCATACTCGATTTCCCTCTGCTATCAAATTTTGGCGCCGTTGCCGGGGAAGCAATCAATCGCGCCCTTTTTAGTTCCTTTTTACACTTTTTTTTTTGTTTTTCAGGTGCATGTGAAGAACTGAACGCACACCTATAGACCTAATTCTCAAACTAGAACGCTTCTTTCACCTTTGACAAAGGTTAAGGAGGATGTCGCAAACTAGCAATGAGAACGGGGTCCAGCTCACACTAGCACAAGAGCTTGAGCAACTCCGACTACAGATTAAGGAATTCACCACCAGGGAAGCAGAGTACGCCCGACGAGAGGCGGAATATCAACAGAATCAGCAAAGGTAGGAAGAAAGGGTAGATCGCGAAGTTAACGCCAGAAGGGAACTTAAGAAGCAGATTCATCACGTCCCAGCAAACGCAAAGGAGTATTTGCATCCTACTCTGGAAGTTCCAGAATCACCAATCGTTCTTCCCCCCATTAATTATGAAATTCGTCCTTATTTTATTACTGAAATTAGGAGGAATCAATTTAGGGGAAACCCATTGAATGCCCTTTAGCGCATGTTACACCGTTTCTAGATTTATGCGAAGCTATTGCAGATAATGACAATCTAGAATATTTAAAACTAAAGGTTTTTCGTTGGTCCCTTGTAGGATTAGCTTCGCAGTGGCTTGAGGGTTTTCCTGCACGATCTATTCGCACATGGAATGAACTACAAGACTTTTTTCTTAACACGTTCTTTCCTCCTGCCAAAACAGCTGCACTCGGACAACAGATCACGACTTTCAGACAGAAGGCAGGGGAGACATTAACACAGGTCTGGAAATGCTACAAAAGCTTCTGAAATCCTGTTCTACGCATGGACAACAACCCTACGTGATCCAGGAGATCATCTTCAACTGCCTGGATGCACCAACCAAGGAGCGGATCAACAACTACACCGCCTATAGGTATCTCGAGTACACCCCAAGGCGTGCTTGGGAAACCTTTAAGACGCTTGCAAACTATGACAATACTTATGGGACTTATGCGGCCTCAGACGAAAGGTATGAAAGGCCTGCCCCATCTATGCCTTTATATGTGCCCCCTAAGGAGATTGATCCGGACGTCAGGGACCAGTTCCATAATGATCGGGTACGTCGTCTTACCAAACAAGTTAAATTCCTTTCTAAAGATAAACCTTGTTTGGAATGTGGCTCTGTGAGGCACAACACCACTGCGTGCCCCCGTGCCGACCAAATATTAGTAGCTGAAACCCACGAAGAGGCGCGTTTTGCGGGGGAAAACTACTCAGGGGAACATCAGTAACAAAACTGGAGCCACTATCGCCAGCCCCAATATCCAAGAGACCCCCGCCCTACATAGCTCCTGGTCACCCTGACAAAGAAGGTAAGAAAGATGACATGCAGATTATTCTTGAGGAGATGCGGAGGAATCACTCAGACAGAAAGCAATCCATCAATTCCATCCACACTCAGTTGCATGGCATCGATTCTAGGCTTGGGGAGATTGATATCTGGCGAAAATCAATAGAGACCCAAATAGGTCAATTGGCTTCATCAATCCCCAAGCAATCAGGTACGCTTCCATGATCCTCTGAACCTAACCCTAAAAATAAATCTACATGACATGTAGCCACCATGAACCAAAGGAGTGGGCGACAAATGCAAATGCCCGAGCAAAACACAGACGGAGAAGTTGTATTGGACTACTCGACGTCGAGTAAACCAGTCGACCAGAACGTACTCGACATCGAGGAGTCCCTAATCGATGTCGATCAGAATCCAAAACCTGCCCAGAAGTCGACCACTGTACTCGACATCGACCACCCTTCTGACAGCATCGACAAGACTCCAGCACCTCTGAAGAAGAAAACGTTGTCATTCCCAACAAAATCTTTGAAGAACCCAGCAGAAAAAAAAGTTTCAACATTTCATGAAGATGCTTCAAAAGCTAAACGTCACCATTCATTTCGCAGAAGCTCTTCATGAGATGTTGTCATATGTAAAGTTCCTCAAAGAGATCCTAAGCAAGAAGCGATCGATGGCTGAGATCGCAGAGGAATGCAGCAAGATAGACGTTCTAGAGAAAAGGCCAGAGCTAGGTAAGTTTGCTATAACTATTGGATTTGGTCAATATAAATTTAATGCCTTATGTGACCTATGAGCCAGTGTAAGTATTATGCCTCTATCAATCTGGTCCAAAGTCAAGATAGGTGCTTTAGAGCCTGTGGATGCCCAACTCTATATGGCAAACAACACAGTTGTCAACCCTACAGACATGGTGGACGATGTGCCAGTACAGGTAGGTAAGTTCTTTGTCCCTGCTGATTTTCTAGTTATTGATATGGCAGAGAACCCTGCTTGTCCAATCATTCTAGGAAGGCCATTCTTAGCGACAGTGGATGCCAACATAAGCGTAAGAAAGGGAGTGCTCACTTTCAACATCAGTGATGAGGTAATTGAGTACACTTTTAATAAAACTGAAAGGCATACAGGTCCCATGGAAGAGGTCAAGTCAATCTCAACCAGGTACATCACTTGTCGGGAGCCAAAGGTAAGAAATATGACCCTCGAAGAGCTGGAGAAGAGAGATATGGAAGCCCAGGTGGAGGAAATCATGGTTATCCTGAATGAGGAGAATGAGAATCTACTCGACATCGACTAACTATTTTTCGGATGCTTTCCCAAGTCTTAACTGAATGAGGAGAATGGAGTCGATGTCGACCAGAAGTACTCGACGTCGATTACTCTACTCGACGTCGACCAGGTGCAGAGCCCTCCATCGACTACACCTTTATCGAGCAACAATCTAGGAGCAGAGGAGTACTCGACGTCGAGTACTCTCCTCTATGTCGACCAGTCCTCTCAGCACTGGACTTCTCCGCCTCTGTCGAGCAGTCCACCAGATGCACAGCAGTACTCGACCTTGAGTAGTTCTACTCAATGTCGACCAGATCCCGAGGTCCCGAATTCAAATTCTGCGAAGGTAAACCAAGGTAACGACATTTCTTCTCCTATTTCAATTAAAGATTTATCTATACATGGCAGAGGTTTGCCTCGGTATGTGCACTTATGCAGGTGTTGTGAGCCAAATTTGCCATGTTTTATAGTTACTTTTATATCAATTTTTGCATGCATTTCATACATTTGGGTTAGAATAGTACAAAATCTATGTAGTTTATGTTTATTTGCCAAATTATGGAATCTACACTAGTTTCTGTTTAAATTCGCAGAATTCGAAGCAATTTACAGCAGTTATGAGAAAGGAAGAAAAGCTCGAAGTCAACTACAGAAGTCCAAAGTCAAAGAGCAGTGGAACCGGGACAAATCAAGCTGAGAGCAAGGAAATCTACCCGACAACATGTTAGTCGATATCAACGAAAGCTTGTCGATATTGAGTAAAGCTACACGATTTCCAACAAGGTTGACCAGAATCGAGCAAGGCTAGAAGAAAAGAAGCACAACTTACTCGATATCGAAGAATCTACTCGATATCGAGAAAAGCCCAAGTCGATTTCCACCTCTAAAGCTGAGATCGACGAAGCTAAGCACTAGGAGTCGACAAGTGAAGTTGGGAGCTGAGCAAAGTTCCTCGATATCGAGGAGAGTTTACTCGACGTTGGGTTGTTCTGCTAAGTTCTGCTTTCTGTTCGTTGATTTTGGCTACTGTTGGTCGATATTTCTTGTCGATATCGAGTAACTTTTGTCGATATCGACTAGTTCCTGCCTTTGCTTTATTTTCCGCTTTTCTTTGTTATTTTTGTCTTTCTGTCTGTGAGATTTCTGCAACCTGAGATCCGCTGACGTGCTTCCTCGAGGATCGATCCTGACTTCCCACTGCTACATCAGGAGGAGGTCTTGTAATCATTTGCAAGGGACGGAATCTGGTTTGCTTTACTTTACTCATATTTTATTTGCATTCTCGATTTCCTCCTACAACAAATTGGTGCCGTTGTCGGGGAAGCAATCATTTGCGCCTTAGGTAGTTAAGATCTCACGTTTTCCTTTAAGTTTTGATTCTGCAGGTGTATGCGCCGTTCTGGTCAAACACCTGAATTTGACGCCTTGGACGATCCGGAACGCCTTATACACATCCATTCTAAACTAAAAAGGATCATGGCGACTGCTGAAACACAAGCTGAGATGATTGAGAGGCTTCAAAGGGAACTAGCCGGCAAAGATACAGCTCTCAACACTGAGAGAGCACGCACTACATAGGAAGTTGCGCGAAGGAGGCAATTGGAAGATGAGCTCACCCAATACCCTACCACTGTAGAGGATTATACACATCCATTCCATGAACCCGACTCTCGTCGTGCCCGAATCGGCTATTCTAATCCCTGAGAATAACTTTGAAATTCGCACCCCTTTCCTGATTGAAATTAAACATAATGCTTTACATGGTAGATTTAATGAATGCCCTCTTTAACATATTACCAACTTTATTGATATGTGTCGAACTCTTGCGGAAGGTACCACTTTGGAATATGTCATGATGAAGGCTTTTCGTTGGTCTTTGGCTGGTCCAGCATTAAAGTGGCTTGAAGGTCTCCGTCCATGATCCCTCACCACATGGGCTCAAGTAAAGCAGGAATTTCTCAACAAATTTTTTCCTCCTGCCAAGACAGCACTCCTCCGCCAAAAGATTACAACTTTCAAACAGCAACCTGGAGAGCCGCTAGCTAAAGCATGAGAACGCTATAAGGATCTACTGCGATCCTGCCCTACACATGGACAACAACCCTGCATCGTTCAAGAGATCTTCTTCAATTCTCTTGACCTAGCTACTAAGGATAGGATCAATACGTATACTCATTATGAGTATCTGACAATGCCGCTAGCTGACACATGGGCTGCCCTCGACAGGCTGACCAACTACGATAAAAAGTATGGGACTCCAATCAACTATGATGAGAATGCCTATGCTAGGCCAGCCCCATCCATGCCCCTCTATGATCCCTCTAAGGAGATTGATCCAGATGTCAAGGAGCAGTACTACAGAGATCAGAATCGCAAGCTCCTCAAGCAAGTAAAGTATTTTTCTATCAACCAGCCTTGCATCGAATGCGGATCACAGCGGCACACCACTACTGAGTGCCCACACACAGAGCAAGTCAGGCTGGCAGAACACCACGCAGAGATAGCTTACGCAGGGGGTCCCAATCGCTATATGGGGGACCAAAGGTTTCAACAACCACAATGGAACCAAGGTGCCCTTAGGAACCCCCCGCCATACAGAGCTCCAGGACATCCAGAAAGGGACCAACGGAAGGATGACCTACAACTTATTCTTGACGAAATGCGTCGGAATTAGGGCACCATCAACAATCAGTTCCAGAACATCAATACAAAGCTTGGAGAAATCGATGTCTGGAGAAAATCAATTGATGCACATATTGGCCAGCTAGCAACAGGCATCCCCAAACAGTCAGGTTCGCTCCCCGGATCTTCAGAACATAATCCCAAGGCAAAGACCGGACACATAGCTATTGTAAAACTCAGGAGCGGGCATCAACTACGCGAGCCAAAGGTCGGAAAGTAGCAGGACGAAGACGCTGAGCAACAACTCGATGTCGACCAGCAGCAAGTCGATGTCGACCAGACTTTGGTCGATGTCGAGCAACATCTTCTCTACGCCGAGGAAAATCTTGGCCATGATTCATCTACACAGCACAACAACTCGACATCGAGGAAAGTAGTCGATATCGAGGAAAATCCTGTCGATGTCGAGGAGAACCAAGTCGACGTCGAGAAAGCTGCAACACCTCCGACATCTGTTCTGGCTCCGAAGAAGCTGCATTTCCCAACAAAATCTCCAGAGGATCCAGCAGAGAAGAAATTTCAGCGCTTCATCAAGATGCTTCAGAGGCTCAATGTCACCATACCCTTCACAAAAGCTCTTAATGAAATGCCATCATATGTCAAATTCCTCAAGGAGATCCTAAGCAAAAAGCGATCAATGGCTGAGATCGCAGAGGAGTGCAGCCATATGGACATTCTTGAGAAAAGGCCGGATCCAGGTAAGTTTGCTATAACCATTGGATTTGGTCAATATAAATTTAATGCTTTATGTGATCTTGGAGCTAGTGTGAGTATAACGCCTTTAACAATATGGTCCAAAATTAAGATAGGTGCCCTAGAGCCTATGGATGCTAAGCTTTATATGGCAAACAACACGATGGTCATCCCAACATGCATGGTGGATAATGTGCCAGTGCAAGTAGGTAAGTTCTTTGTCCCTGCTGATTTTCTAGTTATTGATATGGCAGAGGACCCTGCTTGTCCAATTATTCTAGGAAGGCCCTTCTTAGCGACAGTGGATGCCAACATAAGCGTAAGGAAGGGAATACTCACTTTCAACATCAGCGATGAGGTAATTGAGTATTCCTTTAATAAAACTGAAAGGCATACAGGTCCCATGAAAGAGGTAAAGTCTATATCACCTGGTTACATTACTTGTGGGGAGCCTAAGGTAAGAAATATGACTCCTGAAGAGCTGGAAAAGAGGGATATAGACGCCCAGGTGGAGAAGATCATGACCATTCTAAATGATGAAACAGAGAATCTGCTCGACATCGACGAAGGTAAGTCGACGTCGACTAACTATTTTTCGGATGCCTTGACAGGATGCAAGTATGGGGTCGAAGTCGACCAGAATTCCTCGACATCGAGTAAATTGGTCGACATCGACCAAAATCAAAACCCTCCACCAGTGGCTCCCTCGTCGAGTAGTCAACCAGAAGCCGGGAACTCCTCGACATCGACCAAATTGGTCGACATCGAGCAAAAATTTTCGTTCTCGACTTCTCCTCCCACGACGAGCAATCCACTGGCAGCGAAGGACTCCTCAATATCGACCAAAAGTCTGTGTCCTTCGCCTTCTCCTCCCTCGAGCAGCAGCCCACCAAAAGCAGGAATTTCCTCGATGTCGAGTAAATCTGCTCGATGTCGAGTAGAATCTGATGTCCCCGAATCCGATTCTGCGAAGGTAAGCCAAGGTATGGATTCTTCTTCTCCTATTTCCATTAAAGATTTATCTATACATGAGAGAGGTTTTCCTTGGTATGTGCGCTTATGTAGGATTTCAAATGATGAGCCTAAGGAGTATGAAGTTGGAGACAAACTCTATGTTTCCAAATCAAAGGATAATTGGTTTCATAACAAATTCAATAAGAAGAAGATGGGGCCCTTCACAATGAACAAGATCCATTCAGGAGGATTGCAGCTGATGGACAAGAATGGAGTCCTATTTGAAGCCCAAGCTACATGGGCCCTGCAAATGCCACCTTGAGCTTCATGGAAAGTCGTCCTAGCAACTATAAAATCTGGAGCTTGTAAATAGACATTTATTTTTGGGACTTTTTGGACATTGTTGCTTTTGTTTTTGGTTTTAAACTTTTAGCTTTTCTATTGTGGGTATTTTTCTTCTACATTTTTTCAGGTCCATGGAGATAGAAGCAAGCTAAAATCAGGACTAGGCCCAGCAGCATAGCACTTGATTCTGACAATCTGCACGCATGTCTAGTGAGTTTCTTTCTTTACCCTTATTTTTTATACAGTGAGGACACTGTAATGTTTAAGTATGGGGTGGGGGAAGGGCTTACTTTGTGCATATTTGACCATATTTGACATTTTGTGTGTATATTTGAAGTTTATTTCTTGAATTGCTTATACATGGCTATTTTGGAATTCATTATTGATTTATGTGCTTACATGCATGTTTTCCAAAGTTTGAAAAAATGACCCCCATTGAAATTTTTTGATAAATGTCATGGAAGCTTTAAATTAAACTCGACGATGCAAAATTGGATTCATTAGAGATATAGCATGAAATTGCCTAGTAAAGGGAAGTCTCAATGAAGTGCATTATTTTCTTGAAAACCATGAAAGGAGGTAAAATTTGAAATTGCTTTTGACATGTTGCATGATAAAAGGATGGAAGACTTTATATTTCCATATAATGCTCATCGTTATAATCCTAGCCTTACCTATGGTTATGCATCACAAAAGCCATATTATGCCTTACATTATATATTGCTCCACATGATCTAAATATTTTCCATTCTTTACCTTATTTCCTATCCGGGGATTATGTTGAGAATGATGTTACATTATGGAGATGTTATATGGTGTTTGTGTTGTTGTTATTATCATTATTTGGAGTTTGGAAGGAAATTGTTTGAAAAATATGGAAAATTTAATGAGTGAAAGAAAATCCGATCACCTCAGGAGATAAAGGTAGATCGACCCTGCTCGCTAAGATAATAGTTTGGCGAGATGGGACAAACAGGTGAGGAGTCCAAAGCACTAAGTATCCGGGGTCATTCATGACACCCATGTTTGCGACTCGCGAGAAGGCAGTGCTGAGGACCTGAGGTTAGAGAGGTAAAAGCATATTATTGATAAAAGCATTATGAAAGGTGATGAATCTTATGAAGAAGGAATGTGGAAGTTCAATTTGGAAATACTCCATTTCCCCGGATCATTAACACCACATTGCCAAAAATTGCCCACCTTTAGCCTTTTACCGATCTACTCCTTATTGATTTTAATTAAAGTCCTCTTGATTATTGTTGCTTTGTCACATAAATTGTTTTTTGCATAACCCTCCTTTTGTGAGTAGATGTTGCTTTTTAATTGCACATGCATGGATTTGTGACACTAGTACCTTTTCGATGATGGTAATTAATTGCAGGGACATATGAGAATGAATCCAAGATGTTGAGAGTTTTGATTTCTTACCCTGTATGACAAATAAAAGTATTGCTTGAGAACAAGCAAGCTTAAGTATGAGTTGTTTGTTGTGAGCCTAATTTGCCATGTTTTATAGTTACTTTTATATCAATTTCTGCATGCATTTCATACATTTGGGTTAGAATAGTACATAATCTATGTAGTTTATGTTTATATGCCAAATTATGGAATCTACACTACTTTCTGTTTAAATTCGTAGAAATCGAAGCAATTTACAGCAGTTCTGAGAAAGGAAGAAAAGCTCGAAGTCAACTACAGAAGTCCAAGGTCAAAGAGCAGCGGAACCGGAACAAATCAAGCTGAGAGCAAGGAAATCTACCCGACAACATGTTAGTCGATATCGACTAAAGCTTGTCGATATCGAGTAAAGCTAACCTATTTCCAGCAAGATTGACCAGAATCGAGCAAGGCTAGAAGAAAAGAAGCACAGCTTACTCGATATCGAGGAAAACCCAAGTCGATTTCCACCTCTGAAGCCGAGATCGACGAAGCTGAGCACTAGGAGTCGATAAGTGAAGCTGGGAGCCGAGTAAAGTTACTCGATATCGAGGAGAGTTTACTCGACGTTGGGTTGTTCTGCTGAGTTCTGCTTTCTTTCGTCGATTTTGGCTACTGTTGGTCGATATTTCCTGTTGATATCGAGTAACTTTTGTCGATATCGACTAGTTCCTGCCTTTTCTTTATTTTCCTCTTTTCTTTGTTATTTTTGTCTTTTTGTCTTTCTGTCTGTGAGATTTCCGCTACCTGAGATCCGCTGACGTGCTTCCTCGAGGATCGATCCTGACTTCCCACTGCTACATCAGGAGGAGGTCTTGTAATCATTTGCGAGGGACGGAATTTGGTTTGCTTTACTTTACTCATATTTTATTTGCATTCTCGATTTCCTCCTACAACAGCAGGGTTTCCAATGACGAACCTAAGGAGTATGAAGTTGGAGACTGACGCGGGACAAACGTCAATGCCACTTTCTCTTTTTATCAAATAGTAATAATATCCAAACTTAAACACACAACCAATATGTTAGACAATCAATTACTTGATAAACCAAATAACTACTAGTATAGCGATGAAGTCCGGTATCAAACCCACAGGGAGAAGCGATTTCCTATTCAATAACTCTTAACAAGCACTCTTAAAGCAAAGCAATGATCTTGGACAAATAGCAAATATGTAAAAGTAACCAGATTGCAAATCACAAATCAAATTGATATCAAAGTAGAAAGAACATTTCACCTGTAATTCTCTGACAATGGTTGGAATTCATGGTCTTCGAATTGATCTATAATTATTCATATTCATAGGTCTACTCGACTAAAGTTGAGAGATCCGTAGAGATTCAGTCATCTTATTCAATATCACTAAAGAATAGCATTAAGAACTCAAGTAATCAAGACCAACTGGCACATTGACTCTACACAATCAAGATAAATAGGCGCATACCAAACTCAATTCTAATCGCATATCCTCAACTTAGATCAATTGATTCATCCACTATAAAGACAAAGAGACATCACTATCATCAATACCTTTGTTTTCTATCGAGAAACCAACAACGAATTCATAGTTAGAGATACAATTCCTAACATGTTGATGAGGCATAGAAAGGAACACAAATATAAATTAAGCACAAGATGATAACTAAGAACATGAATAATCAAATTGAATCAAATCCTCACAATCCAAACAACCATGTCTTCGAATCACATGCGAAACTATGAGTTTAGCAACTCATAGGCCAATTCTCTCTCTAATGGTGTTCATCATATCACACAAAAAACCACACACCATGTGAAATAAACTGAAAACAACCTTAAAAGGTCTCTCAAGGGTTGACAAAACCCTAGAAGAATTAATGGAAAATAATATAAAATAATAGTCTTCGAATCCAAAACCGCGTTTCCGGGATCTGGGCCAACGGCGGGCGCCATGGAAGGGGCGGCAGACTCTGTCTCTGCAGTGCTCGACGTTCCTCAAATTCCTTTGACAAATTCGAAAGTCGTGCCTTCTTGCTCCTTCTTAGCTCTTCCATAGCCTCCATATGCTCCAAAACATGCTTCTTAAGCTCTTCCCAAAGTCCATCCAAGGTCGAAACGTAAATCTGTAGAATAAACACTAAAAATGCATAGACTCCGAACTTGAATACCTCACAAGTAATATACGGAACTAGACTCAAACATAACAAAACCAATACCTAAAAGCAATAAGAAACACCTATAATGCCTATATGAAATATGCATTATCAAATCCCCCACACTTAACTCTTGCTTGTCATTAAGCAACCATAAGGAAAAACATTATCTACGCATTCCACAGGAAATCTTTCACAACTTAACTCATCAAAAGCAACATCATCAATAGTGAAAATATAACCAACCATACCCATGCCATACCATGTATATATGGGATCAAGTTGTTTGCATGCTCAAAAATCAACCTTACCAAGGATAAAATGTGTATTTCTCACTCTCATGTGTTTAGGCTTTAAGCACACACTCACCTCAATTCCATATACAAGCATCAACTCAAATATTGACATTTATATAACAAAATCTCCACCGGATACGTCAATGCAAAAATAAAGACATCAAGAGGACTTTCACTCAATGGAAACCTTCATAGAATATTCCATTCGGCGGAGTTGTAATGGGGTTTGGTAGAAACATAAGGGCAAGGAATTGTATTTGGTCATGTGGTGCGATAAATTCCTGGAAAACAAGATTCCAAAACTCCCAACATAACACAAACCAACTCAATAAACCAAGCTCACAAATGCACAACATCTCTCAATATCATCAAAATAACTCCAAAAATCTCAAATCTCATCATCTTACATATCATGCAATCTCAACACCCAACCAATGTATCTCATAACCAACATAAATCCCAATTCTTCCTCATTATGCAAACATAAGATAAATGGCTCTTTTATTCTTTTTCGGATTTTTTCAGATTTTTTTAGCCAAAATCATGAAAATTCAAATGCATAAACATAAGGGACTAAGTATGCACATAACATTACATCTTCTCAAAACAATAACCATAAAACCACACTTTAGCTTCATTCTCCTCAAACTCCAAAATAGATTCCACAACCCACTCAAAATCTTAATTCCCCCTGAATAAGGGTAACGCTTATCATAGGTTAGGAGTAATAATTTTGTGGAGCTAACATTAAAAAGGCTAAAGGCTCAAATTGGCTTCAAAGCAAGACATAACATAAGGTAGATATGGATAAATAAGTGGCTAAAAGGTTGCCTCTATCATTTGAACTTATCAAGCATTGAACATGTATATAATCGGCCTTGAAAATAGATAACCATGGCAATACTCTATGATAAATGCATAGGAAGAGTATATCTCACAAGAAAAGCAAAAGGAATAAAGATGTATCCCTTATAAGGCCAAAAATATCTCACTGGGACAAATTTTTGTTGAATTCCAAGCATACTCCCAAACTTAGAACATACATGCTCAATTATATATGCTCAATCATATCTCACATAAAAACCAATTTTCAGGATAAAATCAAATTATTCCAAATTTCCATGGGATTTATAAGATCATGACAAGACAAACTCAAATTAGATGGGTATCCGAAAATGCATATCATAGATAGGCATTTTTAGTCTATTTAGGTTGCATTTAGGTAATAAATTGTAGTTAAATTGCATCTTGTGATTATTTTGGAAGAATTCGGATTCTGCGCGAATTTGTGGTTATTTTGCAGATTGAATCTGAATACCATTGAGAGATGCAATATCTTGGAGAGGAGATGTAAATGACATTGGAAAGAAGAAAGAATTGAAGAAAAGAAAGAAGAACAATTGGAGCTGCTCTCGGCATGGGCACATGTTGCGCCCATGCTGCGGCCGCGGCACATGCTGCGGCTGCGGCTTCAAGTTGCGCCCATCCTAGTTTGTTATTTGGACGACTTAGACTTTTTAAGGCCGATTATTGTTAGTTTTCAGAGACTTCTATTCTATTCCACGTTGTATCAGACAATTAGAGATTGAGCGATATTTTCCATGAGGAACTAAACTCATCTGTTCTGCCTACAGTTTGAAGCTTTATTTGGATTGATTGTGAGTTTCTAATTCTCGCTCCTTGTTTCCTATATGTGAATGCTTCAAATTCTTTGTGCTTGATTGTTTATTGTTTTGTTCTATCTTGTCTGGCCAACTTGTTTGATCAATTCGATTGCTAAGGTTTTGTAGATTCCTGATTGTGAACCTTAACCTAAGTAGCAAACTTGTCCCTTTAGGACTGATTGAACTAATTGGATAAGTGGGAAGTTGGATGTGTTGTTAAATCCCTCTTTAGGGACTGCAAATACCTTGGCTAGTCTCTGAACTTAAAGCTATCAATTGGGTTAAATCCTTCTTTAGGGACTATTCGATTGATAAGGGTTTCTAGGACTGATTGGACTAGTAACTATATTAGGTCGGGACAAGGGCATTCATAGGAAACTTAATAGGACAAGAATAAGTTACAAGGATCGTTTCTACCAAATAAAGTGGAAAATTGTAGGTAGAACTGCTTCTCATAATTGTTTGAATCACAACCATTTACTCTTACTTTCTTCAATCCGCTTTGATTAAAGGCGGATCTTTTACACTCTTAAAACCCCCCAATTGGTTACTTTAATCGGAACTTAAATCATACTTGAGCAACAAATCTCCATGTGGATCGACCTCGTACTTATTGCTTTACTAGTTATAGGTTTGAGTTTACTTTGACGGATCAACAACAGGTTTTCCCTCCGTCAAATTTGGCGCAGTTGCCGGGGATATTTATTGATTCTTGTGTGTTTTTTGTGCTTATTTTTTGTGTGGACCACTTACATGGTCCGCACTCGTGCTACTAACATATGTTGAAGGTGAGGTTATTGCAGTTACATGGAGAGATTTTTCATCAATACTTTATCAGACTGCAGGAGTACATTAACGATGTTTATTCATGGGGATATCAAGCTAGTATAAGGGAAATGCTTCTATGCATCTTTGATGGCATGACTTCTGTGACACGGAGTCTTGCCGAGCGCCAAAGTGATGGAGGTTTATTAGATATGGGACTCTCGGAGATGTGGGAATTTTTCTACTACATGGATAATCAGTGTGCACAGAACGAGTCACTTTCTCTAGTATCTCAAATCGTTGAGACCTCTGTTGCACCTCTTGAGGTCATTGTGGAAAATTACACTGAGAAGATAGAGGAAGAAGACACTTCGTCAAACGAGATCATCCCTAGCTTGCCCATTGATGAATTAGGTCCAGAGCCTATTGCTGAGGCTACAGAGCATGTAAAGGTTGTCTCCTGCACTAGAGAGAATATGGGTGGATACGTTGATCCATTTTACTGCTACTTTGACAAGCCACCAATAGAACTAAATTGGTGGAATTATATACCCTTTGTGGGTAGTCAAGCTCATGAATACAGTAAGTCGAAACGGTTCTTAAATGTATTAATATTTAGTTTCAATTTATTTGTATGTAGTGCATGTTTGTTTCTTAGTTGTGCACAAGAGTTTGACAGCTTGAGGAGGGCTTTGACTATGTCTGATTAGTGTATTGAGCTTCAACATTACGTTGAGCCAACGACTTGAAACAAAGGCGCCTATCGGGATACAACCCGAGGTAAGTTTTTCTTTCTTTTTCATTGCATCATCATCTTAGGTAGTTTTTATCGCTATTTTGCTTTTGGAATATGGAATTAGGAACGAGCAAAACGAGGGAAGAGAATTGTTGCTGCATCGTATGCCGCGGCCGCAGCACACCCCCCGCAGCACCCCACCCGCAGATAATGCCTATGCAGCGGCCGCAACATCATGTCGTGGCCGCCCCATCACCTCCCCGTGACTCCTTTTGCCATTTTTAGAAAAAAAAACAATGAAAACTGGAGGACACACATTCCACCCTACCAGCCTCCTCACCAGTGAATGATCAGTTACCTTTCCCTTCACCCTGATTATATTTTGTTACTTTTGTTGTCTCTACGGTTTCATTGAGGACAATGAAAACTTTAAGTGTGGGGTAGAGGAATTTTGTATATATAGTTCATATAGATAGTTCATATTTAAATTTCTGCACCATGTTTAATTTCTGTAATCATTTTTATTAATTTTTTGTTTATTTTCGTATTTAAAAAAAATCCGAAAATCCAAAAACAGCATGCATTGCATCCATATGTGTTATTCAAATACCCATTTGGCTCAGTTTGTCCCCTAATTTAAATTTCAGCATGATCATATAAATCCCATGGAGTTCTGGATGTTTTGGCTTTGTCTATGTTCTTGTTTTTGTGGAACATGAGCTAGCAAATATAATTGAGCATGTATGATTGAGCTAAAGTATGATTGAAATCCTATAAACATGAACCTTGTGAGAATGTTTGGCCTTGTTTGAAATCATTCATAATTCTTTTGCTCAATTTTGTGATTTACTCTCCTTGTGTTGCTAACTCTTGACATTGACTACAATATCTATTTTTCAAGACCGACTCACATGCTTGTTGCTTGCGGAGTTTCTATTTATATTTTGAGTCTTTTTTTTGAATTTGTGCAAATTTAGTGAAATAAGGTGGCAATGGTTGATTCACTTAGTAACTGGGTCTACGCATGACACCCATGGGTATGATTCGCTAAAAACGGTGTTGAAAACTATCCATTAAGAAAGAAAGCTTGATCATTGAGTAACCAGGTTCATTCATGACACCCATGTTTGCAACTTGCGTCAAAAGATGTTCAAGTGGACTTCATTTTAGTAGGTTGAGGTGTTACTAGACTGGGGAGATTCATGACACCCATGTTTGCGCCTCACGTAAGGAAAGCACCAAGACAAGAAAATGAATAGAAAAGGGGAAAAAAGGAAGAAAAAAAAAGTCACATTTTATTTATTTTTCCTTATTGTGTCCCGCAAGTGATGGCATTTCGGTGGAGATTTGGTGATATGGTGGTCAATTGCTATGAGTTTAGTGCATGTTAGATTGAGCTGAGAGTTGTACTTCAAAGCCTAAACGCATGAGTAAAACACATAATTCTGGTGAGCTTGGATGATTTTTACTTCTAAGCTTTGATCACTGGAATAAATGCTATGGCATTTGTTTGACTGGTTTATGTTTGCACTTGCCATGATGTTGCTTTTTGATGAGGTTCAGACTTGAAGGGATTTCCTGTGGGATGCATTGATCCATGTTTATTCTATCATTGCTTGAGGACAAGCAAAGGTTAAGTGTGGGGGGATTTGATAATGCATATCTTAGATAGGCATTATAGGCATTTTTAGTATAGTTAGGTTGCATTTAGGTAATAAATTATAGTTAAATTGCATCTTGTGATTATTTTGGAAGAATTCGGATTCTGCGCGAATTTGTGGTTATTTTGCAGATTGAATCTGAATACCATTGAGAGATGCAATATCTTGGAGAGGAGATGTAAATGACATTGGAAAGAAGAAAGAATTGAAGAAAAGAAAGAAGAACAATTGGAGTTGCTCTCGGCGTGGGCAATAGGAGTTGGCAACGAGAGATGACGCGGCCGCAACAAAGGATGGGAGCAGCTTGAAGCCACAGCCGCAGCATGTGCTGCGATCGCCGCATGGGCTATCTGTGCGCTGTGCTTTACTTTATGGAAACCCTAGTTTGTTATTTCTTTGGCCAACTTAGACTTCTTAAGGCAGATTATTGTTAGTTTTCAGAGACTTCTATTCTATTCCACGTTCTATCAGACAATTAGAGATTGAGCGATGTTTTCCCTAAGAAACTAAACTCATCTGTTCTGCCTGCAGTTTGAAGCTTTATTTGGATTGATTGTGAGTTTCTAATTCTCGCTCCTTGTTTCCTATATGTGAATGCTTCAACTTCTTAGTGCTTGATTGTTTATTGTTTTGTTCTATCTTGTCTAGCCAACTTGTTAGATCAATTCAATTGCTAAGGTTTTGTAGATTCCTGATTGTGAACCTTAACCTAAGTAGCAAACTTGTCCCTTTAGGACTGATTGAACTAATTGGATAAGTAGAAAGTTGGATGTGTTGTTAAATCCCTCTTTAGGGACTACAAATACCTTGACTAATCTCTGAACTTAAAGCTATCAATTGGGTTAAATCCTTCTTTAGGGACTGTTCGATTAATAAGGGTTTCTAGGACTGATTGGACTAGTAACTATATATTAGGCCGGGACAAGGGCATTCATAGGAAACTTAATAGGACGAGAAGAAGTTACAAGGGTCGTTTCAACCAAATAAAGTGGAAAATTGTAGGTAGAATTGCTTCTCATAATTGTTTGAATCACAACCATTTACTCTTGCTTTCTTCAATCTGCTTTGATTAAAGGCGGATCTTTTACACTCTTAAAAAGCCCCAATTGGTTACTTTAATCGGCACTTAAATCATACTTGAGCAACAAATCTCCCTGTGGATCGACCTCGTACTTATTGCTTTACTAGTTATAGGTTTGAGTTTACTTTGACGGATCAACGACAGGTTTTCCCTCCGTCTGTATCTTTAATAACACAACATGCAAACCAAACAACAAAATCACTTTTTTCTATTTTTTTCAACATTTTTGGATTTTTTTTCTTCATTTTTGACATTTTTTATAACATAAAAGAAATAACATAAAGGAAATAACAAAGACTCAAAAGCAAAAACTCAAAAACAAAACAAAAATTCAAACATAAACTAACCTAACAAATTCACTTGAATCTCCCCCCCCCCCCACACTTACATGTTGCATTGTCCCCAATGTATAGAAACACCAAAAGAAAAAATGAAAAATATAAAAATAAACGGCTTAAAAGAAGCAAATGACTGACCAATTATTGTGAAGGCGGGGTCTGGGGTCCAGACCGCTGATTGATCAAATCCATCAACAAAAGACAGGTCTCATGTAATTGACCAATCTCCCCAACCAGAATCGCATGGGACTTTGTAAGCTTCATCAACTCATCTACCTGCCGCTTCTCATATTCAGCAAATTTCTTCTCCAGGCAGGCAATGCGTGAAGCATCTTGAACCGTCGGTGGCATCACCTCGATCTGCATATCTTCAACATCGCTCGCAAGGGTCATAGGGTCATCAGGCTTCCGCAAATGAGTATAAAAAGGAACATGGTTTCGGCGGAAATCAACTAACTTTAACAACCCCCTACGTCAAACAGTAGGCACATACTGATGATGAGACTAATGAGGTTCGGATAGCCACCGAAATCTCTCAATAGCATATGGTAACTACAACTTTTCTAATATTCGTGCAGACACAAGAGCATCGACGTCCCACGTATAAGAGTGACTCATAGGCTGCAGTGAACTAACATCAACACCATAAAATATTGCCAAGAGTGTGATCATGCCTCCAAAGCGGGTGACAAGGGGATAATTCTGGTTGTGCTGGTCATGAACCCTCTCACACATCTTCAGAAATAAGAATACCCAATCCGGTACTATCAAAGATTCAGGAATGAGGCAATATATGAAATCAATCACGTCGGGATTAACAGCAGTATTGCTCTCAGAATCATAGAAAGTAGAACCCAGGACTCGCAGACAAATACGAAGAGCAAGATGGGTAACCATATCATCAAGCCTGAAATCCTTGATGTTCTCAGGAATTCCCGTCAGATTTCTCCAAATCTCTACTGAATCAAGAACACGCATGGCATTATTCCACTTCTTAGAGCATCTCTTCGTAATACCAAAGGCAACTCCCATCGCCGCACATGAAGAATTACAGGCTCTTCCCTGTAATCGAAATCGAACATCCTTGGGCGATATTACCTCCAACGTAGTAAGGAACTCCTTAACCAAGCAAGGGTAGGTAGTAGCCCTTCTTCCAATAAAATCACGCAGCCCTCAATGTGCCATTAACTCGAGCACCGAGTCAAATAGGCCCAACTGTCTCAAAGTAATATCATCAAAGAACATGGTGGACATGTAGGTGCGCTTACCAAGTGCATTCCAGCATAGCACATCAGTATTATCGAAGTAAGCCTACGCATCTGTCTTAATAGGAGCAGACGACATGATGTAATTCGAGGAGAAACCGAAGAAAATCCACAAAACGGCCAAAATACAGGCTTGCTGTAGAGGCGGCGGGCGTCGTATATGCTGAAACCACGAATCCGAGTGAAAACGTTGGAAAACAGACGTCCACTCCTCCAAACTTCAAACTTTATCGAACAACTTGGTTTCAAAGGGTTCTTTTGTGATAGATAAGGGAATGGAATGGGTAAAGAGTGAATTTTGTGGATGTAGGGTAATGGTGGAAAGTGTTTTGGGTGGATTGAATCGACGAAACACAAGGCTTTAGGTAATTGGATTGGATTCCAGTAGGCTTTTGGTATTCTTGAGATTTCTCTTGAGCAAGTTTGATTGATCCACAATAGGAGAAATAATATATGGTGAGTTGGAATAAATATCTAACAAAAAGATAAAAGGAAAAATATTAGATCTAGATTAAATCGAAATAGATAGAAAATCTAATCCTAGGAAATAAGAAAACTAGTCCTAAAAAGAAAAATCTAGTCCTAAAATAGATAGAAAATAATAAAAGATAAAATACTAACCTAAGATAGACAACAAATAAACTAACCTAAAATAAAAAGGAAAACAATCTAATCCTAGAAAGATAAAAATAAACTAACATAAACTCGGAAAATAACCAAAAATAAAAAGATGGAGACTTCCCTTCCAATTTTACCAAAATTCAAATTCGTCAGGCAGACAGACAGGCGGCGGGCGCCGTGTTCACAGTGTACATCACCGTCTTTTAAATCAATCAAAACTCAAACCCAACATCGGTTTCACTTACCGTAACTTCCGAAATCCGTTGACACGATTGATCATACTTTATTGAATTGAAAAACTAAATAAAAAATAGAAATACTACCTAACTACCTTGGGTTGCCTCCCAAGAAGCGCCTTTGTTTAACGTCTTTGGCTCGACGTGATGCATTCTTGATCAAGTTATTCCACCAAGACCCCCCACACTTATCCTTTTCAGAACAAGGGGTGGAACTTTAGGAACTTCTCCGACATATCCATCCATTGTATCCATCGATTCCTTCTTGAAATGAGTAACTCCATGAGGTTGTCCTGCAGCAATTGCAAAAACCTTAACATTATTAGGAATCGAATTTTCATAGGGAATAGCAATAGAATAGTTTGAATGAGACACATTTTCATGTGACTTAAACAAGTTCTCAATTTTCTTCTTAATGTCATCTTTCCCTACACCAATTTCATTTTTGTTAGAAAACTCAAGATTCATAGGTTCATTTTCAACAGAAGCATCTAACAAAGCATTTGATTCATTCCTGTGATTAGTTTCATTAGAGTCAAGAACATCTACAGAATCATTGGCATAAGAAACAATAGGCTCAAATATAGAAAACTCAATCTTTCTACCATCAAACTCCATAGTTAGTGAACCTTCAAAACAATCAATCTTAGTCTTAGCCGTTCGCAAGAATGGTCTTCCCAAGATAATAGGGGTTTCAGGCGTACCTTGTTCCATGTCTAGAATGGAGAAATCAGCTAGAAAAATCAAATCATTTACCTTAACCAAAACATCTTCAACAACTCCTCCAAGCTTAATACTAGAATGATCGGCGAGTTGTATAGTAACACCAGTTTCAGATAATGAATTAAGACCCAAAAACGTGTACAAGTTATAAGACATAACATTGATTGAAGCACCTAGGTCTAACATAGCTTTGATGAAGCTAGCATTACCTATTGCACATGGTATAGTAAACATACCTAGATCTCCGCATTTTCAGGCAATCGTTTCTGAAGCAAAGCATAAACATTCTCACTTAAACTTACCTTTTCCTTCTTTCTCATCCTTTGCTTGCGTTTCATCGTGCATAGCTCTTTCAAGAATTTCGCATAGTGAGGCACAGTTTTAATCAAATTGAAAAGTGGAATATTTACCTCACAATGAGCAAAGATGTCATAAAGAATTTGTTCATCTTCCCACTTACGATAGGATCTTAAGGCATGAGGAATGGGTGGTGCAAGTCTTAAAACCTCAGAAGACCACTCTTTAGAAGCTTTCTTTGGGGATTGAACAACGTCAGAGGTCGGATCCGTCAATGGAGGTGGCGGCGAGCGCCGTGGTAAGGGGCGGCGGGTGCCGTCTATGCAGTGCGTCTCCAATTCCGTCTCTTCCTCCTTATTTCCCAAATCAACTTCCTCTCTAGCCCTTTCTTCCACATTCACTTGTTTACCTCCCCTAAGGGTCATGGCGCTAACATTCTCCTTCGGATTCACTACCACATGCCATGGAAACTTACCCGAATCTTTTGCTTTCAATTCACCAATCTCCTTAGCCATTTTACTCAGCAACTTTTCTTGAAAAATCATCTTGTTCAATAACAATCTCAATGTCTCATCTTTGTCATCTTGTTCAGTGTTTCTAGGACGATTCTCAAATTGTCCCCTCTGAAAACGAACTTGTTGTTGCTGGCCTCTTCCGTAGAATCCACTTTGGTAGTTTGAATTGTAGCTCTAATTGTAATTGTTACCAAAGTTGCGGCGAGGTCCATAATCCATAGCATTCACTTCAGCGGTGCCCTCCTGAATCAAGGGACAATTATCATTCGGATGAGTTGGATTTCCACAAACACCACAAGGTCTAGGCTGATGGGGTTGATTCATTTGCATAGCCATCTTGTTCACGATCTCCATGAGCCTATCGATATCATCTTTATGTCCATCTCTCGAACTATCCAACTTATGAACTCCTCTAACTCCTTGGTGTCTCCCATATTGTTGCGATGCATTAGCCAACCCTTCAAAAATCTGCATTGCTTCCTGAGGTGTTGTGTCCAAAATATCTCCTCCGCTAGTAGCATTGATGAAACTCCTGTTGGTGTCAAGCAAGCCTACATAAAGATATAGCACTAGATCGTCCTCGGGTATACCGTGTTGCGGAAAACTATCCTTCAGCTTCTTGAACCGCTCAACATACTCATAAAGACTCTCCTTAGGTGATTGCTCAATACTGGACAACTTCTTCTTAAGTTTGTTGAGGTGAGTCATATGAAAGTACTTTTGCAGGAAAGATTTCTTCAATTGCACCCAAGTAGTAATGCTTTCTGGGAGTAGGTAATAAAGCCAATCGCTTACAGCATCTTTCAAAGTAAAGAGGAACACTCTCATCATCAATTGGTCGCCAGACAAGCCTTGAGGTCTCAGTCTATCACACACACTCACAAAGGTAGCAAGGTGCTTGTTTGGTTTCTCCCCAGGCAATCCATGAAAGTAAGGCAAAATTGAAGGCTAATTGCGAGTGGTTGAGCACTCAAATCAGGTTTCTCAGGGTCCTTCTTGGTGGATTAACAACAACGTCTGCCATCTCTTTGTCTGTCTCAAACGCAGGTCTCCTCTCTGACCGAAAAGATCTTTAAACCTCGGGATCAAAAGACAAAAGCGATGAATTAGAAGATCTAGTTTGAACCATACAAAGACACAACAAACTCAATATAAAGAGTAATTGAAAAAGTTAAAGAAAAGAAAACTACTTTCTTCTCCCCGGCAACGGCGCCAAGAATTTGACGCAGGATGAACGTCGTTGGCACTTTCGCCCTTTATCAAATAGTAATAATATCCAAACTTAAACACACAACCAACAGGTTAGGCAATCAATTACTTGATAAACCAAATAAATACTAGTATAGCGATTAAGTCAGGTGTCGAACCCACAGGGAGAAGCGATTTCCTATTCAATAACTGTTAACAAGCACTCTTAAAGAAAAGAAATGATCTTAGACAAATAGAAAATATGTAAAAGTAACCAGATTGCAAATCACAAAGCAAATTGATATCAAAGTAGAAAGAACATTTCACATGTAATTCTTTAATAATTGTTGGAATTGATGGTCCTCGGATTGATCTATTAATTATTCATATTCCTAGGTCTACTCGACTAAAGTTGAGAGATCTGCAGAGATTCAGTCATTTTATTCAATATCACTAAAGAATAGCATTAAGAACTCAAGTAATCAAGACCAATTGGCACATTGACTCTACACAATCAAGATAGATAGGCACATACCGAACTCAATCCTAATCGCATATCCTCAACATAGATGAATTGAAACCATCCACTACAAAGACAATGAGACATCACTATCATCAATACCTTTGTTTGTTATCGAGATAAAAACAACGGATTCACAGCTACAGATGCAATTCCTAACATGTTTGAAGGCTCGATAATATAAAACAATGTAATATAGAAATACTCTAGAAGGGGGGTTGAATAGAGTATGCCCGTTTTTCGCAGAAAGTCTCAAGACTTTTGGAGCTCGTATAAAACCCTTTGAGATAAACCTGAATCACAAAGTTAGATAATCGAACCAAGTGCGGAAATAAGGTAAAGCAATAGATAAAGGACACGAGTAATTGTTTACGAGGTTCGGCACGAACTTGGCCTACGTCCCCGCCTAGGGTTCTTCCACAACCCTAGGATTCAAAAGGCTTTATTGATTCGCTTAGCTTAGGATCCTAATAGCTCACCGAGAAGCCTCTCTCCTATACAATTGCAATCTAGTCAACTTACGTTCCCTTGGAGTCCTAGACCAATCTAGAAGAGCCCCACCTCTCTCAGTTATCTAGTACAATCCTCTTACTCTCACAAATCAATAGCCTAGTGCAACTTCCCGGGTTACAAACTCTCGAGTAACACTATAAATAAATATATCCTATAAGCTCACAGTGACTCTCAAAAGCTTTGAAATAAACAACAAACTCTTGAGCACTAGCAGAGAGTACACTTGGAAGACAGATCTCGCTTGAATGAATGAAAGCTTGTGTAGCACTTGTGTTATTCTGTCTTCATCTTCCTTCTCTATTTATTGAGACGAATCGGCACCGAGAATCTTCTCCAACGGCTATTCCAGATTGTGGCCATCTTTAAGATCTTCTAAACTTGGAAACAAATGAAGCCATAATCTTTCCGATTTGAACCTTCTCAACACTTGTCACAAGGAAGGAAATAATTCGAAAAACTTCCTGAAAGATTAGTCAAGCATATATATATATATATAATATAAAGGAAGTATAGAATAAAATTAAATAATATTCGGACATATAGAACAGGTTTTGGATTTCATCAACTGTTAATGTTCCAAGACCTTTGACACAAACATCCTGTCAAGGCCTTTGAAACATTATTCCGATTTTCATCAAGGGAGGGAGTTATCAATCTCCCCCTTGATGAAAGACAAAACCTGTGCATCCCTGCAACTTAGTCAAGCAAATATATCATAAGCAAAATCGGACTAAGTACCTGCAAGGGTTAGACAAATGTTGGATCAAAATTTTAAAGCATGCAAAAGCCATTCAACCGAAAACCAAAAAATCAAAAATCAAGGTCTTCCAAGACCTTCAAGCAGATAGAGGTTTTGAAAGTCTAAACAACCATAGATCATCTCTCCCTTTTTGTCTTTCAACAAAGGGAGGAGGTAAAACAGTCACCAAAAGTTTTGAAAATATTTCCAAAAAGCAGCAATGTATCAAGGATAGAGATAGGGTAGGGTAGGGTAGGGTTTAGGCTTCGTCGTCCGGCGCATCATCAGTGAGCCTCGTCCACAGTCCTTGTAGCATCTTGGAAATCCCACTCATCTCCGTCATAAACTCCTTTTGCAGCTCCTTGATATCCAGACGACCTTCCTCCAAGCCCAACTCTAGGTTGTCCATGCGTTCATCGAAAGCTGAAGCAGTGGGAAGGGCTTTTGAAGGAGTGGCAAGACTCAAGGTCCCTTGGGGAGACCGAGTGATGCCAATCTTTTCAAGGCCCTTAGAGTCGAACTTACCCATATGACGTTGTTGTTCTTCATTTTTGACATCAATTCCAGAAGCTTTGAAGAGATGGGTCAAAAGGGTAGCAAAGGGGAGGGGAGAGCCTTTTCTAGCATGAGCCATGGTTCCAAGGATAGTGTTGGCCAGATCAAGGTCAAGGCCATTTAGGATGCGGTAAAGTAAGACGATGGCATTATCAGTAAGGAGTGAGCCAGAGTTAAGACGGGGTAAGAGGCATCGAACAATGATGTTGAAAATTATTTTTGCCTCAAGGGTTAGGGATGAGTGGGTGAGTTGCTTTGAGGTGTTGTTGGATGCTTCGGGTAGGAGGTACTTGGCTCAGGCAAGAATGATGCAATTCTCTTTTGAGGGGTGTATTTCAGAGGGTGGAACTGGGCTACGTAAGCCAAGGAAATCTGCAAAGTCATTAGAGTTGAGAGAGATTCTAACCCCTCTGACAACAGACTCCAAAGACCAACCGTTGGTGTCGTGTTTGGCTTTTAGGTTAATGTAAAACAGACGGGTAAGCTGGGGGTAGTAGACGGTTTCACGATTGAGAAGGGTCCAGGCTGGGGATTTTTTTAGAAGATCAATGCAGGGTAACTTCAAAGCTTCGAAGAACTCAAAATCTAAAAAATCAGAACAGCAAATCCTACGAGTTCGAAACTCATCTACCCACTTACCAGCAGTCTCAGCATCTTCAAACCAAGAGGAGGGCAAGGATTGATTTACCTGGATATATGCAGGTGGGTCGGCATTCTTCCTGCAAGCAATTGTCGGAGCAGCTCTCTTGACAGGCGCTTCAAGACTCCTGAGGGTGCCCTTCCTGGTGCGTTTGGGAGATGAAGGCTTGACATCAACTGGGGCTTTCCCCTTCTTTGGAGACGGGGGAGGAGGAGGAGGAGGAGAAGGAGAGGGAGATTCTTCCTCCTCTTCCTCATACCCCGAGTCCTCACCGGGCCCCGATTCATCTCCTTCAGCTTCCTCGTCATCTCCAGATTCCTCTTGCTCTTCTTCTTCTTCCTCAGGCTCCTCCTCGAATGGAACCTCCTCGGCTTCGGCTTCCTTCCGAATCCTCTCAGCTTCCTCCTCTGCCAGATTCCTTGCAAGCTCGGCCTCCTCATCGGCCTTTTTCTTCTTCAAGGCTTCCTCCTCGGCTTTCTTGGCAACATCTCTTTCCAGAATGGCATCGAGGTCATCTTCCTCCTCTTCCTCGTCCACTTCCTCAGCCAAAATCTTCCTCTTCCCTTTCTGTTTGGCACTGAGAGGCTTCTTAGCAGAGCGCTTTTGAGTGCCCTTGGTAACAGTGGTCGTGCTCTCGGCGATGGTGCTCTGGACAACAGTTGGGACAATGGCTTGAGGAGTGCGTTCAGGTGTGGGAGAGGTGGCAGTGGCCTGACGTCCCTTGGGGGTGGCACCAAGTCTTTTGGGTGTGACAGTTTTCTTTGTTTTGGGTGCCATAAAGGAAATCGGCTAGGGTTTCTTTAGAAAAGGTTGAGAGGTTGAAGAAGGAGAAAGCGAAAGGGTTTGGACAATTTGAGAGTGTGATGGAATCGGGTACAGACTTGGGTATAAGTAGAGAGAGATGATGGAGTGATGGGACGGGTTTATAGTTCCAAGGGAGGGTAATGATTACATTGCCAAGATTTGAAGAGTTTCCAATTCAAAATTCAAATGTTTCCATTAAAATCGGACTAAAAAACTAAAGGATTTAGTTCCAAAAATAAAAATATCTTAACGGTTAAGAATAGAACATAAATAGGCAATTTTGAAATCCGATAAAAAAATATAATTGATTAAATATCTAAAAAGATATTAACCAAAAATATGTGATCCGATATATGTAATCCACCATTTAGTTCACACACCTTGACATAGTTCTCAAGGGTCTTGACACTAAGTAGAGTTTATCTTTCGTAAAGGGAATGCTCCCCCTACGAAAGTGCATCCTTGTTAAGCATCCCAATTTCTCGTCTTATGAAGGTAAACTTGTCCTCTGCCAAAGGCTTACTGAAAATGTCAGCCCATTGATAATCAGTTGAAACAAACGAAATGGACACATCACCTTTTTCAACATGGTCTCTAATGAAATGATGTCTTACATCAATATGTTTGGTCCTTGAATGCTGAACAAGATTCTTGGTGATGGAGATGGCACTTGTATTGTCACACTTAATGGGAATGCCTTTGAGGTTGATGCCAAGATCTCGCATTTGTTGAGCTATCCAAAGGATTTGGGAGCAACAGGCTCCAGCTGCAATGTATTCGGCTTCTGCAGTGGATAGAGCGACTGAATTTTGTTTCTTTAACTGCCAACTGATCAAAGATGCTCCTAAGAATTGGCAACATCCTGATGTGCTCTTCCTATCCACCTTATAGCCTGCAAAATCTGCATCAGAATATCCAATTAATGTGAAATCCTTTTGCTTCGGGTACCATAGTTCAAGCTCCTTAGTGCCATTGAGATATCGAAAGATCCTCTTCACAGCCACGAGGTGAGATTCTTTAGGATCAGCTTGAAACCTAGCACACATGCAAACACTAAACATGATGTCAGGTCTACTAGCCGTGAGATATAATAAAGATCCAATCATTCATCGATACTCCTTTTGATTGACACTTATTCCAGTCTTGTCTTGATCTAGAGACAATGTTGAGCTCATGGTAGTCTTGGCTGCTTTGGATTGATCCATCTTGAACTTCTTCAAGAGATCCTTAGTGTACTTGCTTTGGTTGACAAAGATCCCTTTCTTGGATTGATGAACTTGTAATCCCAAAAAGAAGTTGAGTTCACCCATCAAGCTCATTTCAAATTCACTGCACATGATGTCAGAAAATTCCTTGCATAAAGATGTGTTAGTAGCACCAAATAATATATCATCAACATAAATTTGAATAACCAAAATGTCCTTTCCTTTGGTTTTGATAAAAAGAGTCTTTTCGATCAACCCCATTTTAAAATCATTTTCTAAAAGATATTTTGACAAGCGCTCATACCAAGCTCTTGGGGCTTGTTTCAAACCATAAAGCGCTTTGTCAAGTTTATAAACATGATTGGGAAATTCTGAACTTTCAAAACCTGGGGGTTGAGCCACATATACTTCTTCTTCTAAGAATCCATTAAGAAAAGCACACTTGACATCCATTTGATATAACTTTATGCTCATAAAAGATGCAAATGCTAATAAAATGCGAATGGCTTCTAGCCTGGTTACGGGAGCAAAGGTCTCCTCGTAGTCAATGCCTTCCTCTTTATTGTAGCCTTGAGCAACAAGCCTTGCCTTGTTCTTCATGATCTTACCATTCTCATCTAGCTTGTTACGAAAGACCCATCGTGTGCCAATGACTGATTGATGCTTTGGCCTAGGCTTCAAGGTCCAGACTTTATTTCTTTCAAATTCGTTGAGCTCACTTTGCATAGCAATGATCCAGTCTGGCTCTTGAAGTGCCTCATCTACCTTCTTTGTCTCAATAAGAGAAACAAACGCGTGAAAAGCACAGAGATCTTTAAGTTTAGAACGAGTTTGAACACTAGAAGTAGGGTCAGAAATGATATCCTTTAATGAGTGTGATGATGAGTATTTGAATTTCCTTTTGCTACTCTCAGCTCCTTGATTCGTCACACTGGTAGGATTGACTTGTGGTACATCTGACTCCGTGGTCCTGTTAGGTTCAGTTACAGCAGTTTCTGACATCTCAACACTTTTGGATTGGACACCAAGGGCTTTGGATGCATCGTCAACACCTTGGGCCAATTCTTCAGTTTTAAGAATCTGTTCTTGCATGTTCCTCTTCTCTGTGATCTTAGTAGCAGCATCATCAACTTCCTTGTTCTCTTCATGGATGTTAAGATCTATATCTGCAACACTTTCACTCAAAGCACCGTCATTGCATTCATAAAAAATAACATGTATACTTTCTTCAACTAATTGGGTCCTTTTATTGAAGATTCTATAAGCTTTGCTACTTGTGGAGTAGCCAAGAAATATACCTTCATCACTACGCGCATCAAATTTCCCAAGGTTATCTTTTCCATTGTTATGAACAAAACAAGTACAGCCAAAGGGTTTAAAATAAGATATAAGTGGTTTGCGGCCTTTGAAAAGTTCATAAGGAGTTTTCTTTAAGATGGAACGAATAAGACAACGGTTTAAAATGTAGTTAGCTGTGTTAACAGCTTCAGCCCAATAGGTTGTAGGTAATGCATTTTCTAAAAGCATAGTCCTGGCCATATCCTCTAAGGTGCGGTTCTTGCATTCCACAACCCCGTTTTGTTGAGGTGTCCTAGGAGTAGAAAAGTTATGGGAGATGCCATATTTAGCACAAAATAAATCAAACTGAAGTTGATCAAACTCCCTACCATGATCACATAGGACCACATAAATCCATATGTAAAAGTTCAAGGGGTCTAGAAGAACTTACAACCTTTTTGGGTTTGAAAGAGCTACGTGTTTGTTTACCTCGTGTGCATGCATTGCACATATCAATACCTTTGAAGTCCATCTCAGGTAGCCCTCTTACAAGCCCTTTGGACATAAGCTTCTGTAGTGTATGTGGACTCACATGACCGAGTCTCCTGTGCCAGAGCTTTGGATCGTCCGTCAAAGCCTTTAGACAGGTTAAGCTTCCTTGTGCCACTTGATCAGCATTTACGGCGTATATATTGTTGTAACGATATGCAGTCAATATAACTTCACTTGTATCTTCTCTGCACACTATACATCTTTTCTTGTTAAATCTGACATTGTTGCCACTATCACATAATTGAGAGACACTAAGCAAATTATACTTCAAACCATTAACAAGATAAACATTTTTAATACTATGGTTGGAATCACTTCCAACACTACCAATACCAACGATGTCGCATTTTCCTTTGTCACCAAGAGTGATTGTTCCCGTGGATTGCTCCTTTAGATCATGAAAGAGAGAACTCTTCCCACTCATATGCCTCGAGCATCCACTATCAATAATCCATTTGTGTTCTTTCACCTTGGTAATCTCTTGCAAGACAAACATCAACCTTTGTGGCTAGACCAATAAGCAAATTTGGATCCATTGTTGGGGTAAACCATATTTGGTAAAATAGTGCCTTTTGGAACCCAAACTTGTGTTATCCGTTCTTTTCTCAAATGAACAGGAAATGTATTGCGAATAATATATGGATCCTTTCTTCTATAGGGGCAGGTCTCTTTTACATGTCCATTTCTAGCACAATGGTGACATATAGGAGAGGTTCTGCTTCCTTTTGCCTTTACAAAAGTGGTAATGTGTTGCTTCTTTAAAAACCTGGGATTGTAACCAATACCACTTTTGTTTAGAGAGCTTTGTTGCTCACCCAACATCCTATCGAGAGTACCTTTGGATTTGGTAAAACTTATGAGAGCTGTCTGTTGGTCTTGAATCTTATTATTCAGGGAGATCTTCTCGTTCTCTAAGTCATGATGCTCATTTCTTAGAGAGGAGAGATCTTGCTTGAGTTCAGATTTCTCTGAGTCAAGTGTCTTGACTTTAATGTCAAGACCTGAATAAGAAGCTTCAAGACTTTTGACCCTCATACACAGATCCTCAATAGTTCTTTCCTGGTCCACAATTCTCTTAATAAGGATGTTAGTTTGGGCAATAAGCTTCTCTTCATTGGCAATCATATTGGAAAGGAATTCCGATAATACCTCTTTTGGACTTGCCATAAGTTCTCTTACAGTAGCTTCAAGCTTTTCATCGTGGGATTCGTCTTCTGAGGCCATAAGACAAATGTTGGCCTTCTCATCATCGGAGTCAGAGTCGGAATCGCTCCAAGTTGCCACCATGGCTTTCTTCTTCCATTTGTCACTTTTCTTGGACTGGCTTTTTGTCTTTTGAGGGCAATCCTTCACAAGATGATCTGTTTCACCACATTCAAAACAAGACAACGATTTAGTCTTCTTTTCATACTTGTTGTATTGAGGCTTACCTCGAAATTTTGAAGACTCTTATCCATCCTTGTTGTTGAATTGCTTCTTCATTTTGAGAATTCGAGCAAGGCCTCTTGTGATAAGAGCAAAAGGATCATCCTCATCTTCGGAATCAGCTCCATCTTTAGGCTCAACCTTCTTAGACTTGAGTGCCAAGTTCTTAGTGCTAGCTGAAAGTTCTCCATCGTCTTCATTAAGGATCATCTCATGCGTGATCAGCTTCCCAAGAAGGTCATCAAGGGGTAGAGTGGTGAGGTCCTGGGCTTCCTCTATAGTTGTTACTTTTGGACCCCATTTCTCTTTTGGAAGGCACCTCAGTATCTTCCTCACTTTCTCAACGTTGGTAAAGCTCTTGCCGAGAGAGTCAAGGTTGTTGGTGATCTCTGTGAATCGTGTAAACATGGCCTTGATTGTCTCATCAGGCTTCATCTTGAAGAGCTCGTACTTTCGAAGGAAGATGCTGATCTTGGTGTCTTTTACTTGGCTCGTTCCTTCATAGGTGACGACCAGTTTGTCCCAAATCTCTTTAGCTGACCTACAAGATGAAATACGATTAAACTCATCAGTGTTAAGACCACAGTAAAGTAGGTTGATAGCCCTGTAGTTTTTGGAGACAAGTTCAAGATCTGCTTGGTTGTATTCGGACTCCTTCTTTGCAACTTTGGTATCGTTTGGTTCATCTTTCTCTGGAATCTTCGGACCATTCTCTATAATGTTCCAAAGCTCCGGATCTTGGTCTATGATGAACATTTTCATCAAGGATCTCCAGTGGACAAAGTTGTTTCCTACAAAGAGTGGCGGTCTGCTTGTGGACCTTCCCTGTGCAAATCCTCCGCTTGCTTCACCAGACATGATCGAAAACTCACAAGATTGTTAGATCAAAAACAGTGAGTAAAGCTCTGATACCAATTGAAGGTTCGATAATATAAAACAATGTAATATAGAAATACTCTAGAAGGGGGGTTGAATAGAGTATGCCCGTTTTTCGCAGAAAGTCTCAAGACTTTTGGAGCTCGTATAAAACCCTTTGAGATAAACCTGAATCACAAAGTTAGATAATCGAACCAAGTGCGGAAATAAGGTAAAGCAATAGATAAAGGACACGAGTAATTGTTTACGAGGTTCGGCACGAACTTGGCCTACGTCCCCGCCTAGGGTTCTTCCACAACCCTAGGATTCAAAAAGCTTTATTGATTCGCTTAGCTTAGGATCCTAATAGCTCACTGAGAAGCCTCTCTCCTATACAATTAAAATCTAGTCAACTTACGTTCCCTTGGAGTCCTAGACCAATCTAGAAGAGCCCCACCTCTCTCAGCTATCTAGTACAATCCTCTTACTCTCACAAATCAATAGCCTAGTGCAACTTCCCGAGTTACAAACTCTTGAGTAACACTATAAATGAATATATCCTATAAGCTCATAGTGACTCTCAAAGGCTTTGAAATAAACAACAAACTCTTGAGCACTATCAGAGAGTACACTTGGTAGACATATCTCGCTTGAATGAATGAAAGCTTGTGTAGCACTTGTGTTATTCTGTCTTCATCTTCCTTCTCTATTTATTGAGACAAATCGGCGCCGAGAATCTTCTCCAACTGTTATTCCAGATTGTGGCCATCTTTAAGATCTTTTAAACTTGGAAACAAATGAAGCCATAATCTTTCCGATTTGAACCTTCTCAACACTTGTCACAAGGAAGGAAATAATTCGAAAAACTTCCTGAAAGATTAGTCAAGTGTTGTTGCAGGAGGATGGTCAAGTATGAAATAAATATAGAATAAAGATCAGACTGACTTCCCTGTCTCAGCAAATAAATACAAGACTTCCTCCCGTTGTAGTAGAAGGTTGTCAGGATCGAATCCACGAGGAAGCACGTCAGCAGTTCTTAGGTAGCAACAGATCTCACAGACAAACAGCAGAAAAGACAGAAACAGAAAAGACAAAGCAAAACAGAAACAAAAGCAAAGACAGAAAATAGCGAAAGAAAGTAAAGAACAAAGCAAGGACAGAGGCACTCGATCTCGACAACAGCCTACTCGAGATCGACAACAGCAAGTCTACAGAAACTGAAAAATCGACAACAAAAGCAGAAACTCTACTCGGCCTAGACAAGACCGTACTCGAGATCAACAAAGGCCTACTCGATCTCGACGAGCTCCTCCTCTGTATCGACTGGAAAGACAGAAAACTGTAAATCGCAATTTCGAACCCAAAACTCAGAATTTCGACGAAATAAATTCAATATATGAAAGAACTCCAAAGCCAGGGTATCAACACCGCAACGATAACCATGCAAAGTAACACATAAAGGCATAAAAGATCATGCTTTCCATCAAAATAACTTTCGTTATTAACAAATAGGCATATAGAGGCTTTCGCATAAACCCTAATTGTTACTAACCCTTTTTACATAATTAATCCAAGTTGCATTAAGATCACTTTCGCTTTAATAATACAAACAAGGATCACCTTCAACTATCGCAAAAGAATCATGCTCATAGGGATAGAAGACGAATTGCATAACAAGATTTGACCTTTACCGCATCACCTCACATGGCCACCGTCGGGCTCACCCCAGCCCCAGAAGTGGGTGGACTACTCGCTCTTCATCGCAATAGCAGACATTGATTGATAAAAAGAAACTTGCATTAAACTGTATTCAAAGCCTTTACAATCCTGGCAATCAACTTTCGCAAAATGCCAAAACCCTAAAACCTTTGAACTCCTAAAACTTCTTTGTGGAACTACTTGTCTCTCTGAAATTCAATTGTATGATGGAATGAATGAAAAACCAGCCCCTAGGGCTTTATTTATAGCCTTCTATTCCTTGCTATTCAAGGATATAATCTTCTATCTATATCTAAAATTATATCTAAAAGTTTTAATGATAAATAAATGCAATTTAGGAATTAAATCTAAAAAGACAATAAATCGAAAATAGGTAAGATGTCTTCCATGTCTTCTCCATAGATAGAACTTGATAGATGTTGATAGATCTCGGCCAAATTGGATAGAATTGGATTCAAGGACTCCCAATCCTAGTAGGACAGCGAAACCGCGTAACGCGCTCCCGGACACGGCTCGTCGATCTCGACTAGGGCTCCTCAAGATCGAGTAGGATTGTCGTCGACGGGTATGGCTCGGCTTCTCGGGTGACTGGTGCTCGACAAGGCTCGGACATGGCTCGGAGGTCTAGTCGATCTCGAGTATCCCTACTCTGTATCGAGTAGGATTCGTCGTCTGGCTGGCTTAGTCGGGTGGCTCTGCTCGACAAGGCTCCTATCTGGGCTCACAGGTCTAGTCGATCTCGAGCAGCCCTACTCTGTCTCGAGTAGATTTGCTCATCGACTAGGTCTTCCCGGGTGGATCTACTCGACATGCTCGGACCTTGGCTCCGGGCTCCTCGATCTCGACTAAGCCTCCTCGAGATCGAGTAGAGGTGGTCTGGGTCTTCGTCCTCGGCTTCTCGATCAGCTCTTTCTCGACCAGGCTCTCCTCAATCTCGAGGAGAGTGTACTCGATCTCAAGTAAAGATTTCTGCTCTGTTCTTAAAACGCACTTTCCCGAGTCCTCGTTCGTCGGATTGACGCATATGACCATGCGTTGGAAAGCTCTTTTCGAGGGCTACAACTCTCATGAAGACATCAAATCTTGATTCAGAAGGAAGAATGGTGAAAAATGGCCTCTTCTCCAGCTGCACCATTCTTAGCTCCTCCATGAGTTTTCTTTAAGCTCCAAAGTGCGTCCGATTTCTTCCAAATATAACAAAAACTTGTGTAGACCTCCATATATTGCAAATAAGTGTAAACTACACAGATTCTATATTATTCTAACCCAAATGTATGCAATGTATGCAGAAATCGATATAAAAGTAACTGTTAAACATGGCAAATTAGGCTCACAACATCAAGCATATATATATAATATAAAGGAAGTATAGAATAAAATTAAATAATATTCGGACATATAGAACAGGTTTTGGATTTCATCAACTGTTAATGTTCCAAGACCTTTGACACAAACATCCTGTCAAGGCCTTTGAAACATTATTCCGATTTTCATCAAGGGAGGGAGTTATCAATGTTGATCAGGCATAGAAAGGAACACAAATATAAATTAAGCACAAGATGATAACTAGAACATGAATAATCAAATAGAATCAAATCCTCACAATCCAAACAACCATGTCTTCGAATCACAGGCGAAACTATCATTTTAGCAACTCATATGCCAATTCTCTCTCTCTCTCTAATGGTGTTCATCATCTTACACAAAAAACCACACACCACGTGAAATAAACTAAAAACAACCTTAAAAGGTCTCTCAAGGGTCGGCAAAACCTTAGAAGAATTAATGGGAAATAATATAAAATAATAGTCTTTGGATCCAAAACCGCGTTTCCGGGATCTGGGCCAATGGCGGGCGTCATGCAAGGGGCGGCGGGCGCCGTCTCTGCAGTGCTCGACGTTCCTCAAATTCCTTTGACGAATTCCAATGTCGTGCCACCTTGCTCCTCCTTAGCTCTTTCATAGCCTCCATATGCTCCAAAACATACTTCTTAAGCTCTTCCCAAAGTCCATCCAAGGTCGGAACGTAAATCTGTAGAATAAACACTAAAAACGCATAGATTCCGAACTCGAATACTTCACAAGTAATATGCGGAACTAGACTCAAAACATAACAAAACCAATACCTAAAAGTAATAAGAAACACCTATAATGCATATATGAAATATGCATTATCAGAGACAAAGTCTATGTTTCTAAGTCTAAGAATCATTGGTTCCCTAATAAATTCAATCACAAAAAGATGGGACCATTCACGGTGCACAAGATCCATTCCGGAGGACTACAGCTTATAGACAAGAATGGAGTCTTATTCGAGGCCCAGTCTACATGGGCGTTGCAGATGTCACCCTGAGCTTAAACGGAAGAAGTCGGCCTAGCGACTATAAAGTCTAGAGCTTGTAACAAAACAATTAGTTTTTAGGATTTTCTAGACATGTTTGCATTATTTTTTTTGGTTTTGAAACACTGTTTTTGGGTTTTACTACTGTGGATATTATCTAACAAGTCTTGCAGGTACGAAAAGAGTTGCAGAAGTACTTGATGTCGAGTACTATACTCGACGTCGACCACTCTTGTCGAGCAAAGGAGCCTGTGGTCAAGGAAGGATCACCCTGAGGCCTCCTGAGTAGTCGAGATCGAGCAGTCTAGTCGATGTCAACTACTCTCCTCGAGATCGACTACTCCTGCAGCAATTACAACACTCGATTCCGACGTTCTGCACATTTGTCTAGTGAGTCTCTTTCTCTACCCTTGTTTTTATACAGTGAGGAAACTGTAATGTTTAAGTATGGGGTGGGAGAAGGGCTTACTTCATGCATATTTGACTAAATTTGTGCACATTTAAGTTAATTTTCTGAATTGTTCACACATGGTTGTCTTTGGAATTGTTATTTATCTAAGTGCTCATAAGCGTTTTCCAAAGTTCAGAAAAATCACCCCCATTTAAATTTTTTTATTAGTATCATGGAAGTTATATTGAACTCGACGATGCAAAATTGGATTCATTAGAGATATAGCATGAAATTGCCTAGTAAAGGGAAGTCACAATGAAGTGCGGTATTTTCTTGAAAACCGTAAAATGAGGTAAAATTTGAAGTTGCTTTTGACATGTTGCATGATAAGAGGATGGAGGACTTTATATTTTCCATATAATGCTCATATGTTTATATTCCTTAGCCATATCTATGCTTATATGCATCACAAGCCATATTATGCCTTATTTCAATTATCGCTCCACATGATCTAAATATTGCCCATTTTCTACCTTATTTCATTATCCGGGAATTATGTTGAGAATGAAAGTTACGTCATGGAGATTATTATATGGTGTTTGTGTTGTTATTACTATTATTGGAGTTTTCTAGGAATGTTTCAAAGATATGGAAAATTTAATGAGTGAAAGAAAATCCGGTCACCTCAGGAGATAAAGGTAGATCGATCTTGCCTGCGTCGAGATAATAGTTCCGCGGGATGGGACACCAAGGTTAGGAGTCCGAAGCACTAAGTATCCGGGGCCATTCATGACACCCATGTTTGCGACTCACGAAAAGATAGTGTTGAGGTTAGAGAGGTAAAAGCAATAGTGAAAAAAAGCAAAAAGTGATTTATGAGAGGATGAGTGGTGTGGAAATTTCATTATGAAGGAGAAAGTGCATCAAAGCAAGAAAGTAAGTTGAAAGAGTTATCCCCGGATTTAGCACTACATTGCCCAAATATAGTCCACCACTTTACCTTTTACCTTTTCTTCACCATGAGCTTAAATTAAAGTCCTCTTGATTATTAATGCTTTGTCACATATGAATTGTTTTTGCATAACCCTCCTTTTGTGTGTGAAGTTGCTTTTATTCATATGCATGGATTTGTGATATTAGTACCTTTTCGAGGATGGTAATTGATTATAGGGAAATCTGGGAACGAATCTAAGATGTTGAGAGTTTTGAATTCTTCCCCTGAATGACCATTAAAAGTATTGCTTGAGGACAAGCAAGCTTAAGTATGGGGTGTTTGTTGTGAGCCTAAACTGCCATGTTTTACACTAACTTTTATATCGATTTTTGCATGCATTTTACATCATTGGGTTAGAATAGTATAGAATCTATGTAGTTTATCCTTATTTGCCAAATTATGGAGTCTACACTAGTTTTTGTTTAATTTCGCAGAAATTGAGGCATTTTACAGCAATTTGGAGAAAGGAAGAAAATCATGAAAAAGCTCGAGGTCAACTATAGAAAGTCTAAGATCAAACAGAAGCTAAACCAGGACACATCGAGCAGAACAAAAGGGAAAGAGCACTCGATAGGGACTAGTCGATATCGACCAAACTGGTCGATGTCGAGCACTTTGGTTGAGAATCACCCAATCGAGCAACATGCGAGCAGCAATCCACTCGAGAGCACAGAACTACTCGACGTCGAGTAGAATACTCGATGTCGAGTACACGTCGAGCACCAGAATTCTACCCGAGCTCGAGTCTAAATCTGAGCAGAAGAAGAAAGTGCTCGATGTCGAGTACATTAGTCGATGTCGAGTACTCCCCAGTGACGAATCCGAGCAGAAATCGAGTGGAGTCCAAGATATGTGGATTACTTGCAAGTGAAGACACGAGATATTCAGTTAAGAATCTTATTTTCTCGGAATTTATAGCACCACATGACCAAATACAATTCCTTGCCCTTATGTTTCTTAACAAGCCCCATTACAACCCCGTCGAATGGAATCTTCTATGAAGGTTTCCATTGAGCGAAAGTCCTCTTGATGTTCTTATTTTTGCATTCACGTATCCGGTGGAGATTTTGTGATATAAATGTCAATATTTGATTTGATGCTTGTATATGGAATTGAGGTGAGTGTATGCTTAAAGCCTAAACACATGAGAGTGAGAGATACACATTATCCTTGGTGAGGTTGGATTTTGAGCATGCAAGAAACTTGATCCCATATATACATGTAATAACGTTTATATGCCTTGATTATATTTGCACTATTGATGATGTTTCTTTTGATGAGTAAAATTGTGAAAGAATCTCTTATGGGGTGCATAGATGATGTTTTTGTCTTATGGTTTGCTTGAGGACAAGCAAGAGTTAAGTGTGGGGGGATTTGATAATGCATATTTCATATAGACATTATAGGTATTTCTTATTGCATTTAGATAGAAGTTTTGCATGTGTTTTAGTCTAGTTTCATATATTGCTTATGAAGTATTCGAGTTCGGAATCTACACCTTTTTAGTGTTTAATCTGCAGAATTACATGCCGACCTTGGAAGGGATATTAAGAGACATGTTTTGGAGCATATGAAGGCTGAGGAAGAGGCTAGAGATGAGAAAGGAAGCACAACATCGAAGACAAGAGAAGAATCCATCACTGCAAAGGGTGGCGCCCGTCGTGCCACCGTTTCCAGCGATTGCGATTTGGATCCGAAGATTCTATTTCCTATTATAATATTATTTTATTTCTAGGGTTTTGCATGACTCTTTATTAGGTTATTTCCATTGTTTTCAGCATTAGAACAATAAGGAGAGTTGTGAGACAATGAACACAATTAGAGAGAAGAGAGGTTTTTAGCCTATGAGTTGTTAAACTCGTAGTTTCATCCGTGATTCGAAGACATGGTTTTTTAGATTGCAATGATTTGATTATATTTAGTTATTCATATTTATAGTTATCATCTTGTGCCTATTGAGTATATTTGTGTTCTTTTCTATGATTGATCACCATGTTAGGAATTGCATCTTAGCTATGAATTCGTTGTTGTATTCTTGATAGCAAACGAATGTATTGAAGTAGTGATATTTCTTTGTGTTTGTAGTGGATGATTTCGATTGATCTATATTGGTGAGTGTCAATTAGGGCTGATCTAGGGTTGTTCCGGTTTGTCTTAATTGCATCGAATCAATATGTCAATTGGTTTAATTACTTGTGTCATTAATTCTATTCTTTAGTGATTTTGAATAAGGTGATTGTATACCTGCGGATCCTTCAACTTTAGTCAAGTAGACATATGTTTATGAATAATTAATGAATCAATCCTAGGACCATGAATCTCAACCATTGTCAGAGAATTACAGGTGAAATATATTCTCTACCTTATTATCAATTCGCTTTGCAATTATAAAGTTGGTTACTTTACTTCCTTATTACTTAGTCATAAATCATTGTTTTGTCATAAGAGTCTTTGATAAGAGTTATTGAGTAGTGAATCGCTTCTCCCTGTGGGTTTGACTCCGGACTTCATTGCTATACTAGTAGTTGTTTGGTTTATCAATTCATTGATTTGCTAATCTATTGGTTTTGTGTTTTGAGTTTGGATTTTATTACTATTTGGAAAAGGGCGAAAGTGTGTTTTGAGTTTGAATTTGGAAGTTGGGGGTCTCGCTAAAGGACCGCCACTTTCTATGGAAAATTGTAAGGGGTGGACTTCCCTTGAAGGATCGGTTACAACAGTCGTCGTTGTGCCTATGAATTGTGTCTTCCATGATTGCATGCATGAATCTACGGAACATATTCTAGTTCGTTGTATCACGACAAAGCAGGTAATGGTGGAATGTAAGCTTCCGATGATACCAAATAATGTTTGTAACTTTGATGGCGATAAGTACAATACTCTACTAAATAAAATCAAGGACTTTGTTGAAACCTTTATAATGGGTGAGTTGGCGCTATGTTGGTGGGCTATCTAATCAACTATTGTTTGGGCATTTGCCAAAGGTCACAATAAAAAATGTTAAGGTCTTCCTTGCATCAACCAAGCATATTTAGCATTCAACAATGCTTGACAATGGACTTGATGATCCGCTCAAAACTAGTCATACTCAGAATTGGATAAGAGGGTCCTCTGATAAAAAGGATTGAACAACAGCAAAAGCACGGTAAGGCATGCTGGGAGAAGCCCCCGTAAGATTCCTGTAAATTGAATTTTGACAGGTCACAAATTAATTAGAAATGGAAATGCAACATATGGGTTTGCTACATGTGATTCATCAACAAGAATAATTACTCTCGGTAATGGGATATGTAATAATAATTCAATTTTTTTTTATGCAAAAGCGTTGGGTCTTCATAATGGTATTTGCTATGTCCGTCACCGAGATTAGAGAGAGAGAGAGATAGGAATTCTGATTTCAATATTGGATGATTTTCATTTGTTACAGACAATAGGCATTTTATAGCCTTGTTATGGGCCTTCGGCCCAATACTTGCTCAGCCCATTCCCATTACAATTGTCTCCTTCTTAAAGAGCTTGTCCTCAAGCTCTAGGTAGAGTTAGGAAATTGCCTAATAATATGCCCAGCAGCTTCCCAAGTGGCTTCCTCTCTCGGCAAGTTCTTCCATTGTATAAGCCATTCAGTCACTGGCTCCCCGTTCTGAAGGTAACTCAGCCTGGTCTCCAAAATGGCCTCCGGGAACACTTCGATTTCCCCCTCCGCCGAAGTTGTGGGAAGTGCTGGGTTTATAATCGGTGGGGCTCCAGCGCATCTCTTCAATTGAGAGACGTGGAAGACATGGTGAATGCGAGAGGACAGTGGTAACTCAAGCCCGTACGCCACTGCTCCGATCCGCTCGATAATTCGAAACGGTCCATAAAACTTGGAACTAAGCTTTAGGTTCCCGCGGATTGCGATTGATGTCTGTCGATACGGTTGCAGCTTCAAATACACAAAGTCTCCCACGTCAAAGTATATCTCTGTTCGCCTCTCGTCTGCAAAATGTTTCATTCGGTTCTGCGCCTGCTGCAAGTGCACTTTGAGTTGTTCTATCATCTCTCGTCGCTGCTCAATCCAGTCTTCTACTGCAGCGTTTGACCCTCCAAATGGAGTCACACCTAGCTGGGAAGGTGCATACCCGTAAAGCGCCTGGAATGGGGTAGTATGCACAGTGATATGAAAGGTCGTATTATACCACCACTCTGCAAGATACAACCAACGAACCCATTGCGAAGGTCGACTTGAAGTCATACAACGGAGATAGGTTTCCAAACATCTGTTCACTCTCTCCGTCTGTCCATCCGTTTGCGGATGATACGCGGTAGACATGTGCAGCGAACTCCCTATCGCCTGAAACAGCTCCCTCCAAAAATTGCTCAGAAAAACTTTGTCTCGATCTGAAATAATGACTTCCGGTAGGCCATGTAATCGATACACATTTTTCATGAACAAATGAGCAATCTTGGCCGCAGTAAACGGATGTGAAAGAGGAATGAAATGGGCATACTTTGTTAGTCAATCGACAACTACCATGATCACGTTTTGCCCTTGTGATGTTGGTAGCCCTTCTATGAAGTCCATGGATACACTTGTCCATGCTTGGTCGGGTATTGGTAGTGGCTGCAGAAGACCCGGATTAGCTACTTGCTCAGCCTTATTTCGTTGACTAGTATCGCATTCTTTCACCCATATTTCTACCATAGTTTTCATCAAGGGCCAGTAGAACAAAGCCTTAAGCCTCTGATATGTGGCTTGTACCCCTGAATGCCCTCCAGGAGCTTCATCATGAAGAGCTTTGAACAATTTTCTTTGAATTTGCTCTTCAGCTCCTATGTACACTCGACCTTTATAACGGAGAACACCCTGGGTTACCGAGTAGTGTCCAGTGGGAGCGAGCAATGCCTCGGACAGCAATTCACGAGCCTTTTGATCATTCTCATAGCTTTGCACCACCTCCTTCATCCACATCGGTTGAACTGCACTTGTCATTGCACATTCTGCAGATTCTTCGAATTTCCTCGAAAGAGCATCAGCGCCTTTGTTTTCCTTTCCCTGTTTGTAGACTATCGAATATGATAGCCCCAACATCTTTCTGATTGCCTTTCGCTGAAGATGAGTAGACAACTTCTGCTCAGATAGATGTTTAAGAGACTAATGATCGGTGCGAATCACAAATTCCCCAATCTCCAAATAATGCCTCCATTTATCAATTGCAAGGAGGATAGCCAGCAACTCTTTCTCGTAGGTTGTAAACAACAAATGTTGTCCGTGCAAAGCTTTGCTGATATATGCCAGTGGTCTGCCCTGTTGCATCAGCACTGCACCTATCCCAGTGTCACTCGCATCCGTTTCCAACTCAAAGGGTAATTCGAAATCCGGTAGGCCTAACACATAAGGATTTGCCAGTGCCTCCTTCAAGTGGTGAAAGGCCTGGTTTGCATCTGCTGACCACTTGAAATATCCCTTTTTGTGGAGTTCTGTTAACGGCCTACAGATGATGCCATACCCTTTAATAAACTTCCTGTAGTACCCGGTCAGACCCAAGAAGCCCCGTAAGTAGACCTGTCAAAACACAACCCGACCCGACCGACCGAAATTTTTTGGGTCAAGACCCGGAAATTTTTTTCGACCCGAACCCGAAAACCCGGAAATTTTCCGGGTAATCTGGGTTTTGACCCGGTGACCCGATTGACCCGGTAATTTTGACCCGATTTACCCGATTGACCCGGTTGATTTATAATTAAATTTTTTTATATTTAATTAAAATTTATCGCAAAATTATCAAATTATGATTTTTTTAATTTAAAAAAGAAAAAATTGACAAACCCGAAATCACCCCGAACCCGCCCGAAACCCGGTCAAACCCGTGTTCTAATCAACCCGAAAAACCCGAAACCCGTTTTACCCGGGACCCGTTTTACCCGAGACCCGGAGTGACCCGACCCGAACCCGACCGGAATGACCCGTTTGACAGGTCTACCCGTAAGCCTTTCACAGACTTTGGAGTAGGCCAATCTAGCATATCCCGCACCTTACTTGGGTCCGTGGCTACCCCATCACCCGAGATAATATGACCGAGGTATTCCACCTGGTTTTGTGCAAACGCACACTTGCTTTTTTTTTAAAATAGTTGATGTTTGACAAACAACTCCAATACCTGCTTCAATTGTTCCTTGTGTTCTATCATTGATCGGCTGTATACCAAAATGTCGTCAAAGAAGACTAAGACGAACTTCCGCAGAAAAGGCCCAAATACATCGTTCATCATTGCTTGGAACGTTGCAAGCGCATTTGTCAAGCCAAAGGGCATGACCTTGAACTCGAAATGGCCATGGTGAGTTCGGAACGCAGTCTTAGCTACGTCTTCGCGTGCCATCCGTACTTGGTGATATCCTGCCCGCAAATCCAGCTTTGAGAACACCACTGCTCCCTTCAATTCATCCAGAAGGTCCTCGATATGGGGAATCGGAAATCGATCCTTGATGGTCATGTCGTTCAACTGCCTGTAATCCACGCAGAATCGCCACGGTCCATCTTCTTTCTTGACCAGCAGTGTCGGGGATGCAAACGGACTCTGGCTGGCCTGAATGGTACCTTGTTTCAGCATATCCGTCACCTACTTCTCAATTTCTGTCTTTTGAAAATAGGGATACCGATATGGTTTTGCACATACTGGATTCATGTCTGGCTTCAAGGGAATTGAGTGTTCATGACCCCGTTCATGAGGTAGGCTGGTAGGCTCCCGAAAGACCTCCTCAAACTGGTCGAGAAGCTTTGCAATCTCTATTGGCATCTCCGGAGTCTTCGCTTCCATATTACAGACTCGAGCCACCTGAGATATAAAACAAGGAGTCCCTTTCCTTAGCCATTTTTGCAGCTTATGACCTGTGATCATTTTTAAAGAAGCTTGCTCCTTAATCCCTTGGAGCACAATCTCTTGTCCTTTGTGCTTGAAGGAGATCACCCTTTTCTTGAAATCGAACGTAACCGGACTCAAATCTGTCATCCAATCCACCCCTAAAATCATATCACATCCCCCTAGCTTCAGTGTCCTGATATCGCAAGCATATGTATGCCCTTGCGTTTCCCATCGAAATTTCTTGCATACGTGTTGGCTGAAGGTTTGACTGTCGTCGGCCACATGCACTTCCATCAAGCCTGCTTCGGTCAGCTCATATTTCAGCTCCCTCGCCTTCCTTGTGTCCAAGAAGCTGTGGGTACTGCCACTATCTAGTAGAACAGTGAAGGTTTGCCCACTGCACACACCGAGCACTTTGATGGTAGTCTTTGGACTACTTCCTTCTAAGGCGTGCACATAGATCTCAGGTTCACCATCCTCTTCCAGCTTCACATCTTCTTCTATTTCTGCATCCACTTCTGCAGCCACAAGGCTATGTAACGAGTGGGTCTTGCACCGATGTCCAGTGAAGTATCGGTCCCCACACTTGTAGCAAAGGCCTGGACTCTTCCTTTGCACTGCACTCGAATTCGAGTTCTTGAACCCCGTTTCCGTATTCCCAGTTTTAGTACTTGCTTCTTGCTGTTTGCTTATAGAAGAAACACTACTCAACCCATTCCTTCCATTTCCAGGACTATAACCCCCTTTCCACGGCGGTTTGCTAAGCTGGATGATGGCTTGAACCGCACCCTAATGCAATCTTGCCTGCTCGTAAGCCATAGCTAATGAATCCGGCCTTCTCAACTTGACCAACGACTTGATTTCAGCTTTCAGCCCACTTATGAAACTGGCCACAAAGTATAATTCTGAAAGATTCGGGTTATACGCTAACATACAAGCCCTTAACTCATCAAACTTCTCCGTGTAATCCTCAAGGTCGCCAGTTTGTTCTAACTTGTTGAAGTCTTCGACCACTTCGACGCCCTGTTTCTCTCCGAACCGCACACAAATAGCGGTACCCAATTCTTGCCAATTAACTCATGAATTCTGTATCAGGAATCCCTGCATCCACGTATCCGCCTTATCCATCATATACATGGAAGCGATCTCTACCTTCTGGTCTTCAGCAATGTTGAAAACTCTAAAGAATTTCTCACACTTCCGGATCCAGCACCTCGGTTTCCCTCCGTCGAACGCCGGAAATCGATCTTTGGTGTTTGGTTGAATCCGATCCTCCCATCCGAACCTCCAAACGATCCCGATCCACTGCTCCAAGATCCATTGCTTCCCGTCCGATTCGGTGGCGGCGGTGGCGTTTCTTGTTGTCGTTCTTCTGATCTTGGACCTACGTCACCAGATCGAGTTCCGCCATCCCTTGAAGTCTGCGAATTCTCATCTCGACCTCACATAAACTCCATAAAAGCGTCAAATTTGTTGTCAAGCTTCTTCGTAAACTCCGCTCCTATGTCCGTCTTCAGCTTGTCGATTCTCTGATCTGTCAGATGCCGCTGTTCGTTGATTTGTCGTTGCGTGTCCAAGATGAACTGATGATGTTCGTCACGGAACTGCTGGAATTACGCCTCGAGCGCTTTGTACCTGGTTCCGTCCGCCATAGTTGCAAGATCGTCTGACTCAGATACCAATTGCTATGTCCGTCACCGAGATTAGAGAGAGAAAGTAAAGAGAGAGAGAGAGAGAGATGGGTAAGGGAAAGAGAGATAGGAATTCTGATTTCAATATTGGATGATTTCCATCTGTTACAGACAATAGGCATTTTATAGCCTTGTTATGGGCCTTCGGCCCAATACTTGCTCAGCCCCTTCCCATTACAGTATTCTTCGAGCAAAGGAATTGGGTATTACTAACCTCCTCGTTGAAGAGGACAATATTAATGAGGTAAAATTGGGTCTAGGTGACTAGAAATATCTCTGGAATATTGAGCATTTATAATCGGATACATTGACGGCAATTCAATATTTCTATAATGTTTTTATTCCTCATGTTTTCATTCCTATCATGGAATTGCGTTGCACATCTCGCCTGCACGTCGATGGAGGTTTAGAGGAAGACCAAGAACTTAATGTTCTCATTCGCAAGGACGTGCTAGGATGGAACTCTATTAGAAGTCGGTAGTTTGATTCTAATTTTTTTTATCAGCTTTAATAAAAAAGGGGGAAATTTCTTCTGGTGCCCTTATGATTAAGGCTATTCTTCTGGTTGGTGTCCTAAGGTTTTTTATTTTTCAGTTGGTACTCCTAAACTTTTACAAGTTTTCACTCTGTATCCTTAACCTCATTTAACACTTTGACCCAAAACTCCACTGTTTTAATTTATTTTATTTTTACAAATAAAAAAATTAATTTTTTTTGAAACTGGCACCTAGGCTTGCTTTATATCCTAGACAAAAAGAACACCCTAACTCCACCACCCCTAAATATGAAATCCCCCAAACTGATTGAATTATCTCCCCACAAACCATGAATACTTGGTTCCCTTTTTTCCTTTTTTTTTTTTACCACGAAGAATCTAAATTTGTGCCGAAGGCATAAATTTTCACCCTAATCTGAGACGTTCTAATTTTTGTAAAAATTAGTGGAATATCCACTTTTGTAATTTCAGATGTTTATTTTCCGATATTACCCTTCCTTCTCTATTACCGTTTTTTAACCCTGTTCTAGGGCAAATGTTGTTCTCAGATCTAGGCCGAGAGCTCAGATCTGTATGCCAATCTCCCTCTCAAATTTCGTTCTCCGAGCCTGATTCTTGCTCCGTCCTCTCTCAACTCGCCTCCGCCCTCTCTCACTGCCACCGCCTCGGCGTCGCTCACCGCGACATTAAGCCTGACAATATTGAAGTGCGACCGCGATTCTCAGACCAGACATCCTGGGTTCTCCGACCTCCTCGATGCGACGCCTCCGCGAGCTCGAACCAGACATCGTTGTCTCCCTACGACGGCGAGCGACGGCGATTGAAGGAGATTCTGGTAGCCAAAGACGACCGCGAGCGGATATTAAGGAGAAGCACTTCGTCTAGAGGTAGCAATCTACTCTTTCTCCTCCCCTCTCCTGTTGATTCCTATCACTTTCCTTTCGATCGATTTGTTTTGCTTCTGGATCTATGTGATGTGCTTGATTCTGGATCTGTTTGATGTGCTTTATGCCAAGGGATTTTGTGTGATCTTTAATCCCACCATTGCTGTCCACATCTCTTCATATATGTCTATTCTTTGTTTCTCAGCAAAAACAGTAGCATTTGTGAATCTGTTTGTTGTGCTTTCTCAGAAATTCAGTCTCAAACTGGAGTGCTGACATTTGATGTTATGGTTGAATTTTCAGTCTCAAAATCCCACCAGTTGTTGTTATGGTTGAACTTGTGTGATGACCATCTCCTGAGTGCTTCAATTTCTTCAATTCCTTCACCAGAAATTTAGGTTTTAGAGTTGAATTTGTGTGCGATTAGGCCTCTTGCAAGCTGCTGTAGGTAGAGCAAGATTGAGGTGAGTTTTTAGGGGTTTTAATTTTTGCTGATTGATCCTAGATTTCCTTGCAATCGAAATTCGGAATTTCTGCTTCCATGGGAGTGCAGACCACCGAAAATTAGGGAGTTTTCAATTCAATCTGAAAACGCCATATTATGTCTGAAATTAGGGCTTTTTCAGCCCAACATCAGAGGCTTGACAGTTTTTTGTGTTCTGACTTCTTATATGTTTCTGATGCTGTGTGAATTTTAGGAAGTACTGTATTTTACTTGAGCAAGATTGAGGTGAGTTTGGTACTGTTTGAGAAGTTTTTCCCTTATTGAACACATTATAGAAGTTAAACACATGAAAGTTAAGCTTGTCTAGAACATGTGACATGTCCTGAGTAGAATCCCATTTCAAAAAATAAAGGATAGATTAGGAAATAATGAGGGCACATAGCGATTTTAAAATATATATTTGTTTTCATGCTATGTAGCTAGCTAGGCTTTGTGTGTACTGTCATCATTTGCCATGTCTATTTCTTATATATTTTGTGTGTACTATCATCATTTGCTATGTACATTCGATATTGCATAGATTTGTTTACATGTACACGGAGGTCATGGTTAAAAATCATCATACACATACATTGCTTATTTACTAATAATTAAGAGGGAAAACCATTTTATGCTCAAAAAAAAGAGGGAAAACCATTGTTGTTGACATCTCTAATAAAGATGTCAGCACTAACCGTGTCAGCACTAATATATCTCGAAGGCATATGATCATGTACGAACTCTTGTTTTTCTGCCTTATCCTGCAGATTTTCTTTTCTTTTTCTCTTGTTTTTCTGATGGTTTAGTCTTCATCCTATCACTATTCATGAATTATGCCACTGAATACAGTTCCCTGTGCAATTTGGTCCTACTGAAATTTCTCTGTGCATTTTGGTCCTATTTTTTGGGTCTGTTTTACTGCTGGCTCTCCCCCCACCTGAACTGAACTGTTCTCTTTTGGATCGTGTGGTTTTGATGTTGTCTTGCAGCCCTTCGAATACTCATCTTCTTATATATTACTGCTGCGCATCCATGGTTACTGGCTTGCAGCTCTTGTGGCTGCATTCATGTCAGCAGGTGAGAGATGGTTCCTCATTGTAGCTGTCATACTCCTGTTTCAGGTTGTGGCTCCTAATTTTGCTTCATTTAATTTTGACTTTTTTTTTATATCTGTAGCAGTGATCCACTTTTTGTCTAAGTTATTCATTGATTTGTAGATTGATTTTAAGAAATGTTATTTTGTTGTGATTGTATTTGTAATTTCATGGATTAGAGCCTGCGGATATGTGATGCTTAAGAGGAAGATTCATTACTGATGCTTTGTTAAATGCTTTTTTTATTTGTCTTTTGTCCTTTTTTTTTTGGGTCGACTTGTCTTGTGTCTTCTTAGATTGTTTGTGAAATGCTTTTTTTATTTGTCTTGTGGCTGCATTCATGTCAGCATCCTCATTGTAGCTGCCATATTCCTTTAGCAGGTTGCTTTGACACATGGATCTTGTAATGCGAGCTTGGTGACGTGAAGAATGAATTGAAGAATTTGAAATGGAGGTGATGCAATCACATTTTCCTTGATCGATGCAATCAGATACATACATGACACAAGACAATGAAATAAGAAACCGAGTTTTAACTTACTGCATAGTGTGACGGGGTTTGCTGATGTGCAATGCACCCTTGCTTGCCTGCTGCATTGCAAGTGTGGGGGTCTTAGGTTGTGTACCTTTCGACCCTTGACTTGGAACCCAGGCTTTCAAAATTAGATTTTGTACATATTTTATCTTGTACAGATTTCAAATTAAAAATTTCAGATTTACTTCAGTTTGATATTTACAGATTTTTGTACAGTTGTTAACTTACAGATTTACTTCAGTTTGAAGTTTACAGATTTTTGTATAGATGTCAGCTTACAGATTACAATCTTGCTGACATCCGGTGTCAGCAGTTTCAATTTGCATAACAGATTGTTATATTTGCATAACAGATTGTTATATTTGCATAACAGATTGTTATATGTGCATATCATGAAGTTATATTTGCATAACAGTAACTTATATTTGCACAACATAAACTTCTTATTTTTCAACTTTTTTAAAAAAATTTAAATTGCTTGTTTTTTAATTGGATTTGCGACTCCAGGTTGATTTGCGACTCTCACCCATGTTCTCATCCATTGTCTCTCCTTTGTTTATCTATTTATTTGGTCGAAGACTCGAAATCCATTTACTAATTCTTGTTTATGCCAATTTTAATCCTAATGTCAAACTTCTTGATTGTCTTTTTGAACCGCAGGTTCCTCTTTTTTTTTTTGGCTGGAAAAGTGGAGAAGCAGTAGGGAAGCAAGAAATACATCTCAAAATAGATACATTGGATTTAGGATGTGGAAACTGAACTTGTAACATTTTTTAGGATTCATTTTTAAGGATTCACTCTAAGGCCGAACTTCAGAATCCACAGGATCTCTTGCTGAAGTGGCCACTTCATTTTCTAAATCAATCCCAGTAGCAACGATCTGAAGGCTTAGCTTTTCTGCGTCCAACACCTACTCAGCTTCACAAAATATGTATATTAATTTCCTCTGAGCTTGAGCATGAGGTTGAGCTCGAAAATATTGATATAAGCAATACTTTATAATAAAATTATACAACTTTGATTCACCAAATTACCTTACTGAATGGAAGTTACCAAATTTAAAATAACAAGTAACTAAAATATTATAATAATGATAATTAAAGGGTACGTATATATTTGCATATCATACTTATATATTTGCATATCATCGATTTATAATTGCATATCATACTTTTACATTTTTATACTTGCATAATATAATCATGCATTTGCACAACATCAATTTGTATTTTCACAACTTATATTTATTTACTAAAAAATAAAATCTAAGTATTAGATATAAATAATCGTATATTTGCCCAACGTGAATTAATCTATGCATATTTTAATCTTATATTTGCATATCATCAATTTATAATTGCATATTATACTTTTACATTTGCACAACATCAATTTATATTTGCATATTATAATCATACATTTTCACAACTTCAATTTGTATTTCCCCAACTTATTTTTATTTACTAAAAATTAAAATTTAAGTATTAGATATCAATAATCTTATATTTGCACAACATGAATTAATTTATGCATATTTTAATCTTATATTTGCATATCATCAATTTATATTTGCATATCATACTTTTACATTTGCACAACATCAATTTATATTTGCATATTATAATCATACATTTGCACAACATTAATTTGTATTTTCCCAACTTATTTTTATTTATTAAAAATTAAAATTGAAGTATTAGATATCAATAATCTTATATTTGCACGACGTGAATCAATTTATGCATATTTTAATCTTATATTTGCATATCATTAATTTATATTTGCATATCATACTTTTACAATTTGCACAACATCAATTTATACGATGCAAGAAATATTGATGTAAGATGAAAGAAAACACTGATGAGACAACAAAATATAAAAATTCTTTGATTAGATGATTATAGAAGTTTGATATTCTCATCTCATGTAATATGATATCAATTTTGGGATTGATCTTATTGTAAACTTTATCTTTTATTATATGTTGACATTTAGCTTAAATGTTGACATTTAGCTGTTGATGTGCAAAAGCTTTATCTTTTACCATTTGTTTGATTAGATGATTATAGAAGTTTGATATTCTCATCTCATGTAATATGATATCAATTTTGGGAATGATCTTATTTGTAAACTTTATCTTTTATTATATGTTGACATTTAGCTTAAATGTTGACATTTAGCTTAAATGTTGACATTTAGCCATTGATGTGCAAAAGCTTTATCTTTTACCATTTCTTTTATTAGAGGATTGTAGAAATTTGAGCTTATCATCTCATGTAATATGATATCAATTTTGATAATGATCTTATTTGTAAACTTTATCTTTTATTATATGTTGACATTTAGCTTAAATGTTGACATTTAGCCTTTGATGTACAAAATCTTTATCTTTTACCATGTCAGCGTCAGTAGCATCAGCATCTCGAATGTCGGCGTCGACATTGTCAGCGTCAGTGCTAACACAAAAAAAAAAGCGTTGACACGAAAAAAATCATCCCTAACGCCAGCGTCAGCAGCTTCGGCAGAATCGATGTCGGCGCCAGCCGACATCTCCGATTTCAGCGTCAGCATCTCTAATGTTGACGTCGGCAACGTAAGTGTTAGCATCTCCGATGTCGGTATCAGCAATATCAACGTCAGTGTTTCTGACATGGAAAAAAGCATCTTCAACGTCTGCGTCAGCCAATATCAGCGTAAGCATCTCCGATGTCGGCGTCAACCGACATCAGCGTAAGCCAACATGAGCGTCAACAATGTCAACGTCAGTGCTGTTGACACGGAAAAAAGCATCTTCGACGTCGGCGTGAGCATCTCCGATGTCAGTGTCAACGGTGTCAGGAATGTCGGTGTCAACAACATCTCCGATGTCAGCGTCAGCATGTCGAATGTCGGCGTCGACAATGTCAGCATTAGTGATAACACGAATAAAAGAAGCGTTGACACGAAAAAAAACATCCCTAACGTCGTCAGTAGTGCTAGCAATGTCAGTGTCAACAGTGTCAGGAATGTCGATGCCAGCAACATCGACGTTGACATTAATGCAATTTTAAAAGCCTCTTAGTTCAATCAATGGTAGAGTAATGTGCTTATGTGCAAATAAGATATATTAATGCATTTTTAAAATACAAATGCATGTGCATATTCTTTCCATAAGGTTGTTTAAGTTTGCATAACATAATATTATATTTGCATAACATCGGGTTATAGTTGCATAACAGAAAGTGCTGACATGTAAATTTTAAAAAAAAAACAGAAAAAAAAAAATTAAAACCATACATTTTCACAACATCAATTTATAATTGCATATCATCAATTTATAATTGCATAACATCGGGTTATATTTGCATAACATCGGGTTATAGTTGCATATCATCAATTTATAATTGCATATTATACTTTTACATTTGCACAACATCAATTTATATTTGCATATTATAATCATACATTTTCACAACATCAATTTGTATTTCCCAACTTATTTTTATTTACTAAAAATTAAAATCTAAGTATTAGATAACAATAATCTTATATATGTACAATGTGAATTAATTTATGCATATTTTAATCTTATATTTGCATATCATCAATTTATAATTGCATATCATACTTTAACATTTGCACAACATCAATTTATATTTGCATATTATAATCATACATTTGCACAACATCAATTTGTATTTTCCAACTTATTTTTATTTATTAAAAATTAAAATCTAAGCATTAGATATCAATAAAACTGAAATGTGCAATTTTAGTTTGAAAAAATCCAAATATAAAACTGAAAAGTACAATTTTATAACTCAAATACAAAACTGAAAAGTGTAATTTTCTAAATTTATATTTGCACAACATAAACTTATATTTGCACAACACAATATTATATTTGCACAACATAAACTTATATTTTCACACAAATATAAAATTTCAAAAAGTGTAATTGACACGGGAAAAAAAAGTGCAATTTTAGTTTGAATGTACTATTTAGAACTAAAAAGTGCAATTTTAGTTTGAAAAAGTTCAAATATAAAACTGAAAAATGCAATTTTATAACTCAAATACAAAACTGGAAAGTGCAATTTTATAAATTTATATTTGCACAATACAAACTTATATTTGCACAACATAATATTATATTTGCATACAAATATAAAATTTCAAAAAGTGCTGACACGGGAAAAAAAAAGGTGCAGATTTAGTTTGAATAAGCAATTTAGAACTTAAATGTGCCTTTTAATATAATTAGAATGGTTCAGAAGCTTTTATTATAAGCATATTAAGTCATATGCATGTCTCAAATATGAACGACATTGTACTTCCTTAGTCACGTAATTTGGGTGTGAGCAATCTAGACTCGGTTGCCAGGGTTTCCAACCCTCTAAGAAATCCGAAGGGAATAATCCAAATTCATTCGAAGATCAACAAAAAATCTAATTAAATCTAATTATTCCAAACTTTAGCAAAACTTTTATCAACTGGGGAATGAAGCTCTAAATCTCCATTAGTGCAATTGGAGAGAGGAGAAAGAGAGCAAACGGAGTTTCTTATTTCTCAACTGAAAGAATGAGAGAAAAACAGTTACAGAGGAGCCTTAATATAGGCAGAGTTCTGTTGTGAGCCTAATTTGCCATGTTTAACAGTAACTTTTATATCGATTTCTGCATACATTGCATATATTTGGGTTAGAATAATACAGAATCTGTGTAGTTTACACTTATTTGCAATATATGGAGGTCTACACAAGTTTTTTTTATATTTGGCAGAAATCGGACGCACTTTGGAGTTTAAAGGAAACTCATTGAGAGGCTAAGAATGGTGCAGCTGGAGAAAATGCCATTTTTCACCATTCTTTATTCTGAATCAAGCTTTGATGTCTTCATAAAATTTGTAGCCCTCGGAAAGAGCTTTCCAACGCATGGTCATATGCGTCAACCCGACGAGCGAGGACTCGGGAAAGTGCGTTTTAAAAACGGAGCAGAATGCTGAGAGCAACATCGTTACTCGAAATCGACCAAATTGGTCGACATCGACAAAGGCTTACTCGACATTTGCTCCAGAGGACGAGATCGAGCACGAGATGAAGACAAATGTTACTCTACGTCGAGGAGGTTGGTCTACGTCGAGTAAGCTACTCGACATCGAGGAGTCCTAGTCGATGTCGAGGAGACCCCAGTGGCCGACGTCGAGTAATCCGATTCTTATTAAGGTTCTATCCCGAAGCCAATGGTGATATTTTCGAGACCTAATTTTATCCGGATCTATCAAGAGCTATCAAGTTACATCAAGGAAGGAGAAGATTTATCCACTTGAACACTTTAGATATAATTTCCTTTATTTAGATTTAATTTCTTTATCGCTTTTATTTATCCTTAAGCATTTTAGATATAGTTTTAGATATAGATATAGATATTCTATCCTTGAGTAGCAAGGTTTAGAAGGCTATAAATAAAGCCCATGGGGCTCAGTTTTATGAATTCAATTTCAGTTAGAGAAGTAGTTCCACAGAGACGGTTTAGGGAGTTCAGAGGTTTTAGGGTTTTGGCGTTCAACGAGAGTTGGATCGCCGGGATTGTAAAGTCTTTGAATTTAGTTTAATGCAAGTTTCTTTTCATAAATCAATGTCTGAGTTTGCGATGATGCATGAGTAGTCCACCCACTTCTAGGGTTGGGGCGAGCCCAACGATAGCCATGCGTGTTTGAGGTAAAGATCCGACCTTTATCATGTTTTGAGCATTTTCCTACTTGTTTATGTGTTTATTACCCGTCTAATGGAGATCCATGCTAACAACTTGGATTATAAACATAAAATCGGTAGAGACAATTAGGGTTTCTTGAAAGAGTTGTCTAATTGTTGGAAAAGGCGAAAGCTTAGTCCTTTGATGCGATTTACATGATAATTTGTTTGGTTCTGCCTTATGCATGCTTGGTTATCGTTGTTGCAAACCCCAATCTTGGAAGCCTTTTATATTAAGTTTAGTTCGAAATCCCAAAGCAATTGTTTTTACTTTCTTTTACTTTCGTTTTATTCTCTGTCTCCTCGATATCGAATAGCACTCGTCGATATCGAGTACTGATTCTCGATCTAGCATCGCTGTAGCTTCTGTGTGCAGGTACTCGACGAGACGAAGCGAAGTCGACGAAGACTCTACTCGACATCGAGTAGGCCTTGTCGATATCGACTACACCCTGTGCCTGCTGCTGCGCTGTGTTCGACTGTGCCTGACCCCTGTCGACTAACCCTTAGTCGAGGTCGAGTACCACCGTTGTCGACTTCTGATCGTGAGATTTCATCGCTGCCTAGGATCCGCTGACACGCTTCCTCGTGGATCGATCCTGACTTCCCACTGCTGCATGAGGAGGAGGTCTTGTAATTATTTGCAAGGGACGGAATCTAGTTTGCTTTGCATTATTTATATTTTATTTGTATTCTCGATTTCCTCCTATACAACAAATTGGCGCCGTTGCCGGGGAAGCTATCATCCGCGCCTTAGGTAGTTAAAATCTCACATTCTCTTTGAGTTTACTTTGCAGGTGTATACGCCGTTCTAGTCAACCACCTGAGTTTGACACCTTAGATGATCCGGAATGCGTCCTACACATCCATTCTAAACTGAAGAGAGCCATGGCAGCCGCAGAAACACCAGAACAGCTGATACAGAGGCTACGGACGGAACTAGCCGCCAAGGATGTTACTATCGCCGCTGAGAGAGCTGGAAGGGAACAGGAAGCTGAGCGTGCGAGGCAGGCAGAAGCTAAGCTTGTGTTGCGTAGATGGGAACATTACGCTAAATCGCCCAAATCAACAATGACAAGTTGGTTCGACAATGTCCCCTTCTATGAGCCAGTCGGCAGCGACTACCTGGACTCGACATATACACATTCTGGAGTAACTGATCCAGAAACACTAGCCGAAATCGACTGTACCACAGAAATCTAGGTAGGTCCTTCCTCTATTTCGATTTCGCTATCTATATTTGAAGAATCTTTGGAAGGATCCCAAGAAGAAGAAGAGCCACCAACGCAAAATCCGGACGTCGTTGCCCATGGTGCTTCAAGGTCGCTTTTACCCTATAAGGTGAAGGCCATTCCTGACAATTTTGAGCAATCGATGTTTGTGTTCAAGTATGGGGTGCTAGCAAAGTGGCATGAAGATCTGCATGATGAGGTGGAAATATCTCTTCCCACTCCACCGTTTTGCTGTGGTGGAGACGAGCAAACAAATCAACCAATGAAGCGGAAGAGGTATGATGATGAGGTATGTATATTTTCATTATATCTTCCTTTATGCATGCCAGCTGGAGCCCAGGAAGATGAATGGGTAAAGCCATGGAGCGTTCACTTGGGGAGGTTTAAGCTTCTCCACATGATGCCCCCGGATGACATCCCACGCTTCCCACCCCTGGAGGAACCACCAGATCCACCTATACCTCCGGACAAAGATGAGCCAGGCTAATGCTTAACGGAGAAGTCGGCCTAGCGACTCTAAAATCTAGAGCATGTATATAAAACTTTATGATTTTTGGGACTTTTGAACTTTTTGTTTTTGGTTTTGGTTTTATGTCTTCTTGAATATTTTATGTGGATAGTCTTGTTTCTTGTGCAATCTAACACTTTTAGGTCGGCAAGCATATAAGGATCGCGAAAAGTGGAATAAAGAAGTCCCTGAAAACAGTTAGAATCGACGAAGGCCAAGTCGACTACGACAAGAAGGAGAAGCCCAGAAGTTACTCGACTTCGAGTAGATGTACTCGACATCGACCAGCCAGACGCTCCTCGACTTCAGATTCCACCAGACGCTGGGAGCCTACTCGATATCGAGTACTGTGCTCGATATCGACAAGAACAGTTACTCGACCTGCCCAGATCTGCCTTCCTCGATATTTTATCCTGTGAGTTCCTTCTTTTACTCTTGTTTTTATTTGATTTTATACCGTGGGGACACTGTAAATTTTAAGTATGGGGTGGGGGAAGGGCTTACATTATGCATATTCACTTTATTTGACATTATATGTGCATTATTTCTTTGAATTGCTACATGGTTATTTCGGAATGCATTATTGATTTAGGTGCTTATATGCATGATTTCCTAAAGTTTGAAAAATGACCCCCATTAAAAATTTTGGTTAATGTCATGGAAGCTTTAATTGAACTCGACGATGCAAAATTGGATTCATTAGAGATATAACATTAAATTGCCTAGTAAAGGTAAGTCATAATGAAGTGCATATTTTCATGGAAACCATAGAAGGAGGTAAAATTTGAAGTTGCTTTTGACACGTTGCATGATAAGAGGATGGAGGACTTTATATTTCCATATAATTCTCATTGCTTGAAATCCTAGCCTTACCTATGCTTATGCATTACACAAAACCATAATATGTCTTATTTCAAATATTGCTCCACATGATCTAAATATTTGCCATTCTTTACCTTATCCGGGGATTATGTTGAGAATGATGTTACATTATGGAGATGTTATATGGTGTGGTGATTATTATCATTATTTGGAGTTTGGAAGGAAAATATTTGAAATATATGGAAAATTTAATGAGTGAAAGAAAATCCAATCACCTCAGGAGATAAAGGTAGATTGACCCTGCTCTCTGAGATAATAGTTTGGAGAGATGGGACACATTGTGAGGAGTCCAAGGCACTAAGTATCCGGGGCCATTCATGACACCCATGTTTGCGACTCGCGAGAAGGCAGTGCTGAGGTCAGAGAGGTAAAAGCATTATTATTGAGAAAAAGCATTATGAAAAGTGATGAATCTTATGAGAAAGAATGTGGTATGAAATTTAGTTTGGAAATACTCCATTTCCCCGGATCATTAGCACCACATTGCCAAAAATTGCCCACCTTTAGCCTTTTACCAAATCTACTCCTTATTTGAGCTTAAATTGAAGTCCTCTTGATTATCAATGCTCAGTCATTTATGAATGTTTTTGCATAACCCTCCTTTTGTGAGTAGATGTTGCTCTTTAAATTGCACATGCATGGATTTGTGACACTAGTACCTTTTCGAGGATGGTAATTGACTGCTGGGTTATATGACAATGAATCTGATATGTTGAGAGTTTTGATTTCTTCCCCTGAATGACAATTAAAAGTATTGCTTGAGGACAAGCAAGCTTAAGTATGGGGTGTTTGTTGTGAGTCTAATTTGCCATGTTTAACAGTAACTTTTATATCGATTTCTGCATACATTGCATACATTTGGGTTAGAATAATACAGAATCTGTGTAGTTTACACTTATTTGCAATATATGGAGATCTACACAAGTTTTTGTTATATTTGGCAGAAATCGGACGCACTTTGGAGTTTAAAGAAAACTCATTGAGAGGCTAAGAATGGTGCAGCCGGAGAAAAGGCCATTTTTCACCATTCTTTATTCTGAATCAAGCTTTGATGTCTTCATGAAAGTTGTAGCCCTCAGAAAGAGCTTTCCAACGCATGGTCATATGCGTCAACCCGACGATTGAGGACTCGGGAAAGTGCGTTTTAAGAACGGAGCAGAATGCTGAGAGCAACATCGTTACTCGAAATCGACCAAATTGGTTGACGGAAGGAAAGTCGTTGATTTCCCTCGCCAAAAATTATTCCCAAACAAACAAACTAGTATAGTATGCAAGTAAGAGGTCGAACCCTAGAGAATCAAGTATTTCTAAATATTGTGTATTTATGAATATAAAAGAAACAATTTTTATGAATGAAAATAAAAGAAAATAATATTGACAAAAGCAAATAAAAGATAGAAGAAAAGCGTTTCCACCTACAAGTTCTCGACTTTGGTTGGTTTTATTGATCATCGAATCCTTTTCAAGTTATTATCTTTTCCTACGAATTCCTCTCGTCTTGGTTTAAGTAGATTAAAAGTCCTACGAGTCCAATTAATCCCTTACACCTCAATGCAACCTTAACACGGTCAAGATTTAACAAAGAGATAGCAAATAGTCCCAAGAACTTGAGCATATAAATAACACCAATTAAACACGGTAAATCAATGTTTAAGATATATGTCAACTCCCTACATAATCATGCTTCAAACACGGAATCCACATTCTTATGCGTGCTACTACGGAAATAACACAAATACGAAAGTATTAAATCCTAGCAAGAAATCAATATTATCAAGGTAGCTAATCAAGATAACATCAATAACATAATCAATATCACATAAAGAAGTTGAAAGAATTATAGAGGAAAAATAACTTAAATTAGAAACTCACAAACCACCAACCAAGTCTCGAAAGTGTAGGCGGAAACTACAAAATTAGCCAAACATGGCTTACCTAAGCTTTCTTCTCTTCAATGGTGGTTTCTCTACTTGGAATTTAATTGAAACTTAATTAAACTAACCCTAGAACATCCTATTTATAAGCCTAATGTCTTCCATAAAAGGTAGATAAAAGATAGAAACTTCCTAAACAAACTAGATATATAAAAGATAGAATTTTCCTAATTTAATTCAGCGTCAAATTCCGCTGGCAGCGAAAATTTCCGCTGGCAGCGAAAAGCCTTGATTGAGCCACTGTTGGATTTTCGCTACCACACTCGCTGGCAGCGAATGTCCATGCCTTAGAATATTTTCAAGCTTCTTCGATTCCGTCGTTTTCCCTTCCGCGAGTCACTCCTTCCGCTGCCGCGAGCCCGTCTTTCCGCTGGAGCGAGTTGCCGAGTCTCCGTCGCCCTGGTGATTCTCGCTGGCAGTGACTTTTTCCGCGGCAGCGAGTGGCTCGCTGCAGCGAGTCCAGTCGCTGGCAGCGAATGCTGCCTGGTCGGCCGGGCTGACTCGACTCGCAGGCAGCGAACTCCATTCGCTGGCAGCGAGACGTGCCGGCTCCTGGACATGCTCCGGATGACTCCACACACTGGCAGCGAGATCCCATCCGCTGGCAGCGAGATCCCATTCGCTGGCAGCGAGTTCTGCTCAGGACACCTTCCCGCACGATGTTGCTGACTTGATCCGCTGTAGCGGAAAGGCATTCGCTGGCAGCGAAAATCCAACAGAACACCATCACGTAGATCTTCGAAAGAGCTTTCCAACGCATGCTCATATGCGTCGATCGGACATCCGAGGCCTCCGGAAAGTGCGTTACAAGTTCAGCTCGCCGAGCGGACAGCTTTCGCGACTCGCCCTCGTTTTCGCTCTTAGACCTCGATTTCGTGCTCCGTTGCTCCTTAGGTTGTTCCACTCTCTTTGGGACTTCTTCCTTAAGCTCTCTCAAGTCTCGTCTTATCCTCTTTTAGCTCCGTTCCTTGTGTTCTTTGCCTCGGATCTACGAATCTACATAAAACCATCGAAATAGCGTAGATTCCGAACTTTTCTACAAAACGAGCGCTAATCTAATTAACAATAAAACATGAATATATGACAATGAAATGCATCTAAACTAACTTATAATGCCTATTGGAATACGCCTTATCATTGGTCGACATCGACAAAGGCTTACTCGACATTTGCTCCAGAGGACGAGATCGAGCACGAGATGAAGACAAATGTTACTCTACGTCGAGGAGGTTGGTCTACGTCGAGTAAGCTACTCGACATCGAGGAGTCCTAGTCGATGTCGAGGAGACCCCAGTGGCCGACGTCGAGTAATCCGAATCTTGTTAAGGTTCTATCCCGAAGCCAATGGTGATATTTTCGAGACCTAATTTTATCCGGATCTATCAAGAGCTATCAAGTTACATCAAGGAAGGAGAAGATTTATCCACTTGAACACTTTAGATATAATTTCCTTTATTTAGATTTAATTTCTTTATCGCTTTTATTTATCCTTAAGCATTTTAGATATAGTTTTAGATATAGATATAGATATTCTATCCTTGAGTAGCAAGGTTTAGAAGGCTATAAATAAAGCCCATGGGGCTCAGTTTTATGAATTCAATTTCAGTTAGAGAAGTAGTTCCACAGAGACGGTTTAGGGAGTTCAGAGGTTTTAGGGTTTTGGCGTTCAACGAGAGTTGGATCGCCGGGATTGTAAAGTCTTTGAATTTAGTTTAATGCAAGTTTCTTTTCATAAATTAATGTCTGAGTTTGCGATGATGCATGAGTAGTCCACCCACTTCTAGGGTTGGGGCGAGCCCAACGATAGCCATGCGTGTTTGAGGTAAAGATCCGACCTTTATCACGTTTTGAGCATTTTCCTACTTGTTTATGTGTTTATTACCCGTCTAATGGAGATCCATGCTAACAACTTGGATTATAAACATAAAATCGGTAGAGACAATTAGGGTTTCTTGAAAGAGTTGTCTAATTGTTGGAAAAGGCGAAAGCTTAGTCCTTTGATGCGATTTACATAATAATTTGTTTGGTTCTGCCTTATGCATGCTTGGTTATCGTTGTTGCAAACCCCAATCTTGGAAGCCTTTTATATTAAGTTTAGTTCGAAATCCCAAAGCAATTGTTTTTACTTTCTTTTACTTTCGTTTTATTCTCTGTCTCCTCGATATCGAATAGCACTCGTCGATATCGAGTACTGATTCTCGATCTAGCATCGCTGTAGCTTCTGTGTGCAGGTACTCGACGAGACGAAGCGAAGTCGACGAAGACTCTACTCAACATCGAGTAGGCCTTGTCGATATCGACTACACCCTGTGCCTGCTGCTGCGCTGTGTTCGACTGTGCCTGACCCCTGTCGACTAACCCTTAGTCGAGGTCGAGTACCACCGTTGTCGACTTCTGACCGTGAGATTTCATCGCTGCCTAGGATCCGCTGACACGCTTCCTCGTGGATCGATCCTGACTTCCCACTGCTGCATAAGGAGGAGGTCTTGTAATTATTTGCAAGGGACGGAATCTGGTTTGCTTTGCATTATTTATACTTTATTTGCATTCTCGATTTCCTCCTATACAACAAGTTCTACACACAAAGCTAAAACCAAACTCTTTACTTATTACAAAAACAAATCGGGTTCAACAAAGACAAACTTCCACTTTCGGTTTTCAAATGTTCCTCCAAGCCACCCCTGGAGCAGGCCATAAGATGATCATTACTAGCATATTTGTGTTTTCTCAATTCCGTCATAATGTGTAAGCTGTTGAATTGTTGATTGATTTGATCAAGTTCAATGGTAATGCACATGGGTATACATACACTTTCTCTTGTTTCATTCCTAAATTAATTATGAATATATTAATGGACATAGCGATTAAAGAACAAAAGAATCCAGAATTATTTCTGTGGGTTCTTAGAAGCTACATATTGCAGGCAGTGAGGCAGATGGTATCTTGTATGATCTTCAAGTAGATGTAAAGACAACAAGCAATATGACTTCTAGCCACGGACACGAGAAAAGCCTTCTGTAAGTCCTCACCTACGCATAATCCATGAAGTTTTTATACCATGGAAGAGTTATAGGCCCATCACCTTGCACAAAAATGCTGCTCTCTAGGTATGCAAGCGGAATGAAGAAGCGTTGTGAAATCAGCAGAGTACACCTTTTCGGCACTAGATGAACTCCTGTAGGATCCTCCTTCTGTGGCATTTGGATAAGATATCCGCTTCTTCTTTAGCATGGCTAGTTTGATCAATGTGCTTGAGCTGACCATGTTGGATTTATTCTTTTACCCGCTAGACAGATTATGAGCAAATTCAGATGAAATTCAGCAAGACTTGAGCAAAATTTCAAAATCTGGAGCACTAACCAACACAATCGTCCCTTTGCTATGCTGAAGAAGGGGTTGAATTCCATTCGAAAACAAGCTCCGACCTACAGCAGAAACTGGATCCGGATGGGGCTGAAAAAGTGGATTTTCAGCAAGGTAGGTGAATCCAACACATAAGACACGAGTAACTGAGACACCGAATACAAAAACAATCAAAACGAAACAATAATATGTCAAAGGCCTGATTTTATTCACTCCATGTCAGCACCATTATTACAATGGGTGGTGGTAGAACTTTGTCTTATTCATAAATCTTTAAAAATAAGAGCTAAACTAAAGAAATCATTTATAGGATAGCAGGACATATGTAAGTTAAAACCCAAGGGATATGAACCTTCCATTGCTTGAAAATCAGACTCTTAAGCTATCTGTCAGCATAATTTAAAGCATTTACAATCTTGACAATGGAAGATTTTTGATAAGTGAAAAATCAATTATAAAACTATACGACAAGGTAAGACACATTGAATTGCAAAAGCCCGAGTTACGTACTTATGGACATTCCTGCAGTAACGCGCAATAGTATAATGCTTTGCTGCATCTATTAGCGGGTGAAAAGTCGCCAACGAAAACAATGGAATGAAGATCAAGATATAGTATCACACTTGTGACATGGGCATCTTTTGCAACAGATGAATGCAATAGTTGACACAAGAAGTAACCTGAAACTTGTCTGCAGCACTTACCCTAATCCTTCATGCTGGCCTGGGGCCAACACACATGCATATTTTTTAGCTCCAGCGTCGCGAGATATAAAAATCTACAAAATTCAGACCAGCTGTGGTCATCACAAGTTCGTAAGTAAGTAACACTGCAGGGTTAAACTTGCTAGAACATATCAACAACATAAATCATCTTTATTTAAGATAAACCTAAAGTTATTTGGCATATTGAAGAAAGATCTATAGACCAAACAAATAAATAAATAAAATGATAAAAATGACAAGAAGAAGAGTGGATATCAGAATTTAAACCGTGAATTAATGACTTATAGAAAACTGGTTGGCCATGACTGGTGAAGCCTCACATATGAGCAGATTCAAGCACTTAAAGGTTCGACTTCTAATTCTCTCTCCTTTGTTGTTGTCTACTCTTGTGACTCTGTACAGTTGCACAGAAAGATGACTATCAGCAACATAACATCTTAGTTTTCGGTTTATACTGTATTTTGATAAGATGCATACACCATCAGTTGAAGTTTGGATTGGAGTTACTTACTTGGCCTTTGTCTTTCAGTAATGACCATAAGTCGCCTCTGTAGGATAGACGCCACAAATAGGAACTTTAGCCAGACAGAATGCTCAATCTCTTCTTAGATGTCAGCATCAAATATACTAATTATTAGATGTCAGCATCAAATATACTAATTATTAGCCCAGGAAGGGTGGAAAAATTTCTCCACCCCCCAATCTCCAAAAATGAAGGTACTAAATTCTGGCCATTTTCCACCCCCGCCATCCCCTCCACCTCCATCTCGTCCACCCCCGCCATCTCACGCCAAACACCCCAGCACGCTTCCCAAAAAAAATTGATATCTCTCCCACCCTTCACATCCCCCAGCCAAACACGCCCTTAAACTTTTGAGGAAATTGGGTCAGACCCATTTTTCCCAATTAACCCATTGTCATCTAGTCAACTCAAATTAATTGATTGTCCTTTCGAACAGTTTTATTGTACGTCTTCTCTCTTTCCTTCTCTTCTCCTTCACCTTATTGTTTCTCTCTTACACTTTTTCTCTGGTTCGAACTGATCATTTTCTTCTCTCTTACCATCGATCGTTGTTCATATTTTCAATGGCTCAATCAATCATGGCATGCTGAGGTTAGTGTGGTTTCTTTGTTACGGTTTTCTTTGTTTCATGAACCTAATTTTAATCCTGTGTAATGTCTTTTATTATGTGTAGGATCTACTTTTTCTGGGTTAGAATCCAATAAAAGTCAGTTCAGTATTTGCTTTTGATTTTTCCAGTTTATTTTTGTCCGTTGTTTTTGTCTTTTTCGTTGTTTATTTGTTTTATGTGTTCATGTTCATGTTTTATAGGAAATGAGATATTGATTATCTGCTGAAGAGAGGGTTCCTTCACACATTAATCTTTAATTACTCTTATCCTGAAGTATGCGAAATCATTAAGGATTGATTGTCCCGCTTCTAATTTTCAGCAACTTAAGAATAGATGTTTAAGTTTAGTTTTTCTTCGAAGATCAAAATTGCGTTTTAATTTTCAATTAGTACATCATATGGTAATGCATAAAATTGTTACAAAAAGAATAGAATGTGGTTTAAAGTTGATGGTCTGGTTGCTCATTGTTCTTTACTCGAGATTCATGTCATAACTGGTCTTAAGCTAGATAAGCATTACCTATTGCAATGCAACCTTAGGCGAGTGGCTATCATGATTCGCTCAAGAAGCTAGCAAGGTCCAGAAATCTCAGCTTTTCCAAGCTAAACTTATGGCTTGTGAGGCGATAATTTACTTTACTTGGATATGTAGAAACAAATTTGTGTTTTGTAATGAAACTTTTAGCTCTAAGGAGTGTGCGATACACATCATTGCTTCCTGTTGTTCTTGTCTATTTGCGAAGTGGAAGTGCAAGGCACTCGTGGATAGCTTGAAACGGAGGGGTAACAATGTGGGATAGGGATGGTAGAAGGAGAGTTTTAGAGAGTTTGGGTATCTTGAGAGGTTTGAATAAAGTCCCCTTTTTGCGGTTTAGTTGGTGGGTATAGAGAAAACATTTTGGGTATACGTTTCCCTCCTTTGGTTTTATATAAGACTCTTAGTTTGGTCTTATCTTTTGTAACTTGGTTTAATTACCACATCTATATATTTACCTGTTCAGATATGATTCTTTACCTCTTAAGGTTTGATACATATAAAGAGTTTTTTTTTGGCAAGGTCACAATCTCTTATGCAGATATACTTAAGATTTTTAATCTGAACCTAAAAAATCTCCAAAATAGTTAATGATGGCTAAGCTTTTGATTATTGGGAAGATGTTGACATGTTATTTAAATGTTCTAAGGTTGTGAGCTTGGATCATTGGGATTGTTGATGTATCGCTGGCCAGCAGTGCTATTTCATGATGGTGTTTGGTTTCGTCCGTAGTCTAAGTCTCCAATGTGCTAGATTTAGTTTTGTTTAGATTCGTCCTTTGTAGGGTGCATTTTCGCTTGTTGTATTGCACCTTTTCTGTTATCTGTTGTAAATTTTGACGGTATTTCTTTTGCCGACTTGTCACCGTCGAGATTCAGATATATCGGATCTCGAATTCTTCCTTAATAAAAAAAATAGCTTATTTCGAAGTGAGTATGATACGGGTACGGTATCAAATGCCAAAGAAAAAAAAGGTGAAAAAAAATGGAAGTAGGAGAAAGAAAGAGACAAAATTTAAAGTGAAAATTTGAATATATCTCGGGTCGAGAAATGCACGTTTGAACAAATCTTACGTTTTTGAAATGGTTAACCAAATTAAGGATGGAATGGAGCTTGATTTTAGAAAATGGAGCGATAAAAAGGAGGAGGTCGGAGATACAGTAGGGTTCATCGATCTCCATATTTTAAATCTGGATGTGGATAGCAACAAAAAAGGAAGTTAAGGACAGTGGTGATCGAGTAACAATTTTAATGGCGGACATCCAAGCCCTCAAATACTACGTCGTATTGTTACTTACCTTTATACCTACGTACAATGTGTGGGATCGTGAATTCATATCCGGCGTGTGTATGTTTTTGAGTGTATGAATGTGGGCATTGCATATATATATATATATATAATTTGCAGGTGGATTCGTTCGCGGATTCGGTGTTCAAGGGAAACCCGGCTGCAGTTTGCGTGCTGGAGATGGAGAGGGACGACAAGTGGATGAAGGCTGTTGGGCGCGAGTTCAATCTCTCCGCCACTTGTTTCCTAATTGAAGAAAAACACATGAATGGAAATGGAACCCAAACCCCAACCCCAACCCCTCGGTTTCGGCTGAGATGGTTCGCCCCTGATGCCGAGCTCAACATTTGCGGCCATGGGTCTATAGCTTCTGCCTACGTTCTCTTCTCGACTGGACGCGTTCAATCCAACGTAATCGAGTTCCGCACCAACTCCGGAGTCATGCTGGCCGAGAAGATCCCATTCCCAAAACCCACCAAAGCCAAAGGCAGCCACAAGTACTTGTTAGGATTCACGTCAGGAAATGAATTCTCGGTTCGGCTGGCTTTCCCTATCATCCCACTTGTTGCCTGTGACGAACATACCGAGGCCCAGCTCATTCCCAACTCCTTGAATGCTGGTGCACCCGGTATTCTCAACATTACGAAAATGGCCTACGAAGGAGAACTCGTTGTATGTAAAACTAACAACATAACTAGCCTTCCATCCCATTCCCGGCCTTTAGATTGACTAGCTAGCATTGTGCCGCGTTTTCAGGTTGAGTGCACGTCAGGCACACATGTTGCAGAGCTGTAACCGTCCCTTGATGAGATCAAAAAATGGCCCGGGAGAGGAGTGGTCGCCACCGGGGCTGCTCCTCCAGGATCTGGCTTCGACTTCTACAGCCGCTTCTTCTGCCCAAACTTAGGCATGAACGAGGTTCGTGCAATCACAACGTACAACTACAACATTGTGAGTAATTAATCCAAAATAATTAACCTGAAATCGCCTGTTGGGGTATATATAGGATCCGGTTTGTGGAAGTGTACATTGCGGGTTGGCTCCGTACTGGAGCAAGAAGCTCGGAAAGAAAGATCTCAGGGCATACATGGTAAACAATCTGGCTTCCTACATATATACATATATGACATGCCTATAGCCAGAAAGTAGACTAATTACAAAAATGGGTGTGTTTCATTTCAGGCATCACCAAGAGGGGGGATGCTGGTGCTCCATGTCGACGACAAGAACCAAAAGGTACTGATTCAAGGGGAAGTCGCGCCTGTGATGGAAGGCGTACTCTATGCATAAGCCACCACCCACCGGAGTTGGCTTAATTAGGATATATTTAATTTAACTATGCATAGATAGAGTAAAGTTTCTACATAGAAGCTTTGCAATAAAATCAGTTGTCTCATCTCATAGAATGATGGATCACCCATCTATCTCAGAGTCATTGACAATGTACATTTAAGTTTTTAACTGATCAACTCAAATAGTGCAACGCACAGGATTAGTCTGATCACAAAATGGACTCCAATCCTCGCCAAGAAGAGGGGAAAAGGGGAGGCATGAATTGAATATTCACAAACAAGTATTAAAAAGAATAATTTGTGCGCTGAAATATTATTTACTATGGTATCAAAAGTTCATCCAAAGATACTCTATAAACAATGGGTGGTAGCCAAAACCAGAGACCAAGTGTCCAACTCTCGGTTATGTTTACGCCCCTCATATGCCACACTTGAAACAGGAGTTGATAATCTAAACACCAACAGTTTATACAAGTGCAGTTTATGAGAGGGACAATTTGCTCGCTCCCGAAATGAGTTTTGGATCCAACCACAAAAAATAATCCTGCAATATTGAAAAAAGAGGGAACTAAAATATTTCCATTTTGTCTTAAATTTGTACTATTGCAGTTGCAATTTTGGCAGATTCAGAGGTTGCAATGAGAATTTCTTACCTTGGACTGAACTATACAGCGATGCAGGGCAATTATCAGATCTTCCTGCATTCATATTCCCTCCAAATTGATATTTATATATACCTAGAAAAATGAATGAACAAGGGTTGTAACATCATCACTGAAACCTAAAAGTTGGCACCTATTTCACAAAAAGTTAAAGCAGATAAATTTTGGAAATAAACATTTGCTTACTTACAGTGAAAGGCTACAGCTCAAGTGTTCATCTTATGTGCAAGCTGCTAAAAGCGTCTGGAAGCCTGGAATAGGTGAACCCAAGTTACTTTAGTTGTTGGGTAAAAAAGGAAGGAACCAGGGGAAGGGGGTTAAACAATGAGTTGCTAAGCACCAAGATTTACACTGCAGAGAAATAAGAAAAACCTTTCTTTGGCTATTATTGTATTTTCATCTGCAGCCTCAAGATTCTGCGGAACCCCCTCCTCGAGTCGCCCATCATGGTATGCGTGCTACATAGAGGAAAAGGCCTACTAATAAGCATTTGTTCTCAGAATTATTTAACAAACAGCATCTAAAATCAGAAGATTGTTTCCACAGACAAAAGCATAGATGGTTCTTGAACGCAATCAATCACAAAGATATGCAGAAGCCTCAAAACATTGTCTAACCAATCAATCAAAAACATATGCAGAAGCCTCATGACATGAATAGAAACTGAAAGCCCCCAATGGAATAAAAGCATAGAAAGCTTTATATACCAGTTTAATATTCAAGGGCAATAGAAACCTCTAATTACATAATACTGGGCAGAGATTGATTCTAGAATCACCAACAGTTAGGGCATTCAGTTTTCTTGTATTTTCAATTATAGTTACTTTAAATAACTTTTCTAGGGTATTTGGAACTCTTTTTTGTCATATAACATCCATAATCTTTAATTGGTAGAAACCTAAATCTTGTGGCATGTAACTTTTCTTTCAGTTCCATATTTCGTCGTAAGACAAGTTGAATATTATGGATATAGAAACCACTCTAAAAACATTACAACTCTTGTTTCATTTCGGTCAGTACACCTCAACCCCCAAGACCCTACTCTAAGCAGTTGTTGTTGTTGTTGTTGTGGTGGTGGTGGTGGTGGTGTCATTTTGGTGAACAATTTGCTTGTGCAAGGTGGCATGATATAAGGCCAATAGTTTAAACTTAAAGTCTTCTTCAAAACTAATAATCCTTCTTTAACCATCCATTGGAAGAGAGCAAACAGTTCGTATTTATGAGTTGAATAATACACAAGTCTTATGGTGGGCAGTTATGGAGAAACCTACACAGTGAAATCATTTTTAGTGCCACGAATTCAGTGGCAAGATTGCAAATTTGCAAGCACTTGTTGGCCTAAACTGTATTAAGCACAAACTCTTGGGATTCTACTTTTCATTTGCGTACTGTATTGCCATAACATTTGGGGATAAATGAGGAATAAGGTCATTTGTAATTTTGATTCAATTTTAGGATAACATCTTAAAGTCTTTCTTGATGAAATAAGTTAGGAATAGATATGAGATACAATGAGAAAACTTATTAATCCAGAAGGAATAATCAGCAATTCCAAAAAAAAAAAAAAACATATCCATGCTCAAACAAGAACCGAGAAAATAAGACTAAACCTTCAACCAAAGTGGAAATCACAATAAAAATAATTTTTTGCTAAATAAAAAACCCAACTGAAGAGTGAAGACAGTGTAAAGGAAGTCAAAATGTACAAATTTGTCTCTACCTTGTAAAAGCAACTAGTTCCAAATGGGCACGAGCCACTTCCAAAGTCGAAATACTTGCAATCAATTGACCTGCAAGTGGAAATATATTCTTTGTCAGCAAATGAAAATGAGTAGTAATGCAAAAGCTTGCTCATTCAATCACATAAAATTGATGTAAAATTTCTCAAACAATTACATGTTAATATGAAAATAAAAAAATTTACATAAGAACGACCAACCCCTATTTAGTAACATGTTTGATCTGCACCAATTTTTTTTAAATTGAAGTAGCAGGAACCATAATTCTTTATTAAGATATTCAAAGCAATGTACTTACTTAAGTTTGGATTTGTAGTTGTAAATAATTTCCTGCTTCTCGTCTTTTGAGAAATACCAAATAACACTTGGAACAACAAAGTATGAAAGTTTACGACAAATTGGGCATGCCCTTAATGCACTGTTGATGTCCATCCCAGATGACGGGGAGTTGCTGCGCCAATTCCTGATACAACTTATACAAAATGGATGATCGCACTCTGAAAGTAACCCAAATTTCCTCTCAGCTGAGGTTGGCTTTGAAAGGACGCGTTCTAGACAAACACTACATTCTATCTCCTGACTATACTTCAACGCATCTAGGTGCTTCTGTCTTCTTTCACAAGATCTCTTATGTTCCTCACTTTCCTCATGTCTAAAAGGATGCAAGCAATGTTTACCACAAGTGAGGCATAGATCACCATGAACATGTGGGCATTTTTCCCCGCGCGGACAACTACCAACATTTGCAAATGAACATAATGTTCGATCAGCTGGCCTAACAATATTCAAATCCACAATATCAGTGTCATCCACAGCATGAAAATGTTCACACGGGGGACTCCGTGCTGGTTTAGTGGAAGGAGTGAATGCCTTGCTTGTAGCAGAAAGTTCACTAGGAGCAGAGTTGCCTATTGTTGTTTCGGTTGTAAACAATTCAAGTGCAGCACTAGGAGCAATACCCGAAACAAGAGGACCACAAAAACTTGGCGAAAACGAAGCACATGATTCCGAACAAGGAATTATTATATGGTCGAATCTGCATCTACCACCATAAGCACAGGCTCCTTTCTGATAGTATGTGCATATCTACAATTCAAATGCACAGATAAAGAAAGCCATTAAAATCCAATAGGAATATGCAAAGCAAAATTAAGTGCATCATAGCTCGTCTTCTTGAGAGAAAAATAAAACCCAAGTAGGTGAAGATCAGTAGTTACATTATTTGGGGGTGCCTTCCAATCATGAGAGAACTCGCAACATTCCCCTTTCAAACATGCTCCACGCGCAAAAAACTTGCAAAGAACCCTGAAAATCATTATCATATGATTAACATGAAGTTTTTTCCTCCAACAGAACCAAAGCATAACATTTAGGCTTCAATGAGACCTAAACTAATCAGTGTCCATAAAATCATGAGAAGAAACAAGGACCAACACTTGACAAATAGCAACGATCATTATCAAATAGTAACAACATCAATGTTAGTTTCATCTATGATGAGGCCAACAATATATCCATCAAATTCAACAGCATTGCTGCCCAAATTGACTCAATATCATATGTCAAACATTGCTGTGAATATAACTGGAGAGATTCGTATAATAATTCCTTGACCTAGCTTCACTATTTCACAACCTTAGGTTCCCAACCATGAGAGAAGGCATGTATAAACACTGAAAATTTACATAACCCAACCACCCAGGCAATAACAATAATCCAATCAATCAACTCCATGAAGAATAAAAAGCCTTGGGTAGTAAAAAAAAAGAAGAGGAATGCTATATTTCCAAGATGTAGAGCCAAATTTAAAGAATAAAAATAAAACCTAATAAATCACCAAAATTTACCCAATGTGTATTCAAGAACTAATAACAACAACAATAACCTCTTAAAATTTAAAAACAAACCGTAATTACAAAGCATAACATTTAGGCCTCGATGTGATTTAAGGCGTTCATCATCGACATCAATATTAACTTCATCTATGACGAGACAAACAATATAAGCATCAAACTCATCAGCATTTCAAAACGGTTCGAAAATAATATGTCCAACACTGCTATGAATAAATAAAGGATATAGTAATTCCTTGACCTAGGTTCGCCATTTTCCCAATTAACACTTATCAACCTAAAAATGCACCTAAACTCATCTAGGTTCGTTGACAGCAATGCCTGTAAAAACACTAAAATTTTGCTTAATCCAGGGAACAACAACAAATTCGAGCAGCCAGCCTCGTGATTAAACAACAATACAAGATGCAGAGCTAAGTTAAAAAATAACCAAAACAATAAAAAAACTGAAGTTTATTAAGGAACTCACATAATAATAACAATAATAACCTCCTAGAAACAAAATCGTAAATACAAAGGAGCGATAACAATGCTGACAGAAATAGAAGAAGAAGAAGAAGAAGAAGAAGAAGAAGAAGAAGAAGAAGAAGAAGAAGAAGAAGAAGAAAAGGGAAAATGGAGAAAAAAAGGAAAATAAAAAAAGAGTACAAACCTCCTCGACATGGGAATGAAATGGGTAACAATGGTGGAGGAGGGGTGGGAAGAGCAAAAGAAAAGGGGGACTTGTGAGGTGATTGGGAAGGCTTGTTTTGTGGAAGAAGATTTGGGGGGAATTCAAAGAGGATTAAATTCAACATTTCAAGGCCTCCCTCCCTCTCTTGTTTAAATTTGGGAGAATACTGGATTGGATTAGGGGCTCACACTCCTCCCACCGTTGAATTCCAATTTAAATCTCCCTTCCTCTCTTCTCCTTCTCTTCTCCCTTTTCTCTTTCTTTTTTTTTAATTTAATACACTCCCTATTAATTAAAACTTGTCATTTTAAAAATCTACCCATTTATTAAAAAAATAAACAAAAATACACATACACTTCAAATTATTACTCTACTTTTTTACTTTCTCAAAAACTACAACTATCTAATCATTACAAGGGTAATATCGTAAAGTGAATAACAAAATGCCTAAAATGACAAGTTTTTCTGAAGAAGATTTACTTTTTAAAACGACGAGTTTTACTTAACGAATGAAGTAAAAGGTAGTAAGAATTTAGGGTGTCGGACACGGTTGACCCACACCACCCAATTGCATCTTTTTTGACAAGATAAATGAGCTCCGGATGCGACATAATAGCATCGTGGTCCAAGGTGTGCCTCAAATGATTGTCTGTCATGGTTGACCTCACGGAAGAGGTGCGTGCAGGAGGACCACTCAAAGTGTTGGAGAAATTGTTGGATGTCCATGATGATCATCTCCATCTCCCAAGGACATTTCCACTTGTCGGAAATGGATTTCATGATTGTGAGGTTGTCTCCTTAGATGTCGATGCGCTAGTAGCCAAGGTCAATAGATGTCGTTGGATTAGACCGGAGTGTCAAGACTTCAGCCATCAAGGGGGATTCATCATCACAAGGGAAGCTACCGGAGGCCAAAATCGGACCATTAACATCCCGGATGACGAAATCAGTTGTTGTGTGTCCTGATTGGATCTTGGAGGCATCAAAATTGATTTTGGAGTGTCCCACTTTAGGCCTTTTCCACCTCGTATTCTTCTTTTTCCATGTTGGGTTTGTGGTTGTGTGATTGTTGTGTTCACATATTATCCCCGGAGATTATTTTTGAGTAGTTGAGTTGCAAGAGTTATCACATATATTTTTCATGTTTCTTGGTATATATATGTAATATTATTGTTGTTGAAAGTTACCGTATTCCTTATGGTCCAAATACCTCACTAGAGAGTACCAAGGTTCGATTTTTGTGCTTTATTTAGGCGAACAAAATTAAATATCATTTGTAATTTGTTTGATCATTCGATCAGTTGTTGTCGTTGCCCGTATGATGTTCGTCATGGTGTTGTTGATCTTGGATATTAATTGTAGTGTGTGAGTGCACCCTATGAATAGATGGGTGCCATCTTCATCGGATTGGTTATACAACGTGCACAACAGTGGGACTGCAACTCATTTTTGTGCTAGTCTCATTTCCATTGGCTTCCATTCATATGACAAGCTTCCATAAGAAGTTTTTGACCTTTGGGAGACATTCGATTCCCCAGATCCATGCAATGTCACTTTCTTGATTTCTTTGCTTCCCTGTGATTCTGTCAAAGGTTATTAATGTTGTCAACCAACCATGTCTATACTAGTCTTCTAGTAAATTCGGTCTTCAATCTATGTCATGGGTATTCGGATATTTTGTATCATGTGTACTATGTTCGCTGGTAGTATTTGACTTAGTTTGTCAATTTTTCATTGCTTATCTCATCCTATGTATTGATGAACTTTTTCATCTTCGTCGGTCATGTTATTCGGTAGTAGGTGATTTATCAGTTTTCATTTATTCATCCACACCTCTTTTAAAAAACGGATGGTTTTCCCGCTTCTAATTTGCCAAATTAGCCCATCAAGGAATATTTCGTCTTTGATTTCCATAAACTTAATTTGACCATTGCTAGGACGCTTGTTTTTTTTAGTCCCAAAAAAGATACTTTTTTTAAATGGATATTCTTAATTTCATGTATTTTCCCTTATGATCTTCACTCATAAATTCTCTCGTTCTTCAAAGATTTTTCAAAGTAATTTCATTTGTAGAGCTTTGTTAAAATCTTTCGATTTGTGTAATTCAAAGCCTCTGTGCTTTTTTGTCTTGCATAATTTCTTTTTTATTTCACCTGTTTTTTCCCTTAATTTATTTTTGGCATTTTCAATATAATTGCAAACGTGTATTAAAAAAATATGATTGAAAACTTGTATAAAAAATATATATTCCGAATGCAAACATCCCTGTTTTTTTTATTATATGAGGTAAAAATCCAAAATAATACATCTATCAAAATATTTGTGAGGTAACCCTTGTGGTAGTGTAATTAGACTGGTAAACAAGATTTTCAAGTTTTTCGCCCGGTAACCCTGGGGTTTCGAAACTTTTTACCTCGCGTTTGTTTTGGTTGAGAAATGAGAGTTTCAACTTTAATAGGGTTGTATTTTTTAGGAATTGTTGGATTTTTTAGGAATTAAATCATTTTATCCTCTAACTTGATGCTCAGAGGCGATTTGCGGGAGGAGACCATAATGAAGAAGATGAGAGGGTTGTAGATGCGAAGAAGAAGGTGGCGCGATTCCAGTGAGGCGGTGATGGTGGGGGCGGTGATGGATCCGGACGGTGGCGGTGAAGAATCTGTAAAATATGAAAAATAAAGAACTTTACAAACTTGAACTAATTTTACAAAATTTTTACAGATTATTCATTGTTGCATATTTTACAAATTCTTTATGTTTTTAAGATTTTATTAAACTTCATATTGCACCGATGTTACTAAACATAAGTGATTGCTTTTACATATTATTCATCGTTGCATATTTTACAAATTCTTCATTTTTACAGATTGTTATAGATTCTTCTTGTTTTTTTTTTACAGATTTTACTAAACTTCATATTGCACATATGTTACTATATTGAATTGCACTATTTTTAAAAAAAATTACAGATTTTACAGATTCTTCATCTTTACATATTGTTACATATTTTTACAGATTTCACTAAACTTCATATTTCACAAATGTTACTTAATGGAACTGCGATGTTTTTACATTTTTTTTTAACAGATTGTACAAATTTTTCATTTTTACAGATTCTTTAATTTTTTGTTTTTCATATTTTACAGATTCTTCATCGCCACCCCCTGTCGTCGTTGGAGTTGCAACACCTTCTTCTTCTTCTTAGCGTCTGGAACCCTCTCATCTTCTTCCTTCTAGTCTCCTCTCGCAAATCGCCTATGAGCATCAAGTTAGAAGATAAAATGATTTAATTCCTAAAAAAAATCTATCAATTTTCTTTAATTTTGAATTTAAAGAGTGGTAAAATGAAGGGTGATTTTGGTAGATAGCCCTTTTTGAATGTTTAATTGGGTGCTTAGACCCCAAACTAATTTAATTAGTTTTTGGTAGACCCCATCCAAATAGAGTGGAATGGTCAATGGTCAACTGTTGACCGGTACCATTAACCGGTCAACGTTGATCGTTGATCGGTCACCGTTGACCAACTCATTTGATTTTTTTTTGTTAGTGATGCCATTTTTTACCGTTTTGATGCCATTTTTTCATTATATTTTATTTTCACTTTGATGCCACTTTTTTAATGAAATGTTTGGAGACACTTTTTTAATGCCACTTTTTTAAACCTTGATGACATTTTTTTGTTTACTGTGATGTGGCGTTGATCATTGATGCTATTTTTTTTACTGATGACACTTTTTTATGTCAATTTTTTTGATGATATTTTTTTACCGTGATTCCATATTTTTCAAAGTAGGGTTTTGATGACATTTTTTTGTTTAAAGTGATGCAAATTTTTAAAAGTAGTATTTTGATGTAATTTTTCTAATGTAATTATTTGATGCCACTTTTTTAATCAAATCGTTTGATGCCAGCTTTTTTTAATTTAACCAATTGTATATCAATTTATTTGTGGTGACATTTTTATACAATTAATGACACAAGGGCATAAACTACGATTAAACTTTATTGATGAGATCTTTTAATGATGATTTTTACTCATTGATGACATTTGTGATTTGACATCATTGATCTCAATCATTTTGTGATGACAGTGTATGTTGCTGACATTTTCATTTATACAATTGGTAACATATGAGAATAAAATTTGATTACATTTCATTGGTGACATTTTTATTGGTGACACATTTATGATGACATTTAAGAATCTAATAACATGAAATACCACATAACACATTTATGATTGGCCAATGAAATAGTTCACTGGGACTTTTCTAATGTAATTATTTGATGACACTTTTTTAATCAAACGATTTGATGCCACTTTTTTTAATTTAATCAATTGTATATCGATATATTTTCATCAATTCTACTTTTATTCACTGATGACACGTTTGTAATTACACTTCATTGATGCTATTGTTCACCGCTGAAAACTTTCTATATATACTTTATTGATGCTATTTTCATCGATTCCACGATTCCCCTTTTATACATTTGATGAAAATTTTCATTGATAAAAAAAAATTAGGAATCAAAATAACAAGGAGTGGTTGTCTCCAAATGTGTGATCATTGATAAAAAAAAAATTACAAGCAAGCAGGAAAAAAATTTGAAATTCCATTGAAACTGACACACCTCCAAAGTCCAAAAGCTGAAGCGCCTCCAAATAAAGCCTATTTGCAACACTTTTCTGAAGATCAGCAGGACGGAGACGAGAAGGTTGTGATGACATCTTTTGTTAATGAACACAAATCCTAAAGCAATCTCAATCACAAGGAAATCAATTTAATGTTTTTACAGTTTTTATGAATGCAAAAAAAGAAAGAATATATAGAAAATGGGGCAAAGATGTAAATAACTAGTTTACATGTCGCCAAATATAGTCGGAAACAAGACCAATCAACAGTTAGATGGTATTTTGAATTGAATTCCTTTCAACATGAAGCATTTATGTTTTTACCTAGTGGACACTGGAAAGATGATCTACATATTGCTAAAGATTCAACCTTTTGATCACTATAAGCATAATTCAACATCAAATTGAGAAATCAAACAAGCCAAGCGTGAAATGAATTAGCAGATCAAAGCAAAAAAACCTGTAATAAACTCAAATTGAAATTGGGCAGGCCGAGATGTCTGACAGTGAGGGACCCAAACAAGTTCCCCAACAAGGCAACAACAAGCACAACCAAACCTGCATCAACCCAGCCACAAATCCAGCTAAGAAACTATCACCGACCAGCTCCGTTGGGATCAACCGTACGGTCACAAATGACGGAATATGAACTTCTTCGTCTTTCTAGTGGACCTTGCAGCTGCTCTCCCCATTGGTAATCAACACGCACCACCACCAACTCACTTCATCAAGATCAAGAAACTCGACCTCCTCGCCGGATGCCTTAAGGAACGCAATTATTGGCAAGGGGTGGTGAAACCTAAATTGGAATCACAAATAATTAATTAGATATAAACATAAATTGGAATCCAATGTAATTACATTTTATAAAAAGTCAGAAGTTCATTGAGAATCACTTGCATTGATGTTTCACCAAAAAAACATCACTTGTAATTGTACCATCAAACCAAATCCCTACCTAATTGTTGCTATAAAAATGTTTCAAAATATCATAGGTACTTGGATCACATAAGAAACTTACCAACTACATATAGGCACTTGAGGAAGAAACTTACCAACTACATATGCTTCACAAAGATGACCAAGGCTATGAAATCCAAGGACTTGAACTACATAATCAAAGCTCTCAATACAAGTCTGACAAATACCGTTTGAGATGACAAAGCACCAAGGTAAGGCATTGACAATTTGACATTCATCAATTATAATGAAAGGGGTTGTAATTAGAGATGGATCAATCCAAATTTACTCAAAAACTTACAAAACCATTAATAAGGAAGAATTTATTTACACTAAAAACAAAGTCAATTCATCTAGGCATTTCATCGAACACCTTGGAAGCAGTTCTTACCTCCATGTCAATCTTCATCAATCCAAACGTAGTGGCACATTTTTCGTCCATTGGGAGAGCAACCACAGTGATATCGGCATCTGCTTCTACGTGAGCTTGAACAAATCTTTCATAATCCATTCACTAGAAGTACAAAAAATCGCAAGACATTTCATCGAATAGATGTCAAGCAAAACAAGATCGATAGTTCATACCATCTAAATCTCAACAAATTTCCAGGTCCGACTGATCCTAAACCTCAATCGAAGAAGTTGGCCGTGAAAAGGTCTTGTTTCAAAATACCATCTAACTCTTGATTGGTCTTATTTCCGACTATATTTGGCGACATGTAAACTAGTTATTTACATTTTTGCCCCATTTTATATATATTCTTTCTTTTTTGCATTCATAAAAACTGTAAAAACATTAAATTGATTTCCTTGTGATTGAGATTGCTTTAGGATTTGTGTTCATTAACAAAAGATGTCATCACAACCTTCCCATCTCCGTCCTGCTGATCTTCAGAAAAGTGTTTCAAATAGGCTTTATTTGGTGGCGCTTCAGCCTTTGGACTCTGGAGGTGTATTAGTTTCAATGGAGTTTCAAATTTTTTTCCTGCTTGCTTGTAATTTTTTTTTTTATCAATGATCACACATTTGGAGACAACCACTCCTTGTTATTTTGATTCCTAATTTTTTTTATCAATGAAAATTTTCATCAAATGTATAAAAGTGGAATCGTGGAATCGATGAAAATAGCATCAATAAAGTATATATAGAAAGTTTTCAAACAATAGTATCAATGAAGTGTAATCACAAACGTGTCATCAGTGAATAAAAGTAGAATTGATGAAAATATATCGATATACAATTGATTAAATTAAAAAAAGTGGCATTAAATCGTTTGATTAAAAAAGTGTCATCAAATAATTACATTAGAAAAGTCTCAGTGAAGTGTTTCATTGGCCAATCATAAATGTGTTATGTGATATTTCATGTTATTAGATTCTTAAATGTCATCATAAATGTGTCACCAATGAAATGTAATCAAATTTTATTCTCATATGTTACCAATTGTATAAATAAAAATGTCAGCAACATACAATGTCATCACAAAATGATTGAGATCAATGATGCCAAATCACAAATGTCATCAATGAATAAAAATCATCATTAAAAGATCTCATCAATAAAGTTTAATCGTAGTTTATGCCCTTGTGTCATTAATTGTATAAAAAATCTATGTAAGCACCCCACTAATCCATATCTCGCTATATGTCTTTTTAATTAAAAAAAAATCCCATGTAAGCATCCCCATTAGTCCACATTAGTGAGATAGGTGGTGTGTGTCACTGACCGCAACTAAACCCCAAAGTTGGTGATTATTTTTGTATTTTTATAAGTTCGTGCCACCGACTGCAACTATACCTAAAGTTCGTGTTATTTTATGCAATTTGCCCTTGATTAAATTAAAAAAGCTGGCATCAAACGATTTAATTAAAAAAGTGGCATCAAATAATTACATTAGAAAAATTACATCAAAACACTACTTTTAAAAAGTTGCATCACATTAAACAAAAAAATGTCATCAAAACCCTACTTTGAAAAATATGGCATCACGGTAAAAAAAATATCATCAAAAAAATTGACATAAAAAAGTGTCATCAGTAAAAAAAAAATAGCATCAATGATCAACGCGACATCACAGTAAACAAAAAAATGTCATCAAGGTTTAAAAAAGTGGGATTAAAAAAGTGTCTCCAAACATTTCATTAAAAAAGTGGAATCAAAGTGAAAATAAAATATAATGAAAAAATGGCATCAAAACGGTAAAAAATGACATCACTATTAAAAAAAAACAAATGAGTTGGTCAACGTTGATCGGTCAATGGTCAACCGTTTGACCATTGAACTCTATTTGGATGGGGTCTACCAAAAACTAATTAAATTAGTTTGGGGTCTAAGCACCCAATTAAACATTCAAAAAGGGCTATCTACCAAAATCACCCTATATTTAAGGGTTGATTTTTTTTTACAAATTTCCTTAAAGCAAATCAAATAATCCACATAACCATTTGGATAAAAGATTTGATTTCTATCCAATCTTGTAGATATTGTATTTTATTTATTAATTTATATATTTGGTTAAAAAAGTTTTTTTTTAGCCTAACTATAAATAATGGACCAAGAAAATAAAAGCCCACTAACCACTTTTATAGCTTAACATAACAAATTTTTATTAATGAAAAGAGAATGTAAAGATTTAGTAACGTGGTTTAATTAGTTTCATAATAACTATAGAATAATGTTATGATCCTAAAGTTGGATAGAGGGAACTCATAGCTTCCAAGGTGACTTGAGAAAGGTAGGAGAAGAATAGATTTAAGAAGAAGAAGACATAGTAGTAAGGGGGAGAAAGAAGGGGAAGGAGAGAATAAAGGTTTTTTTTTTTTATTATTCACTAGATATTAAAACGGATACATGAGTTTGCTATATGTACTCCATCCTATTGGGCAATAGTATCAGACCCATTAGTCCAATTCGTCATCTCATGCCTAATCCTTACAGATAAAATTTCAAACCTATTTCATAAGAAAATAAATTATAATGTAAGTAAACGTTTCAAAAAATGATCTTATCTTAATAATATGATGATAAATGAAGTAATGTCAATCGCCATAAAAAAACATTTGGCTTTATTTAGACTTCATTAAGAAAATTGGGTAAAAATAATATGATTAATTGGATATGTATATTGGATGAACCAACATAAATTTTGTGCACATCAAACAATTTCTTCACCAAATTATTTTAAATATGTTCTAGTTTTTTTACCAATAAAAAAAACAAATTATTTTCCAACAAATTAGTGCAAATAATGATTTAAGGCAAGATCATCATTTATCTTCAACAAGTTAAATCTTATCTTATCTTACTCTATAGTAAAGTAAGATTTTTTGGTCATTTATCGTCCATTCATTTGGCCATTATTAAAACTCTTCTTCTAGCACAATTGTTAAAGAAGTGTTCCGTTTAAGTGTAAATTTTTATATTATAATAATTGAAATTTTAGTTTGAATAAAAGAATTATTAAATAAAATTAAGAAACTTATTAGAATAATCAATTGAGTAATTTGAATAACATAAGAAGAAAATTAAAAAAATAATAGTATTATTTATATTTTAGTAAAAAAATAATTAGAAAAATGTTATATTGCTACATAAAAAATAGACAAAGATAGATTAATTTAATTTAATCAAGGAAATAAAATAACAATGGATAAAAATATAATAATTATATTTATATATGCAGCAAAAAATTAAATAATAAAACAAATATGTTTTTAAAACTCTTTTTTTTTTTTGTGTGCTAAGGGTGGGCTAAGCCCTGTATTAAAATGAAATTAGTTCAAGCTCCCAAATACAGCCTGGGATCTCAGTAAAAAACAATAAAGGATTCCGGAGTCTCATGGGCAAATCTTGCAAGCGCATCAGCCACCGCGTTCGCTTGACGGCGCACATGCTTGATCTTGACCTTCCAATCCGCGACTCTTACCAGCGTCTGGCATTGCTCCAGCAGCTGGTGGTTAGCCCCAGCAACGACCCCCTCGTCTTCAAGGTTGGTGCTGGTGTACATGCCATCCATCTCGACTTCAATTTTCGGAATGCCCATGTCCTTCGGGAGTTTTTTCCCATGCAGAACAGCCCAGACCTCCACCCTGTCTGCCAAGCACCACCCACATTTGAAGGTATAGGCCTTAATGAAAGCTTCCAGGTGGTCTCGGATAACTCCTCCTCCACCCGTTTGCCCAGGATTCCCCTTCAAAGACCCATCCGTATTCAGTTTCAATCAACCCTGCTCCGGGGGAGACCACCTTGTCGGCGACTATTGTCTGTCCTCCACACGCCTCAGCAGTTGTACCTCCTTTGCCATTGATTGATTGTAGAGCGAGACTTGTCTCCACACACAATCAACTAGCCCATGTGTCCCCGACACTCCTTGGAACACTGGTTCATTTCGAGCTTTCCAAGTCATCCAAAGCATAGTTGTAAACGTTCCAGCCCATCGATCCTCTTTCTGGACATTCTAGAAGACCCATTTCTGCACATCGTTTGAGTTGAAGAACTCCGGACTCAACCTGTGGTTCCCTATGACCATCCATGTACCCTTGATCCCCTCACAGTCTCGCAAAAGGTGTAAGATTGTCTCTTCCCGCTCGCACCTTTGACATGCAGAGAAGTGTGATAGATGTCTTCTTACCCGGTTAGCATTGTAGAGGATGGCATCATGAGCAGTGAGATAAGTGAAGGTTCGAGCTCTTTGTTGAGCGGGAGCCCTCCACACATGTCTCCAATTTTGCTAGGGATTCAGCCCTTGTCCACTCCTGATCAAGGCGATTGCAAATCGCGTTGAGAATTCCCCTCACTACGTATCTCCCCAGAAAATCAATTCTGGCACCACCTCTTCACTGCAAACCTTGTGTGCTACGAGACGTTGCAGAATGGGCTCCGACAGGTACGGAGTAAGTCTCTCCCACCTCCAATCTTCGCCCGCCCACATCTCGTCTATAGTGCAACCCAATATCTCCTCCAATACATCCTGTGATGCCTCATCCATAAGCGCCATCTCCTGCAACCAAAGGTGCATCCAGAAAAGAGTTGAACGCCCATTCCTTATGTCCACACGGATCCCCGATGTAAGCACTCTCGCTCCATGCATAATCCCTTTCCAAAGATGGGAACATTGATTTTTAGGCTCGAACATGTCCACATCCGCCCGGGAGTTACAATACTTGCCTCTTATGACCCTACTCCACAAAGCATTCGGTTGCTTGAGCAACCTCCATTCAAGTTTAGCCAAAGTAGCTTGGTTTGTTTCCTTCATTGGTCTAATCCCCACTCCACCTTCATCCTTTGTAGCATAAAGAATCTCCTTCCTAAGTAGATGTAATGGCCCGGGATTATGATTCCCGGGTTACGTTTCGAGGGATGAAACCCCTCGTTAGGATCTTGCGCCCCGAGTACAGGTTAAAGGTTTGAAATTCTACTCTAACGTTTTCAAGCGGGATTTCATACCCAAAATTCGAAGGGATCGTTGGAATCCCCGGGGAAGTCCCCTGTACCTGTCATAAGTCTAAGGGTAGAAAACCAAAAGTCATGCAGATAGTAGAATCAAGGTGCAATACAAGAGGGTGCCACGGCTGAGCCGAGTCAAAACAAAATCAATAAGTGTATTTATCGAAATCTAAGGTTAGACCATTTATTTGCAATCGCTCAAGAGAGTTCCCACGTCACAGAAGCAAGGGACAATAATGCTGCAAAACAAACCAAAAAAAATATGTATGCGGGGCGGTGTCAGATTGAAGCCCTACGCAATATAGTCCCAAACAAGCAGACACATACACACGCTAGTCCTGATAAAGATGCTTCTAGATGCAAGGCGGAATGTTAACACACTAACATGCCCCTAAGATCAAGTGCGTAAATATAATAAGGTCTTAGCACCGAATACCAAGTGGTATATCCCTCTCCTACCTCCACCCCCTTCCGATAGGGCGGAGACTGGCCAGCTCGTGAATGCATTCCATTATCATCGGGTGGCACGCATGCCCAACCCGTATCCACAATAAAGCTCGCAGGCATCTCATAATATAAGGAAGTTCATGACTCGATTGACTCAGGACGGGACCCGATGAGACTAGGTCGTCCTATAACCCTAGCAATGACTCTAGTTACTTCACAGATAACGGCCGTTCTGTTTACAAAAGCAATGAGTAAACGAATGCTCAATCATGAGTGCAATCCTAGCAGGATACTACATGGCATGCTTTATTATGAATGCAAGCACCTAGTATGCACATGGCTACAAGCAGGGAGATCTCTTTTCGAATCTGAGTGAGCTCATATAGGAACTCACCTGGAAGGGCAGAACAGCAAAAGGCAACAACTAGGTATACAGAAAGCCAACATGTGACAGATGATCACCTAGCACATATATAAGTAATATAAATAAGTCTACTTCTAATGTTACTTAAAGCATATAATATCACACACAAGTCATCAAATCTATTCACCAAGTTAGGCAAGGTAAGACATTTTTCCGAGATTCTCCAAAACTCTTCTAAAATCTCAAGTTATATCAAATCATCAATTAAACACTTTATCAAATCATACTTGACCCAAAAATCCATTTACAAGGCGTTACTCTTTAAACCAACTTATTTTATTACTTTATCAAAACAAATCCGACAAGATTAGGGTATTTCCAAAATTCCTCTTTTTAATTTTATTGAATCCATTTCCAACCTTTAAAACCTTTTTCAGATCCAAGTCCAAATATTATACTTTAAATCTCAATAATAATATTCTATATTATATTCCATCTATTTAATATTTATAAAATCAACCCTTTATTAATTTGTTAAAACGAAACACCTATCTTATAAAAATAGACCCAAAATCAAATATGAAACACCCTTTGCAAGAATAGGCCCAAAATCCATTAAAATAGTCCTGGCCCAAATTCCTTTTAAAACACAATCCGGATCCAAAGCCCATACCCAATCTGATTTGGTTTTTAGAGACCAACCCGGTTTTCTTTTTATTAAATGGTGAACCGGACCAAAACAAAAAGAAAACAAAACCCAAACCGGTGGGCACTGTTCATTCATCACCTCCAAAAACCCCCCATTCGAAATCTGGGAAGGAGAAGAAGAAAGGAAGGGCCTCGCCGGTGTCGAATGCCTGCTCCGACCACCCACCCGACACCAAAGGCAAAAACTTGAACAAGAAGGAGGAGAAGGAGAGGCGCTCACCGAGAGGGTCGAAGTCTTCGCCGGAAAACGCTTCGTCGTGGCTCGATTGGGACTGCCGGAGTCGGAATCAAAGGGCTCATGGCCTAGGACGAAAAAGGAGGAGGTTAAAGGTGACCCCTTTACCGGGTTTCGAAGCAAAAGGAAGCAAAACGGACCTTACCCAGCTCGGAAGTCGGAGGAACAAGAGAGGAGGGGTAAAGCGGCTCGGCTGTGGCTCCGAGCTGCTTGGCTTTCTGCAGCCTTCGTCTCAGACGTCAGAGGAGGTGGAGTGGTCCTCGTAGAAACTGGAATCGAAGGAGGAGGCAAATGTGCGGTGCTTGATGGCCTTCGTCGAGAAATAGGGCGCTCGGGGTTGGTTTGTCTGGATTTAAATTGAAGTTGAAGAGAGAAATGCAGAAAAATGGAGATGGAGGTGAGGCACTCTAGTTTTGCTAGAGAACAAAATGACAAGGGGGGGAGCTTGTGAGTTTGAAGGAGAGACAGAGGTTAAGAGGGTGTTATGAGAGATGGTGTGTGTCTCTTGTGGGTTTGGGGCTTTTCAAAATAAAAGAAGGGGAGAGTTACAGAGGGGAGTTGCAATTCATTAATCAGACAAGAGAAGGAGGATGGTTTGTGTTTCGTTTGAAATCCAAAGGAATTAAATCGCAGGTCCCTGAAGCTTGGCGTGGTTAGTGTTTGAGGCTTTACCAAAAATAGGGAAGCAGAGAGGTATGACATGAGAGATGCTAGCTCAAAATGGGTAGTGACAGGAGGGAGTGGGCAGAGCTATTGGGAGGTCAAACAAGCAAGGATAAGAAACAACTCATGTGGTCCCTGATTGAATTTCAAAGTAGCGGATAAATAAATCCCGGAACCCGCTCTCGACCTTATCCTGACTCGATCAAACTAAAATTTAAATCTTCCAATCTGAATTTAATAATGAAATCCAAACAGCATTTTTCAGCTCTCGGCATGTGGAAGCGGGAAGAAAAATCTATTTTGCATAAATTTCAAAATTTGGCCGGAATCCACTTTAAGAGTTTCGAGTTATATTTATTAAATTAAGAACGAGTTTTTCTTGAAGTATCCGATTTAAATTCATTTTTCCGTAAATTAGGATTTAAAAATCCGAGTCTTTACAGTAGATGGGTTCACTGATGTTCGGAAGTCGACCCCCAAACAAAACTCCTCACTGCCTTATCAATACCATCGCAGACACTTCTCGGAATCATGGAGGGTTGCATCGTGTAAACCGGGAGGCTAGTTAATACTGACTTGGCAAGTATAATTTGACCCGCTAAGGACATCGACCTCGCCTTCCACCCGTTCAGTCTCGCTGTTACTTTGTTCAGCAAATAAGAGTGCGTCTCAGCTATGATTCGGTTGCCTGCTGTTGGGACGCCCAAATATGTTCCAAAGTCAGTGGTGATTGGCATACCCATCTCCTTGTTGATCTCCCGTTTAACCTCCCGTGGGGCATTTCTAGAGAAGAAGATGGAGCACTTTTTTAGACTTGCTTTCTCCTCCGACTCCTTACAGAGCTGATCCAAGAAATCCTTCATCACCTTTCCTTGTTCCACAATAGCTTCCCCGAGCAAAATCAGGTCATCGACACAGAATAGGTGGGAAATTTGAACACCCCCCACATTCACCGATTTACAAGCTTCTGCACCAAGCGCCTCCTAGATAATATGAACAAGAAACTCCATACATAAGACAAATAGATATGGGGAGCGCGGGTCTCCCAATCGGATACCATGCGAGGGTTTGAAACTCCCTGCTCGATCTCTGTTCCAAAGAACCTCCATTCTACCCATAGTCTGACAATGTATAATCGTGTTGACAAGCTTCGGTGAGATTTGAGCCTTCATCATCATCCGGCGGAGAAATCTCCAATCGATTCTATCGTATGCCTTCTCGAGATCAACTTCGACGATCATCCACCTTCTTCTTCTTCTTTCCGCCATCAAATGCAACACCTCTCGGACCACCACAATATTGTCTATGATTCGCCGACCCGGGATGAAGCTTGACTGTGCCGGAGAGACAAGTAACGGGAGGATAGGCTTTAGCCTGTTCACAACCATCTTTGTGGCTAATTTGAAGATAACATTAAGCAAAGCAGTTTCTTTGGGGATTCCGGATTAGCAACCTTCGGGATCAAAACCATTAGTGCATCTCCCAACGAGCTCACGCAGTGGTCTTCGTTAAGGAGCTTGAGCACCAAATCACACACTTGGGGACCAACAACTCCCCATTTCTTCTGATAAAAGATCACCGGGAATTCGTCCGGGCCTGGTGCCTTATAGGGTCCCATCTAGAGCTGGCAATTCGGGTCATCCGGTCGAGTTCGGGTCGATCACATTCGGGTCGGGTCACTGATGAGTCAGGTCAACTCGGTTAAAATTTTTGTGTCGGGCTTAGTCGGGTCGGGTCGGGTCGGATTCGGTCAAAATTAAATTCAGATTGGTCGGGTTTCGGTCAAAATCGGGTCGGTCTCGTTCAGGTTTCGAGTCGGTCTCATTCAAGTTTCAAGTAGAAGCGGGTCTACGTTTGTTTCAAACTTTTAATTTTTTGGGTTGAATTTGTTGAATCATGTTCGTTCGGGACTTTTGGGTAATCAATTTTATTAAATTGAATATGTAATTCATGTTATTTATGTATTTCAAAAAGTATTTTTAGTAAAATTAAATATGATTCAATATATAATATACTCATTGGCTTGTAACCTAACTAAACTCAAATGATTCATCATTAATTTCATTGAAATTTGGCAATATATATTGTTATCAAAATCATACTTGATTCGCTATCTAAAAGATAATTCACGTTATTTATGTGATTATTATTTGTGTCTTTCAAAAAGTAGTTTTCAAAAGAAATTTCACTATGTATATGATTCAAGTTAATTATAATATCCTCATTGTACTCATCTCTTATTAGTGAGAAATGAGAATTTTGAATTAAAGTCGATCATTCATCATTAAATAAGTAAACGAGTAATGATTTACATCAATCTATATGAATATACTATGAGTTGATGACTTTTGGAGTTTTGGGTAATCTAGTAAACCGACTTTTTTGGGAGTTAATCTTAAATACTGATATAGGAGGGATGAAATTTTAGGAGGGAAGAAATAAAATTTATAAATTTGAGGAGGGAAGAGAGAAAAATATAGGAGGGATGAAATTTGAGGAGGGAATGAATGAAATTTATTGAGAGAGAATCAAATTTGAGGAGGGAAGAAATGAAATTTATTAAAAGGGAATGCACTTTATGCACTAATGGTTTTAAGTTTTCATTTTGATCAATGAAAATTTTATTTTGTTTAGAAATAGCATTAACAATCAATAGCTCGATAATAGATTATAGTAATTTTTGTTGTTGTATTGTATAAATGTATAATAGATATATATATATATATTCAATGATATTCGGGTCGGGTTGGGAGTCGGGTCAGTTGGGAGTCGGGTTTGTCTGTATTCGGGTCACTTCGGGTTTCGAGTCAACATCGGTCGGGCTCGGTTTCGGGTTATGCATAACGCCAAATTTTCGGGTTCGGTTCGGGTGAGTCGGTCGGGTTTCTCGGGTCAGATCAGGAATTGCCAGCTCTAGTCCCATCTGCTTGAGAACTGGCCAGACCTCCGATGCTCTAAACGGAGCAGCCACTGCAGCAACCATACTGTCTTCGATAAGAGGAAAAGTGTACATGCTCTCTGTAATAACCTGAACGTTCCTTTCACTCTCGGTTGTATATAGACGTTAAAAAAAACTCACCACCATTCCTTGGACCCTTGACTGAACTTCGATCCATTCCCCCAAATCGTTCTTCAATGCCATGATCTTGTTAGCTCTTCGCCGAACTATAGTAGAGAGATGGAAGAATCGCGTGTCCCTATCTCCATTTAACATGAAGCTCGACCACGACTTCTAAAACCAAAGTTGCTGCTCCTGTTGCAACACATCTTTCAGTTCCTTACATAACTATTCCTCCAACCTTGTCAGGTAATTCGTAATTCTTTTTGCCATTTGGAATCTAATGCCCATTATCCTACCTTCAAGTCTTCGTTTCCTCTGGAATATGTTGCCAAATACCTCCTTATTCCACTCAATCAGATTAGTCGTCATCCCAGCAAGCGCTTCAAAAGTTTCTGATTCTTTTTGCCACGCAGCCCTTAAAAACTCATCAACAATGTCATGGAGAAGCCATGCCAATTGAAAACGAAACGGTCTATCCCCTCCCATGTTCGCGTCTGAGGGCTGGAGTTGCAACAAAATCGGGGCATGGTCCGAGTAAGCAGCTACTAGATGTCGCACTCCTGCTTCAGAGAACCATAGTCGCTAGTCAGGGAAACACAGAACGCGATCAAGCCTAGCAGCGGTTCTTGAGTCAAATCATCTCCCCCTCCACCAAGTGAACAGAGCTCTCGTATAACCTAGATCCAACAGGTGCATCGCATCGATTCACACCCTGAAGGCCTGGGATGATCTATTCGATCCCACCGAGGAATCATGGGTTCACTCATGACTATCTAAAGTAGTATTGAAGTCAACAGCCATCACCCACAATCTAGTGTTGCGGTCAGTAAACTCCAAGAGGCTCCTCCAAAGATCAAGACGTCGCACATGGCTTGGGGTTGCATAGATAGCTGAGAGTACCCATGGCTCTTCCCCCCCCCCCCCCTCCTACGAATATCTACCGTAATATGATGGGCATGACGGATCAACGTCGTCACCTCGACCTCATGACTCCACCATAGAAGCCAAATCCCCGCTGAGAATCCAACGACATCCACCCTCTCACAACCGTCGAACCCAATCCTTCTGCAAACTCTATCTGCATTTTCCCCGCTGATCCTTGGTTCCACAAAAATCAACACTTGTGGGTTATGATTTCGAATGATGTTTTGAAATACTCTAAGGAATGTAGAGCTCTCGACACCATTGGTGTTCCAAGCTAGAATTCACAAATTATTCATATGAACTAATGTTTGTTGGATAACCCCGATGATCGTGTGGCTCGGCATATGCATAACATCCATGAAGGTAAAAAAACCAATCACATAAACATAGCTTACTAGCCTAAATAAATGCCTCTCAACAGCAATATTCCGAGTAAAACCCCTCACGCGAGGAAAACCTACACTTGGAATATCAACTGGCATCGCATGCATCATTTTCACAAGTAAAATACAATAAATCTTCAAAGATCTCTTCCTTTTTTATACCGATATATACAGGAAGCAACAAAAGGGACCACATGCCACCCAGGTCTACCACGAGGTCAACAAATATCAAATACAACAAAAATAACTGATAAGTACAACTCCCCTCCAAGCGGCGAGGAAAGTTGCAAGCAATCTTCGTACACCAAGCTGCACGAAAAACATGCTGGCAACACGCACCACCCTGCTTCATAATAATTCAAAGATAACTCTGCAGAACAACGTCCGCATCCTCCATATGCAAAACTAGTATAAATGAACACATTAGGCCAGTAACGAACACAATCAATTGGAACACGATGGCAAGCTTCGACATGGCTTCAGGTGAACTTTCTCCACCACAAACCCCCCCACCAACCTTCATCATGAATACTATGCTTTTTCCAAATCCTAAATTCGCCAGAATAATCCTAAGAGAAAGCCACTTACACAGGCTTCTCCTACCATATGTCTTTATAGAATTCGTGGAAGAAGTTCTAGACCAAATATCTCTATATTCTCCCTCAAACCAAGAATTTGTAATGCTAGTCGAGAAAGATGAAGAAGATTGGTTCTCTCTCCCATAAGGATAGAGATCATTCGCAAACAATAACAACCTCATAATAGGAAGCCGACTTACTTTCGAATACCAAGGAGAATCCCACTTCGATGTAACAATAGAGCAACCAGGCCCAGAAGAAAACGGAGATGTTTTGCCAGACTACCTGTGCTACGAAGAAATATAATTATAGAGGATACAACTCAATCTCTACTATATTTCATCGCTATAAGTTTGAGGCTTTATCTATCATCTGCATAACACCTAATAAATTCGCGAACCCTAGTTTTTGTCATTTCACAATTCATTTCATAAAACGATAGACGAGTAAAAACTCCGTTCGCAAGAAAATAAAAGTGGTCATAGCAGGAAAAACCAGTAAGAAAAATAGGCAAAAGGCATAAACGGAAACACAAGGGATTCAAAGATAAAAGTATTCATAAAACTCCACAACAAGGCACCACTTGTCATGGGTTGAAATGTTCGCCATCCCAAAATACGAACGAGTAAACCACAGCAGAGTACGAAACTCTTGCCATGGGTAGAAATGTTTTCAAACTTTCATACACAAAGACTTCGTCAAAAGTAAAGAGGCGGTTAGTCAGACGTCGGTAGGAGGGTTGTCGTCTTCGCGAGCAGGCTCAGGGGTTTTTCCACCTTCAGGAGGAGGGTCGATGATGGCAGCATTGTCTATTGGAGCATCGAGGGGGAAAGGCAGCTCGCGTTGGGGGTCCTTTAGTTTCATATCCTCATTCTCTTAGGAGGAAACATCCTCACCTCATCGCTAAGATGAGCAAAGCGGTTGGCACTTTGAGAGATCCCACCTGCAACCCCCTCCATGAACGTGTCAGTAACCCTGTCATAAAGGACATCCTTCCCGTCAGTCTCAAGATAGTGATCGTACCAGCCTCGACCGGCTCCTCCTAGGAATTCAGTTAGCCACTCATGGCCGACGTCACTGAGCATGAACTCGCGGAGCGTTTTCCGGGAGAGAGCATCATCTTCCCAGAGGTAAAACGCTTCAACCGACTCTTCACATCAGCGACCTCCTCACGAACTGCCTCTAACTCACACTCAAGATCCTGGAGCTGACCCCTCAAGCACATGGCCTCCGATTCATGTCGGGCCCCAAACTCTTGATCCTTCGCGAGTTCAACTCGTGACAGGTCTAGCTCGCTCCTCGCCACTTCCACATCCTTCTGGTACTTCATCAAGGCATCATTGAGACTCACGATAGTTACCTCCCGGAGCTCCGCGTCTCTCAACTTCTCCACCTTCGCCTTCAGACCATTGCAGGTTATCCTACGGCAACACAAGAAGAGTAATAAACGCATAAGTAAAACAGGGAAAAAAGGAAAGAGTAGAAACATGAATCACGAAGGAGGTTACCCAGCCTCTGCTTTTCCGTCCATGCTCCACTAACTCTTCATCCTTCAGATGATGGAGATAATCCCTCTCAGCTGGACAGCTCTTGATAGCATGAATTTAGATGGTCATAATAGGTTGCATTTAGTTTAGTTATGATGCATCTCATGCATAGTTTAAGTACAATTTGCATATTTGCTCTTTATGTTGGTGGAGTCGGAATCTACACACTTTTATTGATTATTTGAGGTAACTGTGGATCTGAGGATGAGACATGGGTTGGTGACACATTATATGAGAATGTCTAGTTGATCGAAGAAGCTTACATGAAGATCTCAAGAGGTCCTGAGAAGAAGAAGCGGACCTAAACGAAGAAAAAGTATGTAGAAGTTGTCGCCAGACATGCTGAACTTATTTTGCAATTTCTAGAGGCCTTGGTTGTCTGATTGACTATTATGACCATGCGTTGGAAAGATCTTTCAGAGAACTACAACTTTCCTGTTGATAAAAAGAGAAATTTCGGGATAGATTTTCCGTGAAAGGCCCCTGGCTGCGGCCGCAGTAACCATGCCGCGGACGCGGCCAATCAATTTGCAGCGGACTATGGAAGAGAAGCTGATGTCGCGGCCGCAGCATATGCCGCAGCCGCAGCATGGGTCGCCAGCGGAACGGCGCATTTTGATTATGTAAGAAACCCTAGTTGTTACTTTGTCTTTGGCCGACTTTGGTTTTAAAATGCCGAATTATATTATTTCTAGACAACTTCTATTCTATTCTACGTTCTATCAAACAATTGGAGAGAGAGCGATGTTCGCCATGGGCGGCTAAACTCTCTTCATTCTACTTGCAATTTGAAGCTTTATTTGGATTGATTGTGAGTTTTTGAATCTTGTTCCTTATTTCCTATATTGAATGCTTCAACTTCTTTGTGCTTGATTGACTATTATGACCATGCGTTGGAAAGCTCTTTCAGAGAATTACAACTTTCCTGTTGATAAGAAGAGAAAATTCGGGATAGATTTTTCGTGAAAGGCCCTTGGCTGCGGCCGCAGCAACCATGCTGCGGCAGCGGCCAATCAATTTGCAGCGGAATGTGGAACAGAAGCTGAAGTCGCGGCCGCAGCATGGGTCGCCAGCGGAACGATGCATTTTGATTAATTAATAAACCCTAGTTGTTACTTTGTCTTTGGCCGACTTTGGTTTTAAAAGGCCGAATTATATTATTTCTAGACAACTTCTATTCTATTCTACGTTCTATCAAACAATTGGAGAGAGAGCGATGTTCGTCATGGGCGGCTACACTCTCTTCGTTCTACTTGCAATTTGAAGCTTTATTTGGATTGATTGTGAGTTTCTGAATCTTGTTCCTTATTTCCTATATTGAATGCTTCAACTTCTTTGTGCTTGATTGTTTATTGTTTTGTTCTATCTTGTGTGGCCAACTTGTTAGATCAATTCAATTGCTAGGGTTTTGTAGATTCCTGATTGCGAACCTTAACCCAAGTAGCAAACTTATCCCTTTAGGGCTGATTGAACTAATTAGATAGGTAGGAAGTTGGATGTGTTGTTAAATCCCTCTTTAGGGACTGCAAATACATTGGTTAATCTCTGAACTTAAAGCTATCAATTGGGTTAAATCCTTCTTTAGGGACTGTTCGATTGATAAGGGTTTCTAGGACTGATTGGACTAGTAACTATATTAGGTCGGGACAAGGGCATTCATAGGAAGACTAAAAGGACAAGAGGAAGTTACAATATCAATTCAACCAAATAAAGTGGATAGTTGTAGGTAGAGCGATCTTCTCTAAATTGTTTTGCATTATTTGTTTTTTTTTTATTTTCTTTTCTTTTCAGCCTCAATCAACCAAAATCCCCCTTTCTACTAATTGGTAAATACACATTGTTGAGAAATACTTGATTCTCTGTGGGATCGACCTCTTACTTACTTGTTCTACTAGTTCTAGTTTGTAGGTTTGAGTTTTATTTTGATACGGTTTACGCGACTAAAAATCGTTCATCAACTCTTCTTGGGGATCTCCAGTTCCTTGATGCCAACGGGGTCGAATCCAGGCAATCGGTAAGCTGCCATTTAAATCCCCACCGGGGTAATCGGCTCAGAGCTTAAAAGCATGGTGCCTCTTGCTCCCTCACTTGATCGCTTCTGCCCGTGACGAGCCAATGGCTGGTCATCTGGCGATATGCTCTCCCGGTCGTCAACCGGCTCTTTCCCTTTCAAACTCCTATTCGCGGGGAGAGACTCGCGGGGGACATTCTGCCGACAACCACCCAGCCGCGGAGTAACAGTAAGGGCAGGTTTGGACCCACCACCTGCGGCACTCTTCTTCTTCGCAAGCGCTGAAAACTTCGACTTATCAACTATCATATCTGCGGGAAAAATTGGAACAATTCAGAACGAAGGAAAATCTAGGCCAAAACGTCAAAGGATTTAAAATGAAAATTCCTAGACACCGACCCGATCGATGTGGAAGGCTAAGTCCAGCCATTTCTAGACGAACCGGGGTCACAACCTGCCTGTAACCCCGTACCGACGTAACCCCCAGCCAAACGCAGCTCTCCATCCATTCGCTGCGTCATGCTTGTCACCAGGCGCGACATAATTACCAGGTTTAATCACAAAGTTCAGGATAATCTTGGTTGGATCGCGAACGAGGAACCACTTTTTCCTCCACCCGGGCTGCTCGACAACCTCTCAACAATCTTTCCAGCCAGGGAGGCGGACACCAATCCTTCGTCGTGCCTCAAGGAAAGAACAGAGAAAAGATTATTCAACGACGGCGTTTGCTTAATGGTGGCGCAACGCATGATGTATACCGCCAAATACATCCATACGTTAAAAGCCAGCTGGGCAGGGCATTGGTTTATGTAGGCTAACAAATCTGAATAAAGAGGGGGGAGAGGTAGGCGGTAACCCTGGAGCAGGCTGCCCAGATGAATAACAACGTGGTCTTTATATTCATTCAAGCACCCCCCATTACCAACAACCAAACCTATCTCTACCCCAGCCGACCATGGGTAAAACTTCGCCACCTCTTCCAAGTGTTTGACATCTAGAATAGACTCCTCACCCAACGTCTTGGCTACGGTAGGAGCTACGCACTCCGAAAATATTGTTGGAGAAATAGGGGGCACCCCGAAAGCATAACCTTCACAAAAGCTACAGTTATCTACCTCCGTTCGGTTGTAAGGAGGTAGGGCGAAGTCACCTGGGACCACTCAGGTAGGTTTTTTAGACTCCTTGGGTATGCGAGACGAGTCACCCTTTCCCAGATCATTTATAGACTCTGAGGTGTTGCAATACTCAGAGTTGTCCCTTTTTAAAGGGCGCTTGATGGTTCCTGCCATCTTTCATTTCTTCGCGCTTGGACCAGCCCCAGAGTTCCCCCTTTTTCTCTTTTCATCGCGAGGTTTTTTACTTGGTGGAGGAGGAGCTGGACTCGTTGTGGATTCCGAGCTGACATCTTCCTGAGATCTGGTTCGCGAGGAACTGACTTCTTCATATTCATAGCCTATGCTACGATTCTGGCTATCGCTCTCATGTGACATCTTAATTCTAAAAGCAAAGGAAAAAACCCCTGGAAAAGACGCAAGGAAAAGGAAAATTTAACAAGGGAAAACCACCTTTTCAACATCGCATGGCGCCAAAAAGTCCTCTTGAAGGCTTAAGTTGGCGCCTCACGCGCCCCCTGAAGGGACGTTGAAAAGACATGCATCTTCCCCCCCCCCCCCACCCCATAAGGTAGCGGCTAAAAGGCGCCCTTTCATCTCCTCCATAAAGGTTTCTCGATTCTCGGGAAGTCACCCCTATCGAGGGCAAAAAGGGGGAGACAAAAGGTTTCTTCCGCCCCTTGTCGTCGGAGATTTTCCACAAAGCCCAAAAAGGCCGCCGGAGGCTTTCCGAAAAACTCAAAAGCAACACTACCCCCTCTCGGCACCACCCCACCACTACTGACTATCCGTCTGCTACTCCATGAAGATCAGTTATGACTAAAGGGACAAAGGAAAAGGTAAGGGATGAAATAACATGGCAGCGGAGGAGATGAGGGATGAGACACCAGGGCTTACCCCGATCACCACCCCATAACCGCCGCTGGGTTCAGCTTTCCCGGCTAACCCTAAAAATCTCAAGAGAAGAACACAAACCTAGAAATTAAAAAGGGCAAGAGAAAGATCGGAGACAACTCACTTGAAGATTGCAAGAGGGAAGAGCCGGAAAGCTTAGGAAACTGGAAACGGACCACCACCTAACTCCGATCTCGGTTCTTCAAAAAGCACAGGAAACCCTTGAACTCCCTCTCTCTTCCCTCTTCTCTTTGAAAATTCAGAAATGTGGAATAAGGAGGAGCGAAGATGAAAAGCCCACTTATAGGTCCCTATGGGACCACTCCGCCCAGTGAACCGAAGTACACGATAGGCCCATATAAGGCCCATCTAATAAACCAGACCTTTGGCGGGGATCATCGTATTTGTCGAAACCCAATCACGAATGGCGTATCACTCGCGATCCGATTACGAGGAGATATGACAATGCCGTAGAAAATAGGCTATATAATAAACACAAAGTACGACGTCATAAATGGGTTGCCCAACGCAAAAGGATGTCCGATCCCACCGTTGGATCCATCGCGAGCAAAGTATCTGATCAAGCCCAAAGGACTAGGCTTAGCGCCCCCAAGGACTTTAACCCCTGTTTCCCTCGCGACCTAAACCCTGTGTAAGAATCAGAGTGAATTCTCCAAGTATCTCGTAAAGCTCTGAAATCCTAGCAAGCAACTCGTTGGCTCAAGCACCTCGCCTCTAATGGCTCCACGTGTATTGCCTTTGCCCCTAAGCGTTTGGGCATGTGCTACACGTGTCCTACATAGAACCACGAGGTTGCCAGCCAGCTGCTCGCTTGGTTTCCCTATAAATACCCCCCTCCGACCTCAAAGGAAGGGATCCGATTTTCAAGATAGAAAAGCATAAGAGCTCTGATTATCCCCCAGACTTAAAGCCCCCGGAGTTGAGTTCTAAAGATCTTTGATCGGAGAAGAACGTTATTTGGGATGACAACCTCGCCTAGATCCCTCTACAAACGACGACTAAACAATAAATCATCGCGAGCCAAACTCATAATCCCCATTGCTTAGACTAATAAGTATATAATCTGATTATCACTCCACACCGTCAGGGCCCGTCAACGTTATATTGCATTCGACACTTTCAAATCCAAACACATTCAATCGGCAATCCCACAAACCAACCCAGAATTCTATCGCTGAAAGTTCCAGAAACGTCGCAACAGCAAGGAAGGGCATCGTAAGCGCGCACTCGGCCTCGCAGGCGCTTGCGCCTGGCGCTCGGCGTCCCTGCGTGTCCGCGCACATGGGCTTCCACGCATCCTTGCAACCCTTTCTACCCTTCTCTTCTCTTTCTGTCGCTAAATCTGAGTTCTTTAATTGCTGGAATTTGTCCAAGTATATTCTGTCGCTAAAATCAGATTCACTCACTTGCTTTAATCTTGTTCCAAATCAGGAGATTTCAAAGAGCATTGCAAGATCGGGGAAATATACGGCGTGGTTCTTTATCCTACACCCCCAGGCGAAGGATCGGGTATCCCAAAAGTAACAGGTCAGGTCCACTTCTATGCCCATCCTAGCAAATTGGCCCCCTTTTTGCTGTCGTTGTGGTGTTGTCGATTCTCAGAACTCGACATATCCTCTGCCCCACCAAACGGGAAAACATGTGATTGAAGTACTCAATATGGAGGCCAAAGACAATTTTGACGGAGGGAAAGTCGTTGATTTACCTCGCCAAAAATAATTCTCAAACAAACAAACTAGTATAGTATTCAAGTAAAGGGTCGAACCCTAAAGAATCAAGTATTTATAAATATTGTGTATTTATTGATAGATTACATATTGTATAGTGGGCTTATTGTATACAATATGTAATCTATCATTTATGAATATAAAAAGAAAAGATTTTTATGAATGAAAATAAAAAAAAAAATATTGACAAAAGCAAATAAAGGATAGAAGAAAAGCGTTTCCACCTACAAGTTCTCAACTTTGGTTGATTTTATTGGTCATCGAATCCTTTTCAAGTTGTTATCATTTCCTACGAATTCCTCTCGCCTTGGTTTAAATAGATTAAAAGTCATACGAGTCCAATTAATCTCTTACACCTCAATGCAACCTTAACACTGTCAAGATTTAACAAAGAGATAGCACAACGTCCTAAGAACTTGAGCATATAAATAACACCAATTAAACATGATAAATCAATGTTTAAGATATATGTCAACTCCCTACATAATCATGCTTCAAACACGGAATCCACAATCTTATGCACGCTACTATGGAAATAACACAAATACGAAAGTATTAAATCCTAGCATGAAATCAATATTATCAAGGTAGCTAATCAGGATAACATCAATAACATAATCAATATCACACAAAGAAGTTGAAAGAATTAAAGAGGAAAAATAACTTGAATTAGAAACTCACAAATCACTAACCAAGTCTCGAAAGTGTAGGCGGAAACTAGAAAATTAGCCAAACATGGCTTACCTAAACTTTCTTCTCTTTAATGATGATTTCTCTCTTTGAATCCATAAGAAAACTAACCCTAAGCATCTTATTTATAAGCCTAAAGTCTTGAATAAACAAGGTAAAAGATAGACAAATAAGATAGAAACTTCCTAAACAAATTAGATAGAAGATAGATTTTCCATGTATAGTTCAGCGTCAGATTCCGCTGGCAGCGAAAAGCTTCTCGCTAGTAGCGAATTGCCTTAGTCAACCATCTGTTGGATTTTCGCTAGCACCTCGCTACCAAGTCGCTAGCAGCGAATGCCCATGCCTTAGCAATTCGGCAAGCCTCATCGGTTCCTTTGTTTCCGCTATAGCGAGAGCCTTCATCCGCTGCAGCAAAAGCTTTCATTCGCAGCCGCGACTCCACTCTTCCGTTGAAGCGATTCCATTCGCTGGTAGCGAGTCACCATTCGCTGGCAGCGACTCATGTTGCTTGCTCGCTTACTCTTGGGCTGACTCAACTCGCTAGCAGCAAGCCAGTCTCGCTGGCAGCGAATTTTGCTGGCTTCTGGACATGCTTCTCTCTGACCCCACTCGCTGGCAGCGAGTTCCCATTCGATGTCAGCGAGTTCTACTCAAGCACTTGCATAGACATGATATCTCTGACTTGATTCGCTACAGCGGAAAGCCATTCGCTGTCATCGAATTCCCAGCAGATCACCATCACATAGATCTTCGAAAGAGTTTTCCAATGCATGCTCATATGCGTCGATCGGACAACCGAGGCCTCCGGAAAGTGCGTCACAAGTTCAGCTCGCTAGGCGGACAACTTTCGCGACTCGCCCTTGTTTTCGCTCTTAGACCTCAATTTCGTGCTCCGTTGTGATACGTTTCTAGTACTAGCAAGGCAACAATTAGTTATTAGTTTATCTAATTTGTCTTTAATTCCAGTATCTATTGTTCTAGGGCAGTTAGTAGAAGTTAAAATAGTCTCATTACTTCCTATTTCATAGGATCATGTTAGCAGACCACTAAGGCCACTAGGCACACATCTATTTTAGTGGTAGTAGTTAGTTTTTTTGAAGTTTAGCAGCCTATTTAAGTCCTAGTTAGAGTCAGTTGTAATTATATTTGAATTATCAATATATTGTGTCAAAAGTGGGATAGTTCCTGCACAAATCCTTTAGCGAGATCCTTGCTTGAGTAGTCTTCCTAGGTGCGAGATCCTTGATCCTAATGGTTTCTATTAATTTGGCATCAAAGCCGTTCGATCCGAATGGTGATGACACGTTCTTCTGCTAACGATCCACCACCACCACCACCACCACCTACATCACCATCACCACCTCATCCACTCAACTCTGATAGATTAGCCGATATGGCTACTATCCTTGACTCAATAACAACCAACATGGTTGTACTCAAAGCACGTTCCAGTAATGCTCGAGGGGGTGATGGAAGTCCTAGAGGCTCCTATCGTGGTACTTCCAGCTTTCCCTAGGGGGGGTTCTTATGAGAGGGGTCGTTCCCGCTGGGGGGAGGACCAAGAAGAGGACGAAGACATCACGCGAAGTTTTCAGCATATCCGGAAGCCTAGGGAAAAAATTGATTTCCCCAAGTTTGAAGGTGGAGGTCCCCGTAGCTGGGTACTGAAGGCTGAAAAGTATTTTCGGTACTTCCAGATTCCCGACGAACTCCGTGTTGAAGTGGCTTCAATGCACCTTGAAGGCGATGCTCTTGATCTGTACACTTGGGTCAATGGAGATAGAGAAATGTGTGGGCTCATTAGAAAGGAAGAAGCCATGGAAGCTGGAGGGGATATGGTTGAGATCTCTTTCAATGCCCTATCCGACAAATCACCAGGCACAACTTTGAAGTTCGAGGCAACCCTGCAGGGACATCCAATTCTTGTCTTAGTTGACATTTGATCCACCGACAACTTCATCTCAGACAAGTTGGTAAATGAACTGCGACTTTAAGTTGAATGTGTCCCTTCATTCGTTGTTCGGATTGGCAATGAGAAAGTCATTCAATGCAGTGGTGTGTGCCCCAACATCAACATCAAGTTGCCTGGTCTCACCATCACTCAAGATTACTTTCATTTCTCTCTAGCGGGAGCAGACTTGGTGCTTGGAATTAGTTGGCTGGTTTCCCTAAATACTATACAAGCTAACTGGAAGGAGATGTTCCTAATATTCGACAACAAGGGACATCAATACCAGCTCCAAGGGCTGAGGGCCAATGGCGATAAGGGTGCTATCACTTAGTCCAGTGGCTGAAAAGAGTGCCCGCCTTGAGGACAAGGCGGTTTCACAAGGGGGTGCACTGATACGTTCCTAGTACCACTGTACCAGCAAGGCAACAGTTAGTTTATTAGTTTATTTAATTTGTCTTTAATTCCAGTATCTATTGTTCTAGGGAAGTTAGTAGAAGTTAGAATAGTCCAACTACTTCCTATTTCCTAGGATCATGTTAGCAGACCACTAAGGCCAATAGGCACACCTCTATGTTAGTGGTAGTAGTTTGTTTTCTGAAGTTTAGCAGTCTTTTTAAGTCCTAGTTAGAGTTAGTTGTAATTATCTTTGAATTATCAATATATTGTGTCAAAAGTGGGATAGTTCCTGCACAAATCCTCTAGCGGATCCTTGCTTGAGTGATCTTCCTAGGTGCGAAATCCTTGCTCCTAGTGGTTTCTATCACGCTGCTCCTTAGGTTGTTCCATGCTTTTCGGGACTTCTTCCTTAAGCTCTCTCAAGTCTCGCCTTAGTCTCCCTTAGCTCCATTCCTCGTGTTCTTTGCCTTGGATCTGCGAATCTACATAAAACCATCGAAATAGCGTAGATTCCGAACTTTTCCACAAAACGAGCGTTAATCGAATTAACACCAAAACATGATTATATAACAATGAAATGCACCTAAAATAATCTATAATGCCTATTGGAATATGCCTTATCACATACCCAGGCAGTGAGGGTTGTAATGCGTGCCTCCTCTGCATCAAACTTCGGCACCCATTTTCGAATCGTTAAGTATTTGTCACCTAACATCCAAGGCCCCTCAAGCAGCACATGGTCGTAGTATGACTGATTAGCAAAGTGGGCGATGTATTAGTCATTCCCTATGTCTATGAGGGGGAATGACGCCTTTAGTGCCCATTTCTGGGCCAAGCGTCTCTGAAGTTGCGTGTATCCCGACCCTTTGTCGAACATTTTGATTACTAGCGTGTCTCTCCATGGTTTCCAACACTCTTCCTTTTCTGCGTTGCTTAGGGTGATGGTAGGGCATACAGGATCATCTTTTTCAGGACTCAGATCATCATTCGCTGAGTTCTCCTCCTCCCCCTCTTCCTGGAATCCCATCCCGGTGCAAAACTGTCACCCTCTCCCTGCACCAACTTCACCTTGTAGCTTATCGCTGGTTGAATCAACTGACTGTGCGCACCCGGAGCTCCTTGGTCACTATCTCGATCGATCACGATCACGACCACGATCACGATCCTCCATCCGCTTGTTCGATCTCTTAAAACTCACTTTCTAATGAGTAGTAAATAAACTTATTTCCAAAATAAACCATTAAAAATTACATAATTTTTAAGTAATTAAGCAGCACGGGATCGCCACTAGTTCTTAAGTATATTGTGATGTTTCAAATTAATCTTTTGGTAAATGAATTTTATGGTTAATTTGTTAGATCGATATAATAATTAATTAGATTTATTTAAGTTTATATTTGATTAAATTGAATTAATTATTTAGGTGGATTTATGTTTATCTATAAAAATAAATTGGGTCACTGAAGGGAGAAGCCGCTTTATAAACATCGTTTATGGAAGAGTTATGTAACATCTTTCACAACTATTTTAATATTATTATAGATTACGTAGTACTCCTTGAATTTGTAAATAAAGCGCAACCATATTCGGAGTTCGAACCGAGAATCTCTGGGTACTACCCGCAAGTCTTTTTCAGTGAGCCATTTCGAAATGATTATTACTTATATATTATGAATACCGATTTATTTTTAAAAAAAATGCTTACAAAACAAAATTTCACCATCATAGTGCTTGGCTGGACAAGTGTAAGAAGATAGAAAACAATTAAAATAAAAATAAGTACACGCAATACAAGATTTTTTGTGTACAATTTGAAAAGAAAAAAAAAAGTTTTAAAATTTGAAAGATGGTGACGAACGAAAGGCAATAAAAACGGATACAAAAAGAAGAGATACGAAATGGGCCGTTGAGTGCCAGAAAATATTTCTGATTTTATCCTGCCAGAAAATAATTCGTAATTTCCTAAAAGAAAAAAAAAACAAATAAATAGCCACCTCTCAACTCTTTTCTTTCTCACACACACCTCTCTCTCTGTCTCTCTTTAGCTCTGTCAAGTGTGAAATCGCTCCCGAGGGTCGCCATGGTTGGGTCGAAGAGAGAAAACCCTGTGAAATCAGCAGCCGTGGTGATGGCCGCCCTGGGCTTCGCCTGGCTCGCCATCGAGTTCGCTTTCAAGCCGTTAATTGACAAGGCTCGAACCGCCATGGACAAATCCGACCCCGCCCGTGACCCTGACGTCGATGCCGCCAAGGAGACGCCCGCCGAAGTGCTCGCGGAGGAGGCCGAGGAGAAGAAGAAGGAAGTCGCTGAGGAAGAGGACGAGGAGCTGCAGGTGGTTTGACTGACGCCGCCGTCTCTGTTTCTGGTAAGACCTTTTTTCCTGAATTTCTAGGGTTTGAGGGCGGAGAAAAAACTTGATGGAACAGATGAATGCTTTGTAATTTAATGTTAGTGAATGTATGGAGCTTCGTTCTGGTTGCTATACTCTGCAGGTCTTTGTTCCTTCAATTGTCGAAATGTGACGACGGGGCTGCCCCTTTCTTAATTTCTAGGGTTTCTTTTAATTGCGAAAACATGTTAGGTGTTTCTAACATCTCCGATGCGATGGCAATTTGATACTTGCTCGAAATGGATATGTTTGCAATTACACGTTCTGTTTTACAACTTTCAAATTCCACCTTGAGGTTCTTCAAATTGATTGAAAACCTAATTGGTTTGGGATAAGCAGAGGCGCATTTCGGTGTTATGGGTTTATGGATTTGCACAAAATGGTATAATCCTATAATCAATTAAGAAATAAATTTGATTGGATATTTTCATCCAACCATCTTCCTTCTCAAAGGTGGATCGATCCAATCCCACTGGTTATATACATCATTCATCAAATTAAACTTTCCACACTGGTTATATACCTCTATTCATCGTTTGTTAATCGGGCTTGCCATGGATCAAACTGAGTTGAATCAAATTGGACTGGGTCATTTTTGGTTGATCATGAGTCGGATTTAGATTGGATATTAGAGGGTTTGGTTCATTATGAGGTTCGGGTCATTTTCATACTAGATTATTTTAGATTGGTCATTGTTTAATCGAGTTTAAAGTGCGTGGAGAAAAAAAAGAGAATTTTATTTTGAGTTAAGGCTATGCTGATTTTTGGGTCATCAATTTCAATACAAGTTTCGTTAGGTTGAAATTGGATTTTTATCGAGCCAACAAATTTTGCCAACTCATTGTTTTACTTTTTTTTTTTTTTTGATTAGGTAAAAATTCGAATGTCAGAGAGGCCTGACTCATCGAGAGACCGACCGAATTCGGCAGACGGCGAACCGTCTAATAAAGCAACATATAAACAGAAAAACAAATAACAGGCGTAATGAACCAAACAGAAATAAACTCAACAACAAACGTTCCAAGAAGACCAAACACCCGAAGAGCTGAGGAAGCCACCGAAGAACGCAGCCAAGCACCACCGAACAGTAGCACTGCAGGTCAGTAGTACAACAGGACACTAACTCCTATGGGTAGTGTAGACGAACTCCAAGGAAAACTCAATCCCGAATACGGAGACGCCTTGAGCGCACCACCTCGACCCCAGCCAGACTCGACTACAGACTCCACGCCCCCCAACTAAGCAGAAGATCTCCTAGAAACATCAGAAGCAGAGCCGCAAACTGCTCGAACAAAACGCCATCAAGCTTTCACCTGCAAAAGTATCGACCAGCCCTTGCGGGATTTACTCAAACCCTTTCGGATGGTTATATTCAAAACCCTTTCCGGACAAAATCAAGAATGATAAAACCCAAAAGGATAAGGTTTTCACTTTTTATACAGTATAAAAATATATACTGTATAATTTTATTATTTTTTTAAAAAAAAATTGACATGCTTGGCGTGCAACGACGAAATCTCAACTTGCACGCCAAGAATTCTGACACCACACACAGTGACAGGAGAGGCCAAACAGTAGCGGCCGGAGGCGAGGCTAGCACCACCGCCAGGCCACACCGACTAGCCGAAGGAGCGCCGATGAGGGAGGGCGGCAGCCAACATCGACCGATTGGGACGATGGTCGCCAGAAACAGCCCGAAAACCACCAAGAGATCACCGAAGGAGTCTCCAAAATGACGGATACGATATGGAAGAGCACCAAAAGTCGAAAAATCGAAAAAGCCCCAAACTAATTTTACACAAAAAGGAGACCCGATACCCCGACACGGACCGAACGAGACACTAGATCGGACAAGGGAAAGAGATCAGGAATCTAGCACAAATTGATTGACAACTTCACACAACAAGAGAAGGAGGATGGATTCAAGAGAGGGGGGACAAGTACCGACGCCGACAGAGGCCAGAGGAGGAAGATGAGATAGAGGAGACGAGACCGGCGACGAGGGAGCCATGGAAGGCAAGCCAACCACGCCCGCAAAAACCGCCAAGGTCGAGGGTACTCGGATTGGTTAAGGCGATCGAGGAGGCTGAACAGAGGAGGATTTAGTGGAGATGGTGGAGGCGCGTGAAGCAAGCCCTATTTACTCGGATTGGGTTCTCTCAAAATTGGTTTCTCGAGGAGGAGAGAGAAGAGAGTTTCTCTCTCCCCATTATCTCACGATGGTAGATAGATTCATAGTTTTACTTCATTTGGGAACAAATATATTGACAAATAAATTTAAAGGCTTTTAAATGACATGTAGGATGGAATATTTTTATTATTCACGCACATTTTCATAAGATAATATCAACGGTATAAAATATTAATTTTTTTAATTTTTTTTTAACAATTTAGAACTTGTTACTCATAAGTACATTACAGTTACAGTCCAAAATTGTTATTTTTTTAAAAAAAAAAAAGTTAAATTTTATATAGTTTTTATTATCCTTAACAAAGTAAATTATATCTTCTCTCTTGTTTTTTTTTGTTGCTGTTGCTGTTGAACCTTATGTTAATTGTCCATTAAGAACACAGAGTTCTTCTTCTCCCTATTTTGGTTGCAAATGCTAAAGGTCTGCTGCAAATAATCTTATACTATTAAACAAATTCACCTTGATCTAAACACAATTCTTTTTTTTTTCGTCTACAAGGCTGACATCTAACATTCCAATAGTAGAGTACTCATCAATTGTTGTCACCGGTTACCCTTTTTATTTATTTTTTGTTTAATCACTTATTTTCTATGGTCAATTACTCATATTAGTCGATTACATCTCCTATCCAATTAAAGATCAACTATATTACATCAATTTTTTTTTTAAAAATGGTGAGAGAGCTATCATGGTAAAATATGAAGTAATGGCAACACAAAACAGTGAAAAAACTCAATTGCGTCTCAACAGGAGAGGTGAGTGGGTGGAGTAAGTCTTGTAGCTATCAATGAACCATACCCACCAACTGCAATCAGTAGAAGAAGAAAATGAAGGGAGGGAGAGAGAAAGAGAAATAATAGTGATCACAGGTTCAGGATCAGGGCACCTATTCCCCTGCCTGCAGCTCACCTCCCTCATCTCCCTCCATGGTTACCAAGTTACCCTCCTCCATCCCTCCGATGTCTCCATCCCCTCCCATCATAACCCACTCCTCCGTTTCATACCCATCTCCCCCGTTCCCGCCGGATCCCTCCCACTCGGCCTCTCCCCGCGCCCACTATGCGCTATCGTCGACTTCCAGATGGCCTGGACCAAGCCTTCCCTCTTCAATCTCCGCATCCCCGTCGTCTCCTTCTTCACCTTCAGCGCCTGTGCTGCCTCCATCGAGCTATCCGCCTGGAAGTCTCGCGTCCTCGACCTCCATCTCTCGCCGGGTGAGCTCCACGCCCTCCCCGGTCTCCCCTCCGAAGTTGCTCTTTCGTATTCCGACCTCCGCCGCCGCCCCACTCGCGGCCCTGTGCCGGGAAAACCCCCGCCCTGGGCCTCGGCCGTGGAGGGCTCCGTCGGCTTGATGTTCAACACTTGTCGGGATCTGGAGCGCCCGTTTCTTGAATACATGTCTAGTGAAATGAACCTGCCTGTTTGGGGTGTGGGGCCGCTCCTCCCCGACAACTTCTGGGCCGCACCACCAAGCTCACTCATATGTGATTCGTCGTCCGAGGAAGCTCTGATCATCCAATGGCTGAACTCGAAGCCACACGGCTCTGTTCTATACGTATCGTTCGGGAGCGTGGTGAGCCCCTCCGCGGAGGATTCCCTGGAGCTGGCCCGGACGCTGGAGGACACAACCACGCAGTTTATATGGGCTGACCCCTTAGGAAATGGGCCGAGGTTGGATGATGACAAGGTCGGGGAGAGGGGGAGGGTGATCCGGGGGTGGGCACCGCAGCTTATGATCCTGAGCCACCCGTCAACCGGTGGGTTCTTGTCGCACTGCGGGTGGAACTCGACGGTGGAGGCTATTGGGAACGTGGTGCCAATAATGGGGTGGCCTCTCAGGGGGGATCAGTTCTTGAACGCGGGGATTGAGACGTTGATGGGTGATCGAGAGCTCAAGAGGAGGGCTATGGAGGTGAAGGGTCTATTTGGGAGTGGGTTTCCAAAGAGCTCTCAAGCTGCCGTGGTTGAGTTCAAGCATTTCATTGAAAGCAGTCAAGCTTGAGCTCTTGTTTGTTATAACTGTGTACAGTTTGTTTGTGTGAGATTTGGATAATTGCCTACTGTTACATTTTGACTTGTCACATAAGCTATCTAATTTACATAATATATATAATACATATATATTCTAATACTCCCCCGCAGTCGAAACGGGAGGAGGACGAACTGTGAGACTGTCTCTAAAGTCTAAAAACAGTTGATGCGGCAAGCCCTTGGTGAAGATGTCGGCATACTGATAGGAGGAGGGGACGTGAAGAACCTTGATATGGCCAAGCGCAACCTTATCACGCACAAAGTGGATGTCGATCTCAATGTGCTTGGTGCGCTGATGCTGCACTGGATTGGTCGCGAGATAGGTGGCAGAGACATTGTCCGTGTAGACCAAGCTGGCGGTCCGTAAAGGACAATGAAGTTCAAGGAGCAGATTTCGGAGCCACGAGCACTCAGCCACGACATTAGCGACACCCCTGTACTCAGCCTCGGCGCTAGAACGAGAGCATACCTGCTGACGCTTGGAAGACCAGGATATGAGGGTGTCGTTGAGGAAGACACAATATACAGACGTGGAGCGCCTTGTGTCCGAACAGCCGGCCCAATCAGCATCAGTATAGGCCACCAAACTTATGTCAGTTGCTGGTTGAATGGTGATGCCAAGATTGGGTGTGCCATGGATGTAACCAGGGGCGGAACTCTTTGGAGGCGAGAGGTGGCCGTGGCCCCTCCGGGCGGGAAAAAATTAATGTTATATGTAAAAAAAATGTTATTACATTTAGGAGTAAAAGGGTATTTTAACAACTAATTTCTCTAGCTTAGTTGGTAAATAGGAGGTATTTTAATCTACAAATAAAGGGTTCAAATCTCACTATTAACTTTTTAGAACAATAATTTTAAAAGTTGGTGTGAATGTGATATAAAAATTCTGAATATTTTTTTGGCCCCCTCGAATATATAACTCAGGTTCCGCCACTGGATGCAACAAATGATACGTTTGAGAGCATGAAAGTGAGGTTCTCGCGGATCGTGCATGAACAAACATACCTGCTGAACGGCATAGCTGATGTCAGGGCGAGTGAAGGTAAGATATTGGAGGGCCCCTGCGAAACTCCTATATAGGGTGGGGTCGATGATGGGAGGGCCTGAAGAGGCGCTGAGCTTGGTGTCTGTGTCTGCCGGAGTCTGCGCAGGCTTGCAGTTTGACATGCCTGCACGATCAACAATCTCACGAGCATACTTGTCCCGAGTCAAGAAGATGCAGTGTGCGACCGGGTTGCAGAGACGCCCAGAAAATAAGAGAGCGGGCCCAGATCAGTCATAGAGAACTCAGAACTCAACTGAGTGATGATGGTCTGACAGACGGAATCAGACGAGGCGGTCAACACAATATCATCGACATAAAGGAGGAGATATGCAACTGCTGGTCCCTTTTTGTAGATGAACAAAGAGGTGTCTGATTTGCTTATGACGAAACCAATGCGAAGAAGGTAGCTACCAAACCGCTGATACCAGGCCCTGGGCGCCTGTTTGAGGCCGTAAAGGGACCGTTGTAACAGGCAGACATGGTCACGACGGGTCTCATCGACAAACCCAGGGGGTTGGAACATATAGATTGTCTCATGTAAGTTCCCATGCATAAATGCGTTCTTCACATCCAACTGACAAATGGGCCAAGAGCGTGTAACTACAAGGGTGAGGACGGTGCGAATAGTAGCCGGCTTCACAACCGGACTGAAAGTCTCATCACAGCCTATGCCAACCTGTTGAGAGCGCCCATTAGCAACGAGGCGAGCCTTGTAGCGCTCGAGAGATCCATCAGAGCGGAACTTATGCCTGAAAAGCCAAGCACAACGTACAATGTTTGCCTGTGGAGGGCGAGGGACAAAAACCCAAGTTTTATTACTAATAAGAGCATGATATTCGTCATGCATAGCGGCTGCCCAATTTGGATCCTGGATGGCTGTTTTGTGGGATGTCGGGATGGGGGAGAGGGCCAGTTTTGTGGAGCTAGTGGTGTTTAGGTCGAAGATGACCCTGGGGCGGACAATGCCGCTGCGGCTCCTGGTCTGAATTGTGCGCGGTGGGAGGTGCCGGCGGCGGGGGGATGGGTGGGGGCGGTGTCGGAGATTCAGGGAGGGGATGCAGAAATTGTGGGGACACCGGATCATCAGACCCGAAGGCATCGTAGGAGCGGGACGGTGATGATAGGCTGGAAAATGGGAAAACATGCTCATCGAAAACTACATGTCGGGAGATGAACACCTTGTGTGAGACAGGGTCAAGGCACATGTAGCCACGGTGTTGGGAAGGGTAGCCGATGAAGACACAAGCGACCGACCGTGGTTGGAGTTTGTGGTGTGTGGTGGCAGTTTGATTTGGATAGCACAGACACCCGAACACCCGAAGGTGATCGTAGGAGGGGGTGGTGCGGTAGAGGACTTGAGTGGGAGAGCGGTTTTGGAGTGTTTTGGTAGGCAGGATGTTGAATAAATAACAAGCCACTGCTAATACGTGAAACCACATAGATGGAGGCATCGACGCATGAATAACCAATGTCCGAATGGTGTTGTTGATGGTGCGAAGGGTTCGTTCGGCTTTACCATTTTGAGGAGAGGTATGGGGACATGAAAAACGAAAAGAGATTCCATTGGAGGAGAAAAAAGAGTGAAAGGCATGATTGTCAAACTCCTTGCCATTGTCACATTGAAACGATTTGATTGAGAGTTGAAATTGTGTTTTGACAAAGTTATGAAATTTGATGAATATGTCAAACACTTGAGACTTATACTTTAAAGGAAACACCCATAGGAAATGAGTAAAGTCATCCAATAGAAGTAAATAATAACGATGTCCCAAACGATCAACAATAGGAGATGTCCATAAGTCACTGTGAACAATGTCAAAATGAGCCAAAGTAGGCGTCTGAGATGAAACAAAAGGCAAGTGGGAATGTTTTCCTAATTGACAAGAATGACAAACATGGGAGTGCAACTCCTTATTGAACTGTGAACTAAAAGACTGGTTGACATGGCTCAAGACGGTGGCACTCGGATGCCCAAGGCGAGCATGCTAGAGAGACGACAACGGGGCGGACGATGACACGAGGGCGGCTGGAGGGGCGGTGATGGGGTAGAGGTCTCCTGAACTATCGCATCGGAGTTTGGTTGTTCTCGTTTGAAGGTCCTTCACAGAGAAACCATATGGGTCAAACTCAACAGAAGCATTATTTTGTTTAGTAAACTGACGCACAGACACAAGATTTTTGACAATATGTGGAGCGATGAGCACGTTTTGAAGGGTGAAGGGAGGATGTGTAGAGGGTAAAAGGGCATTACCAGAACCCAATGTAGACATGCAATCACCGTTGCCAACAATTATCGAAGGGTAATTGCTCTTAGAAGTAATAGCAGAGAGATTACCTGGGTTGTTGGTCATGTGCGATGAAGCGCCAGAGTCCATATACCAAGATTGATCCGGAGGGTGCAGTGTCATGGAGGAGAATGACTAAGCAATCTCTGTAGGAATGCCAAGCTACTGATCCGAGTAGGCATACTGTGCCTGAGGTTGCTGAGGGAGAGGGCCAGGGCCGAGGAGGCCGGCCTGTGGGGTGGTGGGATACGGGCACAGAGGGGGGGTCCATTGCGCGGGAGGCCAGGAGGGTTGGTTCCAGGTTACCGGAAAATTGCCCTGAACCGGGATCCAGCCGATGGGGGTGCGGTGAAGGGTGAGATCACCGCGACCACGACCACCGCGCCCGCGGCCCCTGCCCTTTCCTCGTCCGGTGGCGGGCTCCGATGGTGGAGGAGTGGGCTGTTTCTCCTCTACCGGCTTGTCAGTCGTGGTTGAGAGACCCGTAGCCGGTGGTGGAGTCTTGGGTGCAGCAAGGGAAGCCTTCTCAAGGAGAAGTTGCGACCTTGCCTTGGAGAACGACGGAATAGGGTCGGAGTGTTGAATATGGGTGCCGACAGGCTTGAACTCCGACGAGAGACCAGCAACAAGTTGAAGAACCATGCGATTCTCAGAGACGGCAGAACCGACGCTCTCCAATTGATCACAGATGTTCTTCATCTTGCGACAATAGGACGTAACATCGGGAAAGGCTTCAACGCGGCAGTTGGTGAACTCATGCTCAAGATGGACAACACGAGTGCTCTTGTTGTCATGAAATATGCTCTCAAGAGCATCCCATGCCTGCTGTGCGGTGGAGGTAGGTTTCAGAATGGTTAAGAGGAGATCCTGCGATATGGTGCCGTATATCCATTGTAGGATTGTGGCATAAAGCTGATCCCAGAGTTCATCATCAATCGTGGTGGGGCGAGGAACCTTAGGATCGATATGACAGAGTACCTTGTGAGCCCTGGCAGTGACGCGGAAGAGGGCGACCCAGGAATTGTACTTGTCGGAATCGGCATCAAGGACAAGGGGGATGGAGTTCTTGATGTTGGATACGGTGAGGGCGGTGTGGAAGGGAGATTTAGGGTTAGGATTGGGGTTGGGAGGGTTGGGGTTGGGATCGTCGGCCATGGTGACGGGAAGAGCCGAGGGAGGTCGGCGGCGAGAGGGAGGGAGGTGTCGGGGTAGGCCGGCGGCGGAAAAAAAATAAAACCCTAGAGAGGCTCAGATACCATGTGAGATTTGGATAATTCTCCCTTGCCTCCTTTGTATTCATTCTATCAATATATAGGTTACATCTTGACTTGTCACATAAGCTATCTAATTTACATAATATATATAATACACATATATTCTAATAGTTTCTATATTTACTCTGTATAACAGTACTGGTTTAAGATACAAGAGTTTAGACATTGTTTTATCCAAAACCTCAGCCTCTCACCATGCCACATATGATCTTCAAAATCGGAGCCTTTCACCATGGCACGTATTATCTCCAAAACCTCAGCCTCCATTACCCTCCATTACCCTTATGAAGGTCCCGACTCTGTCCGTATTGGTGATGGTAAAGGTTTATCCATCTCTCATGTTGGTCGTTTCTCTCTTTATTCAAACAACCGAATTTTCAACTTCGATAATGTTCTACATGTTCCCCAAATCTCCAAGAATATAATCTACGTGTCTCAATTTGTCTCTCAAAATAATCTGTTTACCGTCGTCTTTTCTTGTGAAGGATTTTCCCACGGGCTCAACCGTTCTTAGTGGTCCTTGCATTAATGGCGTCTACTCTTGACCTTTCTCTATGTCGCCTTAAGCTCTTGTTGCTCACAGTTCAGTCAAGTCGTCCTGACATCACAAGCTAGGGCATCCATCGCATTCTGTTCTTAAATTCATGTTACAGACTTTCAATTCAAGTCATTCTTCAACTCGATTGGAATCTTGTAACTCTTGCTCTATTAATAGAATTTTTTTTTCCAGGATATTCACATATTAGAAAATAATTATCAACATATTCATCGTTTGAAACATTTTGCCAAAATGTTCAAAAATGTATGGGGTCGCAGAGACCCGCGGTTAAAACCTACGGTTTTCTTTAGAATCTCTGACACATGAGATAAAGTTTTTTTTAAAAAAAGAAATAAGGTGGGTTCTACCTTTTTTTATTTTTTTAAATGGAAACACATAAAGCGCATTCCGAAACCGTGTTTTATGGGTAAAATGGTGGTCAAACCTACAATTTACTGACACGCGGACTGGGCTTGAGTTTTTTTTTTTTTGACATAAACCGCTGCTTAAAACCGCGTTTTTGCTTGAGACACAAATAAAAAAAAATTATGTGCCCTACCTCCTTTCCCCCATTTCATCTTCTTCGACCTCCGTCTTTAGAGCGGATTCAACCCTCATCGGTTCCATCCCACCCTAATTCATCTCCATCTCATCCTCTAACTGTCCATCCCAACTCAAATCTCTTTTAATCTCTTCATTCATCTATCAAACTACGATTATCATCATCAATTAAGAGGTTAGTTGTTTCGAATTTTTTTATTTTTTTTTATTTTTGTATTTGTTTATAGTAATTTGTCTCTAAGTTTGAGAACATGTTATTTTATAAAGGGGAATTACTACTAAATACACCACTTTTATATTTTGTTTGAAAAAATACATAGGTTTGAAAACAATTGCATCAATATATGAAAAATTATAAAAATACCTTATTTAATTATCAAAACTACCCACCAACCCGAAAAATATTGCAAAACAAATTTGAAATAAAAAACAGCCAACGACTAATTTAACCGTTGGATCCACCGGGTTGAAGACCTCATCGAGCTCCGAAACTTGACGAATATTTATTTACTAACTTTGAATTTTTTAAAATGGTAGGATAACTAATGGCCAATCTGATTGATAGGTAAGCGAGGTTATACTAAAGGTAAAAGAACTATGTTTGCTAATCGAGAAACCAATTCAAACCGTTTATCTATTTTTTTTCAACTAAAATTTGAAAGTTATGATTTATTATACGACTTTACGACAAATGTATAAATGGAACGATTTTCCCCAAATTTGACATTGTTTTTTTTTTAAAATAAAACACACAATCTGGTGGGTTGACCCAATGACCCGACCATTTTTGCCAACTTTCCAACCCCGCCGGGTCTGACAGAGACCCGTCGACCTGTCGGGTAACCCGAACTCGTGAGCTCCCCAGATTAGGGCTCAGATCGAGCTAATCCGCGACCCGGCGGGTAGGACCTGTAAAGCCGTCGTCACTCGCTCCCATCATCGAGCGAGGCCGGCATTCAAAATTTCATTCTTACGCTCGTCTTTCAGTGCTGTTAACCTCACTCCCTGCGAATCAGAACGATACAAAGGTTTAGGGTTTGTCGAGTTGTTGAAATCAACGAGCCACTGAGAAATGAGAGAAATCAAGCTTCCCTTGAACCAAACTCAAAAGCTCCGCTTGCAAAGAGCTCTTGAGAAGCTCGATTCGCTTTCCTCCAAATCCAATCCCAACGCTCTTGTCGTCGTTGGGGATGACATCCCCGTCAATCTTGAAGACGCCATTCTCAAGTACCCCTTTTCTCCCACCTTCCGTAATCCTAATTTCTATTTCTCTGTAGATTTTCTTTTACTCATGTTGCTTTTCCGTTTGTTCTATCTGCTTTTGAAGAGGCCATGGAACCACGGAGCTTGACGGCCAGTTGGTGTCCACTACTTGTGGAGTTATAGAACGGGTTAACAAGCTTGTGTATGTTCGTTCCTTGAGGTCCAGGTACTAATTTTGTTCCCAATTTTGTTCCTGTTCCCAAACAGATTTTTCAATTTATTATCAGCTGTTGATTATGAACAATTGGTTGTAGGTACAAGCCAGAGACTGGAGATATTGTGGTAGGGCGTGTAATTGAGGTAACTTCTTGCGGCTGCTCGGTGGAATTATATTTTTTATTTTGATCAGATCTTAGGTCAGTCTGAACTTTTTATTCAGTGAATTTTGATTAGGTTAAAAAGGAGTAAGATGATTGATGTTTGAAAGGAGAATACATGAAGTTGATGTTCATAGCTTAAATATTTGCCCTAGGAAAATCATTGAAACTCTATGCTGCAGTTGTCTTTGTATATTGATGAACCATGAACGCAGCTATGCCTCTTCTTGATCTAGGCTTTGTGAAGCTTGGTTTATTCAACAAAGTTTGCGACCTGAGGTTTCATTTTGCTATGCAATAAAAGATTTTCTATTGTTACAACAGGTTACTCAAAAGAGTTGGAGAATTGAGATTATTGCAAACCAAGACGCTGTTTTGATGCTTTCTTCAATCAACATGCCTGATGGGATCCAGGTATTTTTATCTTCTTTGTTCTTTTACTGCTTAATCTATGCTTCAAGGCATTATAATTATACACCGAACTTGACTGGTAAACTTTGATCATCATGCATCAATCTAGTCTAATTGTCTTGTATTATTTGCTACTCATTTTACTGACTTATATTCTGATATGCCCATGTAGTCTCAATAATTCCATTATTGAGATCCATAAACCCTAGTACCCTACCTTCATGCCCGACACTGTTTTGTAAGTTATTTTTCCATTTCTCTATGATCAAAGGGCAAAATACTAATTCTGGCAATTTTTATGGTTGCTAGAGGAGGAGAACTGCTTTAGATGAGCTAAACATGCGAAACATTTTTGTTGAGAATGATGTAATTTGTGTAAGTCTCTTCTATTCTTTCATCTCACCCAATCTTATAATCTTGTCTCTTCTATTCCTTCATTTCAGTCAATCTTATCATCTTGTGTCTTCTGTTCCTTCATTTCATGCAATCTTATGATTCAAAGATTAGACACATCAGTGGAGTTGATATGAGTATCAATTCATTTCTCTCAGGGTGAAGTTCGTAATCTGCAGCATGATGGCACAATTCAGCTACAAGCAAGAAGTGAGAAATATGGAAAGGTATGCTCTCTTCGTGATTGAAAATAATACTTTAACTTCTGTGTGTCAGCTGTATAGCCTCTATGAGTGTATGGCATGTTCCTATGCCAGAATGCTACCAGTTAAGTAGTGAAATATATTTAACTACTCATTCTAGACAAGTGGCCGCTCAAGATTTGCTATAAATTTTTTCAGGTGTTGCACAAGCAGTAAGTTAAAGATTTACTTGCACTGCATATTAAGTCAGTTTCACTGTTGCTATCTTCAATTGTTATGTGATATTCATCTCAAAATACTATATGTTTTGACATATCTTAGGTGCATCATGTTTTTGAGGTTTTAGATTTCAATTTATAATCAAATCAGTAAAAGTAAAACCAAAGTGTAGCACAAAACAAAACCCTTATGCAGCATTAATTAAGATAATTTTTTTGTTGCTGACAGTTGAAAGTGCAATTTGCTAGCTTAAATTTAATCTGGCCGTATTTTATCTTGTTCCCCACATAATAAAATTTTCCTTTAATCAATTTTTTGCCTTGAAGCTTGAGAGGGGTCAACTGCTCAAAGTACCCTCTTATTTGGTAAGGAGACGTAAGCATCATTTCTACAATCTAGAGGAGCATGCCGTCACACTAGTACTCGGGTGTAATGGATTCATCTGGGTTGGAGAACGTATTGGAGCCAGGGAAGACATGATGGAAGATGATAATGAATCTAACCCAGCAAATTCACACGAGGAAGGGGCTCAAACTCTCTTGGAAACCAGGCAGACCATATGTAGAATAGCAAATGCTGTTCGTGTCTTGTGCAAGTTAGGTTTCAGCATCACAAACGATGTTATAATGAACCTTGTTGATTTGAGCACATCTCGAAATATTGACATACATGACATGCTTGGACCAGAGTTCTGTGTTTTGGCTGCTGAGTCAGAGGCTGACAGACGGCAAAAGAACAGGAAAGCGTGATCTTTCATGCCAGAGGTTCTCTGTATCCTTTTCACAAGGGTCTTATTTTTCGTGTAGTACTTGTGAATCTGGGAGAAATTGAAGTAAATGTATGTTTTCCATTATTGATTGCCTGGGAATAGTTATTTTGTGCTTGAGTCGTTGAAATAGCTTTACCGTGGAAGTCACTAAAAGTTTAAAAGTAACTTTTATAACAATTTCTTTATTTGACCATAGTTTTGTCAATTGACATCTCTCTCATGTATGATTGGGTTTAGCTTGGAACATTGTTCTAAAAATCGCGCCTAGGCGCCGCCTGGGCGCTAGGCGGGACGGAACCTAGGAATTTTTAAGCCTAGGCGGACCTCTAGGCGGAAATTCATCTAGAAACCGCCTAGGTGCCGCCTGGTACCGCCTAGGCGGCGCCTAAGGCACCGCCTCATCCCGTCTAGGCGCCGCCTAGGCACCGCCTGGTCCTGCCTGGGCCCGCCTAGGCGCTGCCTAGTCCAATGATTATTCAATTTGAGCTTTTAAGTATGTGATTAGTTGACTTAGGGTTTTTTATTCCTAAAGTCGGGATGTATTTGCTTTTTAGTCGAACTTATAGTTTTGGATTTTAGGAGGTTTAGAGTTGTTAGTCAGACATGTACTTTTGTGTTTATTTACTTTAATGTTAGTTAAGCACCACAAATTTGGGTTTATGAGTGATATTATGGATTATTATTACATTATATGAATTATTGACAAGTTTTATTCGTCAAAATATAAGGAAATAATCAAGTTTGCTCTAAGTCCGCCTAGACGTCGCCTAGCGGCCGCCTAGCGCCTTTTAGAACATTGACTTGGAATGATCTATGTTGTCCCTTTCACTGTGGTGTGAAGATGGGATGTGGCGGCTGTCTGCTGCACAGGTGGCCTACAATGGTGGTCTGGTTGCAACGTCTGCCTTGCGCAAAGGTAGTCTGCCAATCAGGAGAAGGTTGGCTGCTAGGGGTGTTATTCGAGCCGAACGAGCCGAGCTTGACGTATTCAAGCTTGTTCGTTGTTTAAACGAGCTCGAGCCAAGCCTAATTTTTAAACGAGCTTTTTATTTTCTTCAAGCTCGGTTTGTTGAGGAAATGAACGAGCTCGAGCCGAGCTTTAAGTAATCCTACTTGGTTATAACATGTTAACTTTAAAGGAAATTTTAGAAATTCCATAGAATTCGAGCTTTATTCGAACGAGCCCAGCTTTCAACCGAGCTTCAAATTTTGTTCAAGCTCGGCTTGTTTAAATAAGTGAACGAGCTCGAGTCGAGCTTTTTCGAGCCGATCCCGATCCGAGCTGCTCAGTTCATATAACAGCCCTACTGGCTGCAACGGTCGTCATTCAAAATCTAACAAAACTTCTAATATTTCAACTTGATTTTTCTTTAACAAAACTTCTAACATTGGATTTACATTATTATTTGTTACATAATGAATGGTTGCTCAAAGTAGTATCACGACACTATGGTCTATGGCAGATTTCAAACAAATATGAACATGCAAGTTTCAAATTTACAGTGACAATGCCTTCAAAAGGCCACTGTTTCTACTATACATGATTGAAAATTTGAAACTGTCATCACAATTCATCTCTTTGAGTTGTTTCAAGGCAATCTTGGTCCCAGAAGTAAGGGAACTTCAATTTGGCTGCACTGTAAGGCATGGACCAGTCTTCATATATGAATCTGAAAAATAAAACCCCAACTCTCAACAATAAGAGTTTTGTTCAGACGAAGCAAAATCAAGGTCACAATGCAATGCACACAGAAGAAAACAACTTCATTTGAAATTTTGAACAATGTGAGAAAACTCTATGGGCAAGTTCTATTCTGATATGTTGAATGGGATGAAAACAGCAGCATGTACAGAAAGGGGTCATTAGGCCATGTCGCCATGATTACTATAAACATCCACTATCACAAACACTGACCATCAAGGAACTACTCCTCATGGTTCTTAACTTCTAACGTTCCTCCTGTATCTCCCTACTTCATTTTTCTGCATTCTACGTCATACTTTATCAACTTTCCCTATATTACACAATTAAAGATCCGGTGAGTTGAGCCACAGAGGTCAGCATTGTACAGAAAGGGGTCATTAGGCCATGTCGCCATGATTACTATAAACATCCACTATCACAAACACTGACCATCAAGGAACTACTCCTCATGGTTCTTAACTTCTAACGTTCCTCCTGTATCTCCCTACTTCATTTTTCTGCATTCTACGTCATACTTTATCAACTTTCCCTATATTACACAATTAAAGATCCGGTGAGTTGAGCCATAGAGGTCAGCATTGTCGAGGTTCCTGAGTCCATTGGGCATATGAAGTTGGGCATTCAATTGAATGTCAATTACCAAAATTTATGGTTCAGGAATGGTTGTTGCCGGTATCAGGCCAGATATCAAGTACCTGATTTTTGAAAAGCAACACCACTTCTTGTACTTGACACCTGAATAGTTTAGGCCATTGCCCTTTTCGATCATGTAACCCAATTTATAGGTCAACAATGATTGAAAGAAGAAGCTCACCCTAAGCATATCAGAATAGAACTTGCAAACGATGTTATAATGCGGCAAATGTGCAATGGGCTCCTCTACCCTAAGCATCTTTAGAATTAAAGTTGAAGTCAAGAACTTCCACAATGTATGTGGTATAATTTTGTTATACCAAGTGTTTTGGTTATGGTATGCCCTAACCAAGTTTTTGGTTTTTTCCCCCGGATGGAAGTTAGTAACAAGTTTTAGGCAACATCGAATATTAGGAAGTTTCTTAAGAGGGAGATTCACTCACATTTTAGCTGGTGGGCGTGATATTATCGCGAGCAATTGCAGATCCTCATCAGCATTTGTATTGCAAATCTGTGAATGCAATCAGATATGAGAATTTTCTAGCAAAAGTAAATATAGAGAAGATGAACAAAAGAGGTATACAACTCTTATGTGACACTCTTAATGGTGAATATAAAATTTCGGGAGTAATGTAGTTTCACCCAATTCACGGGAATCAATGATTAAGCGAGGTTTCATTTTCATGACCATATGACAGTCACCTGAAAGTGCAGAAGTGCCAGGAGAATTGTCCATTAATATGTATTGCAATATCAGAAACATTGCTTGCAAGATACAAGTGCCAAAAACCATAAGATTCTTGTGAGGAAACCTTTTGATGGGAAATATACTTGTAGATTCTTGGAGTATGTGCTAACTGTCATCTTTTCACAAATTCCTTTGGTTAAAGATGAACAACCCACTCTCCAATGATTCACATTATCTTTATCTTCCCTTTCTAAAAAGTGATTAAATTTGTATCAAATGTCTCTCTTAGCAAATTTGATGTATAAAGCAAACTTTTGAAGTTGCTTTATTTCTTTATTCTCAATACTCTAAAAGCCTGCTAAAATACCTTAGAAAATTCACCTAGTGGGGTTTTTTAAACTTATCCCTCTTTTGTAAATACCATATAAATTCACCTATTGGAGTTTTTAGCCCCTTTCGTATTTGAGAGGATACCATATGTCATTACACAATAAGTATCGACCCATATTATGGACACAACTTTTCAGCATTTTACCACATACAATACAATGCATAGATGAAAAGTTGAATGTAGCATCTTTTTCTTTTGGTTCCTTGTGGTTTAAGTTTAACATATGATTAATTTCTTCTAAAATGTTCAAAAGAAAATAAATATGAAGATCCATGAAATAATTATGATCCATCAACTCCTCTCCTAAATCACTAGTGCAAGGGCCAAGATCATTCTTGGAGGCTTTCTCTTACAATGTCCTCCTCATCATTCAACCTGGATTATCATGGTGGAATGCAAACAATTAATGTTTTGAGTAATCTACAAATCTGTCACCGGAAAAACTTGTACTATATAATCTTCATATGATGAGAAATTGAGAGCCTGAGTTACATGTGACACATTTTGGGCCAGTGCAACAAACTAGAAATCGATAAAAATAACTCAAGCAGGCCCGAAGCATGATAAATGTCATACCTGGTGAGCATCATTAACTGGGATAATGAAAGTGCTATTCGCAAAAATAGCGAAGCTCTCAGGAGTCCCAGGATGTTTCTTATTTGAACTTGAGGCGTGATATAGAGTGCCACCACCCTTCAGGATAACAAAAATTTCTTCACAGGAATGCCGGTGTATTGGCGTGCAAGACCCACCAGCAAATGTTTGAAGCCACACTTCAATCTGTAACAAATTAGTAATGGCAAGAGCAAAAACAAATATTTTTAAGAAAATACAATAAACGTAGAATCAAATAAGAAACATATCCACTGCACTCTTTCCAGATAAGACCACTGAACCCAAAACAACAACAACAACAACAATAAAAAAAAACGATCTCTTTATATTAACCTCTTCATATATGCTTCAAAACGCAAAATTCTTACTGAAATGGACTTGTTTCACAACGGCAAATAAGATACTCGCAACCATTTTTTTTTAAAAAAGTTTTATTGTAATTGATTTTTAGTGTCAGCCTTTCAGGTATAAATATCATTTGAGCTTAGGGCATGGTAGCAACAAACAAATCAGTGAATCACAGAATTTAACGAAACACCTCTTTCATTCCATGCAAGACTGATCCGGCCACTGTAATGTGTTTGAACCCGTGTCTTCCATAGCTATCTTGTGCAAGCTCACTTATGTTCCTCACAAGGGGGAATCCTGTAGGACATATCATAAACCCCATGAACCAAACCCCACAGTGAAAGACATATACCAAAACAACACATAGCAAATACTCTTTAATTAATAGGATAGAACAGAATCACCTTTCATAAGAAAATTTGCATTAAACCACTAACCATTCTGAATGATATTAACATTTTTAATATACAGATTTTTTTAACAAGAAAGATGGATATTTTGGACATATTTTCAATAAGATATTTACAAGACGAAAGTAGTTGTGGCTCTTCAATTGCTTATATTGGACACGGTTAGATACCATTTTCTTCTTACAAAGACTGAATTTGTGCAAATACTTACATTTGGGCCAGCTTTGTTTAACTTCAATTAATAATCTATAGGAGCAAAACATACCTTTTCAGCAACCAATGTGTAAAAAATATTCTACCAGCTCAAGGCCCATATTCAAATTTCAATGTTATAAACATATGAGCCTCTCAGACAGAACCAAATTTCTAGAAATTCAACGCATATAAAGCCTGAAATGAAAGATAGATTAGGTTGATCTCTCGTATATTAACATTCTAAAAAACTCAATAAAAGCAAGAATAAATACAGAAGTTGTGCAATTGGTGTTCCTTACATTTCGAAGACTATATCTATTGTGAATTGTATCGAGAAATCAAGTAAGTAGCTTGTAGCGAAAATGTTTGCAAATTCCAAAAGTAGTAGGACTAGTGAGAGAGGGTTTGGAAAATTCTCACCATTAATGGAGCACTTGGAAGCATCGACGGCGTTTACCCATATAAGGCACGAGCTTAGAAGGGTAAAAAGAAGATAATTCGATCGATCGGGCATGTTTTTTCAGCTGGATTTCGCAACAACCCAACAAGGGTATTGAAAATTAAGCGCGAGCGGTGTGAATTTCTCCGATCTGAGTTGCGAAGGAGATGTTTGTTCGGCGTAGGTGTAAGTTGTGAGAGGAGAGCCTCTACAACCTTAAGTGTGCCCTTGTGTGCGATACTTAATTATATATGCTATAAATTTATAATAAATTTTTTTAAAAAAATTATATTTATACTTTAAACAATTGTTAGTATATATTTATAAAAAAAATTGATGAAAATATATATTTAATAATTTTTTTAAAATTCATATTCCTAAATAATCAATCTTTCATTTATATAAAAATGTAAAACATATTTTTTTTATAATTTTTTTTATAAACATATACTAACAATTGTTTAAAGTATAAATATAATTTTTGAAATTTTTTTTATTATAAATTTATTGCATATATAATTAAGTGTTGCACACAATGACACACTTAAGGTTGTTGAGGATCTCCTCTCGTAAGTTGTAGGGGTGGGCGCGGGCGTAATTTTTGCGGGACGGGATTTACTCTTTGTTTTTTAATTCCGTACGGGCCTTCTCCCTCACGGGACGGGACGTGCATTGTCCCTCAAATAAAAAAGATTATAAATAAAATAAAATTTCATATATATTTTGCGATTTTTAAAGACGTAATACATATAGATCTATAATTTTTTATATATATTTTACGGGTTCATATATATATAGACACATTTAATATCTGTCCATGTGTTACAGTGTTACAGTGTGTGCATTACATTATACATGGGTGTGTAACACACTGTAATGCGGTTTATTTTCAAAGATGCAGTGTATAGCTTGTTGTTGGGCTAATAAAATCTTCTCTTCTCTTGCATTACGGTGTATATATTCCTATGTATATGTATACACAGGAATCTAAAATATATACTCCGTAATACACATATAACATACAATATTATTATTATTATTATTATAAGGACTTTATTATGATGAAAAAAAATTTACATAAATTTAGTTGGAAGCCTCGTAACAAATTGAGCTCCAACCCCTTTTTAAATAGTAAAACCAACTCTATGAAATATGAAATCACCATTATCAGACTATGCCCTATGACTCTTCATAACCAATTGAATCCGCTTCAGAAAACCAATAACATCACCCCCAGTTCTCTAAAAGTAGAGAACGCAAATTTCATGAAACAATAACCCTTAGCTGCACAAATATCCGGGTACTTCTTCTCCTTTCGTTCAGTGGCTTGAGAGACTGCCTTGCCGGGTACAAAGGAATCATTGGCTCTAGTTGTGAACGATGAAACCCCAACCACATCCACACAAGTGTCTCTACCCTTGTCCCACCTATAAACCAACAAATCACCTGACCTCAACTCAACACCATCTTTATTATTATTATTATTATTATTATTATTATTATTATTATTATTATTATTATATAATATGCGGGACGGGACGTGATTCGCGGGATTGGGAGGGGTCGTCCCGCGTCCCGTCCCGCATGATTTTTGCGGGATGGGACTGGGACGGGATTTACTATTTTTTTTTCGAAATTCCACCGGGATCGGGACAGGATCGGGACACGCACGGGACGGGACTGGGATTTGTGGGATTTGTGCCCACCCCTAGTAAGTTGTAACAAATGTTTGGAATGTGATCCACAAAAGTTGGGCTACTGGTCATTTAATCGCCAGGGACCCGGTCACCACTCTGGCTTCAGTGTTTTGTTTTTTTTTTTGTTTTTTTTTTTTGTTTTTTGTTTGGTTTTTTTTAATTATTGTTATGAGAATTCCGTTTAGCGCAAGGTAAAATTATCTTTTAGCGCATAATTGGTCGCAACGACCTATAATCAGTTGGTCGCAATGACCTAAAAGCGTGATTGTCGCAACGACTTTGAGTGGTTTTGATCGCTGCGGACATTTTTTAACTTTTCAAGGGGTGAGCCTTTTAGCCCGGTTTTAAGTAGACCCGTGATAAAAAGTCTCTCTCTCTCTCTCTCAAATTTGCAGTCCGCACTACGTACAGGAATAGGAGGAGAAGAGATTCTTCCTCCTCGGCAAGCCACCTCTTACTAAATCGATGATTAGTTGCCATTGTCTCTACCACCACGACTTTTTCAACCACGTACAATAGCCGGTCGAAGTACAATTTCGATCCAATTCGAAGTATAACTAGGATAGATTGGTTAATTAATCGCATAATGACCGATTCTAACCACAATAGCCTAAATTTTGAATCTAGATTTGGATTCAACAACAACAACAAAAAAACCTAATTTCTAATTCAAGAAATTTGGCCAAATAAGAGATTTCAAGCAATATCAGCACTCGCACATTAATTTTAATTGAATACAACAACAAAAATAAAAACATAGGAAGTATTTGTGTTGTGGTGTACATGGGGTGTGCAATGGTGTGGGTGGGAGAAAGGGGTTGAAGGAGGCTCAACGTCTTGCCTTGAGAAATGAGAGGGAGGGGTAGGTTAGTAAATAATTTGACTATTAAGGTTAATTAATTTATGTTCTAAAAGGGAGTTTTACTTGTTCTAAAAAGCAATGGCCTTATTATTATTATTCGAAGGGGGCTTGGCCGGCAGAAAGAGAAGTGGAGTACCATAACATACAACAATATATAACGGTGCAAACGCACTAAAAAAAAAAAAACGAAACCAAGCAAATTAATCTAAATCAAACTGGATGTCGACGAAGAAGACGGACGAAGTCAAGCCCCACTCTGAAACAGAATCGTAGACCAACAATACATCAAGATCCGATCATCGTGTGGGCAGTGTGTTGAACAAAAATGCGCGAATAATCGTACAACACATTTTATTTAATTTTTTTGAATTTGAGTTCGACCCCTTTTGGTTATCCTCGTGATTCGAAGTTGTATTGACACCAAGACTTGGGTGGTTTTGGTGAATTGGGCTGCACCCGAATTTTAACGGGTTGCCTACGTATCTCTTGGAAGAGAATCAAGCCTTACGTAGTTCAGAGTATTTGGAGTTTTGGAATTTGTGTTTGGTTTGGTTTGGATTTGGTTTTGTTTGGATCAATTTGGATTTGTTTTTTTGTTTTCTTATATGCACCAGAGGATGCAGTTCAAACCCACCTTCTAGGAAGGGTAGCTCGAACAACACTCCGCCCGAGTAACCTGAGCCTACCTTCTCGGAAAGGTAACTCAAGTGACCCGCCTATCATTTGCATAGAAAACGGTTTGACTTTGAGGTGGAGTTAAATTTGAGATTTGACTTGTTTTGACTTAGAGGTGAATTTAGGGATTGAGGAATTTGATTTTTGGATGTGGCTAAACTCGACGAGCGAAAGCTTTGTATCGAGTTAGAGTAGACATTTTGGCTTTGATGAAAATTTGACATTTTCGACGACTAGGGTTGACAAATGAATTTGAGGAGATTTGATAGAACGTTTGGGTGTGACTGGACTCAGTGAGAATTTGATTTACACTGAGTTTCCTACGTATCCACTTATCTGGTGGAATCAAGTCATCGTTGTTCGGGACAAAAATGGATTTTGTATTTGGGTTTGATCATGGGATCATTTAAAGGTGGTGATTGAACTCAATGGGCTTTGGCCTGACACCGAGTGTCTTATTTATCTCTTTAAAGAGAATCACATCACTTGTAGTTCTAAACGGACCAATTTGATTTGAATTTGGTGATTGAACCTGACGATCTTTAGCTTTGTGTCGGGAATCAAATCTTGTATAGTTCTTCTAAGAACAAATTTAATTTGAGAGGGGATGGGCGACTGGATCCGATGTACATTTGAATTTTGACATCGGATTTCCTACGTAACTCATAAACGAGTATCAAGTGTTCACGTAGTTCTTTTGAGAACTAATTTGATTTTTTTTTTGTTTGACGATTGAACCAGACGAGCTTTACCTTTATGTCCGGTGGCCTACGTATACGACAACTCGCAATCGAATCGGGCGTAGTTCCTTTTGAGAACAAGTGATTTAATATGACTGGACTTTGACCTCGTATTCATTTAAAAGTGAATTTAGAGGTTGACGACTGTACCCGATATTTATTTAGGATTTAATATCGGGTTACCTACGTAGCCGATAAGAGGCGTCAAGTCTTTACGTAGTTCTTTTTAGAACTTGAATTTGGAGAAATTTGATTTGACGTTTTTACTCCGTTTTCTTTTTCCTCGTTTAGAAGCCAATTTGAGATCGATCCACTGGAATAAATTGACAATGAAATTTTACGAGTTTAACTTTATGATTTTGTTAAACCCAATTTCTAATTTATGTCAATTATAATTTTTATATTTTAGTGGGTCAATTTCGTAACTAAACAAAATCGTTTCCAAAACATGTTGAAACATATACAGTACGTGAATATGTATATGTTCAGGGAATCAGGGCTCACCCATGTGCTCTCTTTGATTTCTTTTAGCCGAGCTCTGTTACCCCCATCTCCTCCCGCCAGGGGTGGGCATAACCGGGTACCCGACATGAACCGGATAACCGTGTCGGGTACCCGAAACCGTTTAGTCCAAAATGCTCGAACCGTACAAGAACCATTTCAGCCGGGTACCTGACACGGTTAAGCTAATCGGATCCGTGTCGGATCAGCGGTTATCCGACACGAACCATTTTAAAAAAAAAAACAGTGTGTTGCTATGCTGCTGATTGTTGTTGCCATGCCCAGTAACGCCTCTGTTACCCCTTACATACCGCCATACATAGTAAATCCTACAGATTATGTACGAAAGAAGAGACCGATGCAACCAGATTCGAATTCATGTGCAGCAACAGCTCCGAATTCAAACTAAAATGCAATAGATTACAAAAGAGAATGGATGCAATAGATTCATGTCCAAATTCCGAATGGATGCAATAGATTCGAACTAAAAAAAATTGATGTTCGAAATTTCGAACAGTAGATCGATTATAGAAGACAGAAGAGGACGGATGCAACCAGATCCGAAGAGAAGTGTTGAGAAGAAGAGATTGAGATCCAGCACCGTCGACGTCTGTGGGCTGTGTGTGCGCAGGAGAAGTTGAGATCGAAGAGAGCCGATGTGGCCTAGCCGGTGGGTGTGGAGAAGAGAGAAGAGATAGAGTTTTGTGAACGCCAACGGAGTAAACGAAGGGAAGAAGATATTGAGTCTGTCGGCTGAGAGCCTGAGACTTTAGAACAATTAGGGGTCTGTCGGCTGAGAGCTTGAGACTTTAGAACAATTAGGGTTTGTGTACTGTTATTAATTTTAGGCTTTAAAAAAAATAAAGGGAAAAAAAGGAGGGCTAGAATGGGAGGAAAAAATTGCTAGTGTTGAGTTTCGAACCTGGGCTAATGAAAACAAGCGGACAAACAAGAGCCAACGCCAAATGAACCATTGGATTTTAGTGATACTCTGTGCATTGTTTATATATTTATACTATATCAGCCTAATATATATATTTTTTAAAATAAACGGTTCGTGTCGGATACCCGATAAGGGTATATGCCCAATCCGAACACGAACCGTTTAATGTCGTGTTTTCTCGGTTCGTGTCATTTTCGTGTCGTGTCTTTTCGGTTTCGTGTTTTTCCGTGTCGTGTTTCCGTGTCGTGTCAACCGTGTCGGGTTTTTCTGCACACCCCTACCTCCCGCATCAGTACACCGCCAACAACTGGTTCGTTCGGAGTGCAGACCTCGGAGGTGGTGGAGAACAAGTCGAAAAAGAGATTGGCAACCCTCGAAACAAAGTAAGGGGCTGGGATGCGGATACTCTCGGGCGAAGCTGATGGAATCGAAGGTCAGAGGAATCTCCCGAAAGGGCTTTCGACAGGGCAAAAATTATGAGCCTCTGCTGCTGGAAAAACAGATAGGTTCTCCTTCTTTCTTGTCCCATAATCTATCTTTAATTTGGGTTGATTTTGATGATTTTGGTTTCGGAGTTTGGCTAGGGCTGAATTTGTTGATTTGCAATTTGGGGATTCTTTCTTTTGTTTGCGAAGTTCCCTCTAGTTTCATGCTCAATCTAATCTTTAAGCCGCCCTCGGTCTAAATTTCAGCTTCTCCTACAAATCCCCTTTGATTTAGCGTTTAGTCTTTACGCTCAACTGATTTTGTTTTTTCAAATTGCGATTTTAGGGCTTTAATTTGTGCAATTTGGAACTTTTTGGTTTAGACGATCAAAAGAGGAGGCAGACCTGAAGTTTAGCGAGGACGCGAATGAAGAAACAGGAAGAATCCGACCAACGGTGAACCGTTAATGAGGTATGTCTGAGTCCTCTCATCCCTTCTCTTCCTTTTTTTTTTGTTGTTGGCAAATTTCAGCCTCTAATCGGTTATTTGGAAGATCGCGACCCAAATTCTGGATTCCCCTTTTGCATCTTTTAGTTGGATATTTGACTTTCATGGAGCCTTATTTGGGGCTTCTGAGCAGACTATCAACATTAAGGGGGCGATTAGGTATATTCGGTTTTGATTTCAGGCCAATATACCCGCGCTTCAGCTTCTGATTGAATTTTTATCATGTATGAATCTCTGTCATCACATGAACTTGTTTGCTTGCCTTGATTAACATAATTTGTTTAAGGTTGTGCTGGTTGGAGGATTAAAGTATTGAGGATTTTTGGCTTGTTGTTCTGTTTTGACCAAAACCACTCAAATTTACATGAACTCTATTAGCACCCTTGACTTAGGCCAATCTCATCAAAAATTGCTTAATGCCTGTAACTTATGGTTTGTTGACTTGGCTGGTTAATTTTTTTTGCCAATACTTTTTCTGCAATTAGCTTCTTTCTCTCTCTTTTATTTGATTTTGGGGCTTTGCTAGCCAATTTGCACAGATTCAGAAAGTCTGCGTGAGTTTTGTGAGCTTTGCTGTTGTGTTTGTTTTCCTTGAAGCTTGTAGACTTAGCCTTGGAACGAGGCTTTATGTCTATGCAGAAACTTTGACAGAAATTCACCCTCATTTAGGGTAAACCCCTGCATTAGAAAATTTTTGACTTGAGGATTTTGTCTTGTGTGAAACTGGACTAAGACAGCAGATCCGTTTGCTTTCTCTTTTCTTTTCTTTTCTTTTTTTAAATTCCAATTTCATCATATGGTTGCAGTGAATTTGCTTCCTTTTAGTTTGCCTTAACTGTTTGCAATTTGTATGCTTGAATTAGTTGACTAGTTTAGGAAAATCCAGCAGTGTTTCGCCCTCTTTTAGGGCGATTTGATGATTCCGAAACACAGGCCACAAGCGAAAGCCAGTGACTTTGCAAGGGCGGGGTTTTGAGAATCGATTTCGGCAGCACCTTGACTTCATTTGGGATGATTTGTTGACTCCGAAACCCAGGCCGCGAGCGAAAGCCAGTGACTTTGCAAGAGCGGGGTTTCGTGGATTGATTTCTCCAGCACTCCGTCTTGGTTTGAGGGTATTTCCTGACTCTGAGACCCAGGCCACAAGCGAAAGCCAGGGACTTTGCAAGGGCGGGGTCTCGGGAGTCGACTGAAAACCCTCCCGCAGAGAGAGAGCAACCCTGCTCGCCCTCTTCTTCTTTTCTTCTTCCTGCTTTGTTTGCCTGCTTTTCTTTTCTTTCTGCTGATGTGTTTGTGTGGCTTTTGAGGGGTGGCTTTTTCTTTCTTTCCCTCTGCCTTTTTTTATGTGCAGCCGTGTATTTTTTCTGCTTCTTCTGTCCTGAATTTCAGCCTAGGCCTTCTTCTTTTATAGGATAAAGAAGTAGGAGGATAGATCCCTACTTGCCTTATTTCCATGTGTGTAATATTGTTCTCTTTCCTTTTCCTTTATAGAGAACATACAGCTGCTTTTTTCTTTGCCTTTTAGGTGAAGATCTGGATTATCTTATTGCCCCTTTTTTCCACGTACAGTGGCCTATTAGGGATTAATTTCCAGCCTTTATTTTATTTTATTTTATCTATTTTATTTATTGTTGATTTATTTACGTTCCGGCTATATACACCGCAAATCATGCACGTTCTTAAGGATGTGCATGATTAAAAGGCTTGCACGTCCTTAAGGACGTGCAATATTAACCTTGTGATTTGCGGTGTATATAGCAACACCCTTTATTTATTTTTCCAGCAATTAGATGAGCTATTTTAGCCTTCCTTTTGGACCCAAAATATAGAGTTGAGCCCATAGCTTTTGTGTGAATTTGAGAATTTATGTGATTGCACAAATTAACACATATATTAGCTCTCTCATTTTTTCCATTACGTGTATTTGACTTTTACGTAATTGGAATTGATCAATTGTGCAGGCAAACAATTCATTTACGAGAGCTTAATCCAGGAAGACCAATTAGTCGCTTGCCAGATTTTGAGAAGCCCGCCGCCCAAGTGACGGAATTTATGCTCTCAACAGTTTAACTACTTTTTTCCTTATTGTATGCTCGACTATTGTATTAAATTTGTATACTTTAGTTCATGAGCTTGTAGTACGCTAAAACGTTGTATTTGATACGTAACACATTCTGCGCACCATTTACTTATTTGTAATTATTGGCACCCAATTTGTACTCGCATTTGATACATGGACTATCACATGAAACTTTTCACGAAAATAATCCCACGAGCGTATAATGTAACTTTTTAATAAAGGGTGAATTTTTACACCCAAACACAGTGAGGACGAAACTCCTGGGAAGCAGTCAACGTGAGTAGTGGAGACGCCATAATACATACTACCACAACTCCCCCTATCCCGACTCTGACAACCAGAACCAAATCCATGGAGAAGATTGTCAAGCTATGCCACTGTAGAGCCGCACATCGCTGTAAATAGCACCCAAAAACCCTATCGGGATTTAGCCAACCCTAACGAGATTTAGTAAACGCCCACACGAGCGAGGTTTGGTACCCTTGTGAGATTTTAATCAATATATATTGTAGATCCTAAGACTTGGTGTGCAAGGCCAAACTTGAGCCTTGCATGCTAAGACTTTTCTGTACACCTTCCACACACGCTGGAATGAGCCCAGCAATAGGGACGTCGGAGACATGCCTCCATGAACACGACCGGAGCCAAGCCCGGGCAAGGAAGGCGACAGGGACCCGGCCAACCATGAAGACAATGGGAAGAAGGATGAAGGCGATATGACACTGATGGAGGCCGTCGAGTGCCGTTGAATTGAAACAAGCCATGGTAAGGAAAATCACAGACCACAAAGGAAGGAGAAGAGGATGAATAGGGGAGATCGAAGGGAGAACCCCAAAAGCCCCAAAAATAAATCCCACCCCGAATAGACAAAGGGGAGTTCAAAAGCCCTAAATAGAAGGAGGGTTAGGGAAGGAATGAATATGAAGGCCCAAAGATGATGTCGGAGAAGCAGCATCCACCGGATAAACACGGAACCGGAGCCGAATATGGGTATCACCCTCACCGAAAACGAAAAGTGGTCGGGAGAAGATTAGGGTTCAAAATCGGGGTTAGTGCGACAGAGCCAGGGTACTCAGCCGAAGCTGATTTGGGCTAAACTAGAGAGAGGAGATGATACTTTGGCTTCAGAAATTAGGAAGGGTTGTTCACCGATAAATGAAAATAGAGATGGGTCGAGACCACAAAATAATACATAAAATAAACAATTGAGCTGCATTTTATGCATGAGGAAAAAACTGGCCTCGCGCCCCAATCGGGATAGCCTAGTGGTGGGGAGCAAGGGGGGAGTCAAGAGGTTTAGTGTTCGATCGCTACCTCCGCCCTTTTTATTGGGTGAAAATCCAAGGTTTGCCTTGCTCCCTACTAATCGGTCGAGCTGGTCGGCGCAAGCCAATTACCTAGTGCGTGGCTCTTGTCGGTCGTGTCATGTGTTCGGAGTTTTCCACCTAAGGTGAGTTCCTCGTCATCAATATAAAAAAAACTCGCCGGCCTCCTTGTCTTTAACCAACATGAACGAGACATAACGGAAATTTTATAATTTTTTTTGGCACAAGAAAATCAACTCAATCAATTAAATCAACTTCCAAAACAGAGTCTAAACTTGCAGGAAAATACAGAATTGAGCTAGACAAAATAGGCTCATGCGGTCTTAACTGGGCAAGGGTATGAGCCACCCTGTTACCCTGTCTTCGAACATATTGCCAGCTCTACCCCGTCACACCTTTCGTTAGGCCTCGAATCCCCCTGATCATGTTCCCCATCTCCCTGATAGGAGCCACACCTTTGTGGATTTTAGACATCAGCGAGAGACAATCGCTTTCCACCACCACTTGGTCGAAGTTGCGGAATATGCACTCGCGAGCATCCCACAAAACTGCCTCCGCTTCCACCAGTTCCACGTCCGACGAGGCTTGGACCTTCTGGGCACCTCCAAGAATGAGCCTACCCCCTACGTCGAGCACCACAAGTCCAATCCCGCACCCTCCTCCCGTGTCCACCACTACATCGCAATTGGCCTTCAGATATCCCGTTGGTGGTTTCCGCCACTTCACCGCCTCCCCCGCTCGACCATTGTTGACACTAGTGACGCTCTCAACTTTGCAGGCATGATCGAACTCTTCCATCCCTATCAAGGCATCCTCCACCACCCTACTCGGCAGCATTCTAATCCCCTCAAATATAAGCTTATTTCTAGAGGTGGCAATCGGGCGGGTCGGATCGGGTTCGGGTTCGGTTAGTCGGGTTTCGGGTTATTCGGGTTTCGGGTAATTCGGGTTTCGGGTCATTCGGTTTCGGGTAATGTCTAATAATTTGGTCATTTGGTCGGGTCGGGTTCGGGTTTCGATTATTCGGATTTCGGTTGTCTCGGGTTTCAGTTATTTCAATATTCATTTTGAAAAATTTACTAGAATGTATCTTAAAGTTCGGGTTATTTCGGGTTTCGGTTGTAACGGGTTCGGGTCTTAATGGGTTTCGGTTGAATCGGGTTCGGTTCATTCGGATTTGGGTGAGTTTCGGTTATCGGTTATTCGGATTTCGGGTCAAAAATGGGTCGGGTTGGTCGATGTTCAAAACAATCGGTTCCGGGTCGACCCGGTCGGGTTTTCGGGTTTGGGTCGGGTTTTGCCAGCTCTACTTATTTCTCCCTTTCCATATTCCACTCAGAATCACCAACCACCTCCTAATGTTCTCCACGAACAGTCTAATAAGAGCCCATTCCACTGCCTCTAGAACCGAGCCTTTGTAAGGTCGACTTACTCTTCTCTCCGGATCGACCAACTGCATATTGAGCACTATCTCCGCATCACACGGCTAGAGAACTTGGTTCACTTTATTGACATCCCAAATGTTAATGTTATCACCATTCTCAACACTCCAAACCAGCCCCGCTTTGATAACCTCCCTCCCCTTTATAATACTCCTCCAACTATGAATCGGTTTGTAACCCACGCTTGCCTCGAGAAAAGACGATCGAGGGAAATACTTCGCTTTGAGCATACGGGCCAAGAGCGACGATGGGTCTTGAAGAATCCTCCACCCTTGCTTTGCTAGGATAGCAAGGTTAAAAGCCTTGAGATCACGGAACCCCAAACAACCCTTCTCCTTAGGCTTACACATCCTTTTTCATCCCATCCAATGGATTTTTCTTTTATCTTCCCCATCCCCCCACAAAAAATTGCACATGAGTTGCTTTATTTCTCTACACAACTCTCCTGGAATGAGAAAACATGACATGGTATATATTGGAATAGTCTGCACCAACGACTTCAAAAGAACTTCCTTTCCACTCTGCGATAGAGTTTTCTCCTTCCAACCCTTAAGCTTCTTCTAGACTCTCTCTCTCTCTCTCTCTCTCTCTCTCTCTCATCTGGCTAAAAATCGCTTTCTTAGAGGATCAATCATCGTCGGCAGCCCCAAAAACTTTTCATGCTTCTCAACTTCCCTAATGTTGAGAATCTGCTGAATCTCATATCGTCTCGTCTCATCTACATTCCTGCTGAAAGTAAGTTCCAATTTTGCGAAGTTCACTTGTTGGCCTAATGCTGCTCCATATTTTTGGAGGATATCTACAATCTCACTGCTCTGTTCACAAGTAGCATCCGCAAAAACCACACTATCATCAGCGAAGAAAAGGTAAGAGATCTTGGGAGCTCCCCTAGCGATGGAGATGCCTCAGATCCTGCCCTCTTACTCACTCTGTCTCAGTAAACTCGACAACCTCTCAACACAAATCAGGAAGAGGAAAAGGGATAACGGATCCCCTTGCCTTAGTCCCTTCTCTGGTATGAACTTTAGGGACGACAAGCCATCAAACAGAACCGTGAGAAAGAAACGGATCTTACACACCACATCACCAAGTCAACCCATCGCTCAGCAAAGCCCAACCTTATCATGCAATGCTCCAAGAAGCCCCACTCTACTCTATCGTATGCCTTAGCCATGTTGAGCTTCAGTGCCATGTGACATTTCTTACCCTTCCGCTTCTCCTTCGTATGATGAAAGATTTCAAATGCATCCAGAACATTGTCTAGGATAAGTTTGCCTAGAAAAAAAGCACTCTGACTCGGAGACACCAGCTTCCCCAAACACCCCTTTAACATGTTGACAAGCACTTTGGACACTAGTTTGTATAACACATTACGCAAACTAATGGGTCGTAAATCTATCATGCGACACGGGTCAACGACTTCTGATAATGCATATTTAGATAGGCATTATAGAGTAGTTTTAGATCGGCATTTCTCTTCCGACTTCTGATAATGCATATTTAGATAGGCATTATAGAGTAGTTTTAGTTATGTTTTATGGTTGTTTGGTTAGGTTTTAGAGTTAATTTCCTATTTTGCTCTTTTGGTTGGAAAGTTCGGAAACTACACCGTTTCGATTGTTTTATATAGGTTCGTAGTTTCGGCTTGTGGCTAGCTTGCAAAAGTCGTATTGGAGTGAAGAAGAAGATAGAAGAAATCAAGGAAAGCAAAGGCCAAGAGAAGCAAGAGCAAGAGCAAGAGCAAGAGCACACGTTCTGTCCAAAGTCGTGGTCGTGAGTGAAGTTGTCGCGGCCGCGAGTGAAGCCGTCGCGGCCGCAAGATCCCCGTTTCAACCGTGAAGGTTTGACATCGAGAAGAACACATAAAGATCATAAGTCGTGCGCGACCGCAAGTGTCCAAGTCGCCGCCGCGAGATTCATCAGTACGCTGCGGAGATATTGCCCGCGAAAGGTTTGCTGAAACCTGTGTGTCGCGGCCGCGAGTTCCTAGTCGCGGCTGCAAGATCATCTAGAGAACATCAGTTCGAGATCCAAATTCTATCTTTTCGGTGGAAGATTCAATCCAATCTTTTGAAGACTTAATCCTTATGGTTTAAGGAAGATATTCTTAGACTTATTTAGTATTATTTTCAGTTTTAATAATTTTAGGATATTTTATATTATTTTAGGATTATTTCCGCATTATCTTTAAGGAAAATATCTATGTTTTCGGGGTCACTTCTTTCCTATCAAGAAGAGCCACGAAATTAGATTAGAAAGACCCTTGGAGACGTTTTTCTCAGACATGGAACGATATTTCGCAGTAGTTCAATCAACCATTCAAGTTTTCTTATTTTCCATCAATTCGAATGAGATTTAGGTACGCTATGAGTGGCTAAGTTCATTATTTGTTTCACCTGTGTTTCGGAAACTTGGTTGGTGGTTTGTGAGGCTTAAACTTAGTTGTTTCCTACTGTTCTTTTGATTTTTCTTGAGCATATTGTCGATATTGTTGTGACTGGCCATCATAATAGTGTCTTGCTAAGTTTTTGTTCTTTCGTCATTGAATGAATTCCGTAGTAGCATGCTTAGGATTGTGAGAACCTTCGTTTGATCATGACTAAGTAGAGATTTCAACATATGTCTTAAACATCGGTTACCTTGTTTACTTGGTGTTATTTATATGCCTAGATTCTTAGGAATTGATGCTGCCTTTATGTTAAATCTTTGTCCGTGCTTAGGTTGCATAATGGTGTAAGGGGTTAATTTTGCTCTTTGCACGTTAATCTATTCAAACTAAGATGGGAAGAGTGAAAGTTAAAGGAATCAAACAACTTGAGTTTATGTCTAGGACCAATTAAGCTAACCAATGTCGATGAATGCGCTGGTGGAACTATTTTCTCCATTGATTTCTTACCAAAACCATCATTCTTATGCCTTGTTACTTAAATTGCAATCTTGATCTTTTAGTTCTATTTCCCATATTTCTTTGTTTATTTCCCACCTTTTAAGTGAGGGCATTTAAATTGATTCTTAGATTTCCATGTGGGTTCGACCCTGCACTTATCGCTATACTTAGTTATTTGTGTGGTAATTCTTTTGGGCGAGGTTTACACACGCTATACTTAGTTATTTAAGTGAAGTAGCATTTAGATTGATTCTTAGATTTCCCCGAGGAAATCTATTGATTCATTGTCTAATCTTTACTTTTCTTTGGTGTGAACCACTGTATGGTTCACACCCGTGTTACCGACTCATCTCTTTTGTGTTTTGATCCAGAAATTGAATGTACTCTTTCTAAGTTGTGAAGAGATCACTCTTCCAACTCGGAAAGCGCACAAGAGATGGCTGAGAATGCTATTAACCTGAATGGCAACAATCAAGTGTTGAATGAGAATAACAACAACAATCAAATTCTGAATGAGAATAACCGGAACAACAACAATCAAGTTCTGAATGACGATGTTGCTTCTCCAAGGAGGACTTTGCAAGAGATTAGGGAGCCGAATCTGAATGTTCAACCGTTGGCTATTGTACTTGATGTGCGCCTAAATTGCCATGTTTTACACTTACTTTTACATCGATTTCTAAATACATTTCATACAATTGGGTTAGAATAGTACATAATATGTGTAGTTTATGTTTATTTGCAATATATGAAGGTCTACACAAGTTTTTGTTGTATTTTACAGAAATTGGACGCACTTTGGAGCTTAAAGGAAAGTCATGAATAAGCTAAGGATGGTGCAGCCGGAGAAAAGGCCATTTTTCGACATTCAACATTCTGAATCAAGCTTTGATGTCTTCTTGAAAGTTGTATCCCTCTAGAAGAGCTTTCCAACGCATGCTCATATGCGTCAATCGGACGAACGAGGACTCGGGAAAGTGCGTTTCAAGAACGGAGAAGAATGCTGAAAGCGGACAAAACTAGTCGACGTCGACCAAACTGGTCGACGTCGAGTAACTTTTTGGTCGACTTGCCTCCCAGAAGTCGAGAACGAGCACCAGACCACTCGAGAGCACAATTATAGTCGACGTTGAGGAGTATTGGTCGACGTCGAGTACACTCGACGAGTCCAGAACCTGCTCGAGCTCGAGTGCAACCCTGGAGGAAATATCCTACTCGACGTCGAGGAGTTTGGTCGACGTCGAGGACAATCCAGAAGCATGTCGAGTCCGAGATCGAGTTGTGTCTGATAAGATAAAGTTACTTGCAAGCCAAGAGATGTGGAATTCTATCGATTCAAGAGAAGATCTATCAAGATGGAAGGGATTTATCCACTTTATATATAGTTTCCTTATAGATTTATTTCTTTTATTAATTATGTTTTATCTTATGCTTTTAGATAGCAAGTTTTTAGATATAGATAGATGTTCCTTCCAAGATTAGCTTTGATTGGAGCCTATAAATAAGGCCCTAGGGGGCTGATTTTCATTCATTCAAGCCAAGTCGTCTTTGGGTGCAAGGAGGGAGGCGCGCGCGCGAGAGAGAGAGAGAGAGAGAGAGAGAGAGAGAGAGAGAGAGAGGACGTAAGGAGGAGGAAGAACGTTTGAAAGGTTTTGTAAGTTTTAGATTTAGTTTAATGTTAAAGCTATTTTCTTTCATCATGTTTGATTTCTAATTTTCTTCTTCTAGGGTCAGGGTGAGCCCGATGATAGCCATGCACACTTGAGGTAAAGTTTTGATATTTATTATGTTTTGATCATCCACTGCCTTTTATATGTTTATTGCCTACTCGAAAGAATAGAGATTCATGTTAACAACTTGAATTATAAACATAAAATTGGTAGATAGAATTAGGGTTACTTGAAAGGGTTATCTAATTGTTGGAAAAGGCGAAAGCTTGTTCCTTTGATGTGATTAAATAACTATTCTATCTTATCTTTTATGTGTTTGATTATCGTTGCGGTGATCCCTTACCTTGGAAGTTTGCACATTTATTACTTTATTTCTTTATTTACATTCTGCAGTGATTTTACCCGACACCAACCATCATTCCCTACCATCCCTCGACTTTGACCCATTCTTCTCGACATCGACAGCATCCCTCATCACTTTTTCCCGCTATCCCTGCCCCTAAACACACTAAATCTAGAACCGCTGGCTTTTCTCTTGAGGACGAACCTGACTCCCCTATACTATAGCGGGGGTCTTGACTATAAATTTATTTGGTCGAGGAACCCTCTCGACAAATTGGCGCCGTTCTCGGGGAGATATCAATCGCGCCTAGCTTATTTGTGTTTAAGGTTTAGGATAACCCATCCCTTTTTCTTGTTAATCTCACATACCCTACCACCACCCGCCTCATGTTAGGAGGAAAATCAAGTATGAAATATATATCTCAAATTCGACTCCCTGTTCTCCGCAAATTAATCACATGACGTCCTCTCGTTGTAGTATAGAGGTAAGTATTCCCGCCTGTCACGCGGGTGACCCGGGTTCGATCCCTGTTGTGAGCTGAATCTGTCATGTTTTACAGTAATTTTTATATCGTTTTCTGCATACATTGCATGCATTTGGGTTAGAATAATATATAATTTGTGTAGTTTATGTTTATTTGCAATATATGGAGGTCTACACAAGTTTTTTTTATATTTCGGAGAAATCGGACGCACTTTGGAGCTTAAAGAAAACTCATGGAGAAGCTAAGAATGGTGCAGCTGTAGAAAAGGCCATTTTTCACCATTCTTCATTCTGAATCAAGCTTTTATGTCTTCATGAGAGTTGTAGCCCTCGAAAAGAGCTTTCCAACCCATGGTCATATGCATCAATCCGACAAACGAGGACTCGGGAAAGTGCGTTTTAAAAACTGAGCAGAAAGCCGGAGCCCAACTTTACTCGATCTCGAGTTCACTTACTCGATCTCGACAAAAGTTGCCCGAGCACACCTGGTTGAGCAGAACATGGTCAAGAAGATGAGAGCCAGATCAACTCGACTCCGAAGCCTTACTCGATCTCGAGTAAACTAGTCGAGATCGACCAACCCTTGATGCCATGTCCGGAGTCGAGGAGCTGTGCCAAGTCGAGAAGCCGAGGACTGAAGACGCCGAGCATCACTCTTACTCGATCTCGAGGAACTTCCTCGATCTTGACAACCCAGTGGCACCTGACCGAGCTGGATCGAGCAACAGCTACCCGAGACGCCCAGCCGAGCCATAGTCGACGACCACGTTACTCGATCTCGAGGAGCCGTGTCCCGGAGCCTCGTTACACGGTTTGCTGTCCTACGCGGTTTGGGAATCCTTGGAGCCTAAGGAATCCGAGTTTGGCCGAGATCTATCAACATCTATCAAGACCTATCAACACATGGAAGATTTACCTATTTTAGATATAATTTCCTATTTGGATTTAATTCCTTTATTGCATTTATTTATCTATAAGCCTTTAGATAATTAGATATAGATTTAGATATAGTTTTCTTTCCTAATTAGAGAGGGAATGAAGGCTATAAATAAAGCCCTTGGGGGCTAATTTTCAGGAATTCAAGTCAAGTCGTCTTAGGGCGCAAGGAGAAAGGAGAGAGAGAGAGAGAGAGGAGGCGAGAGAGGAGAGAGAGAGGAGGCGAGAGAGGAGGAACGTTTGGAAGGTTTTGTAAGTTTTAGTTTATTTTATGTTAAAGTTAATTTCTTTTATTATGGTTTGTTTCTAATTTTCTTCTTCTAGGGTTGGATGATCCCAACATAGATATGTGTGTTTGATTTATAAATTTATGAATTTGTATGTCTTTATCATCATCTACCTATGTGCTTAATCCTTTGCGAGAGCTGAGGAAATTCCTTATTCATGATATTGAAGCGAAAGTGATCTTATTATGAATTGGATAGTAATTAGGGTTTATTTGCGAGAGCCGACTAATCTTAATTAAGAAAAGGTAGAAACAAATTAGGTTTTTATGCGAGAGCCTCTATCACCTAAATTGTTGGAATTTGCGAAAGTCGATTATTTGATATAAAGCATGCATCTTTATGTGATTTATGATCTGCACATATGTTTATTGTTGTGGTGATCCCTAACCTTGGAAGTTTGCATCTTTATTTGTTTTATTTTATTATTTTTATTCGGCACATATTCTACTCGATATCAAACAACCATTCTCTCTCCATCCCTCGACATCGACCCCTCTATTCTTTGTCGACAGCCACCCTCATCACCTTTTCCTGCGATCCCTGAACCATAAAACACACTAAACCTAGAACCGCTGACTTCTCTCATGAGGACGAACCTGACTCTACTATCCTATAGCGGGGTCTTGACTACAAATTTATTTGGTCGAGAAACCCTCTCGTCAAATTGGCGCCGTTGCCGGGGAGATATCGATCGCGCCTAGTTTAATTGTGTTTAAGGTTCAGAAAAGCCCATGCCTTTTTCTTACCCTATCACATACCCTACCACCACCTACCTCACTGGTACCAACTGGGTGCCAAGCTTTTGCTACTAATTTGTGTTCTTGATTGTGATTTCAAAGCTTAGGTACAAAGATGGAAGACTTTGTCGAAGGGAATCCTGCATGGGAAGAATGATCTCAAGATTTGAGACGGAGGAATAGGATCGCAGTGGAGGAGGCACGATTAAGGGAAATAGCCCGGCTGGAGGACTTAGTCTGAAGACTTGAGGCTTCCTATCGTTCTGAAGGATTAGAGCCTCCTTCTTATGAGGAAATTGAAGCTATGGAAAGTGATGAGGAAGAAGAAGATTGGAACGAACAATGGGTATTCCCACGGTACATGAGAGAAACAACGCCAATCGATGTCGACTACCCCATAGTCGACGTCGACCACATTACAGAAACCCAGGTATGTCCTTCCCCGATCTCGATTCCACCTTTGCAATCTATCTTTGAAAAACCATTTGAAGGACCCCAAGAAGAAAAAGCACTAGAAGAGAAGAAGTTGGACATTGTTGCCCAAGGCATTCCAAGATCGCTTTTACCTTACAAAGTGTAGGCTATTCCCGATGATTTTGAGCAACCGATGTTCATATTCAAGTATGGGGTCCTAGCAAAGTGACATGAAGCTCCGCATGATGAGGTGGAAATATCTCTTCCCACTCCACGGTTTTGCTGTAGTGGAGACACGCAAACAAATCAACATATGAAGCGGAAGAGGTATGATGATGAAGTATGTATATTTTCTTTATATCTTCCTTTATGCATGCCAACTGGAGCCCAGGAAGATGAATGGGTGAAGCCATGGAGCGTTCACTCGGGGAGGTTTAAGCTTCTTCACATGATGCCCCCGGATGACATCCCACGCTTCCCACTACCGGAAGAACCACCAGATCCACCTATACCTCCGGACAAAGATGAGCCAGGCTAATGCTTAATGAAGAAGTCGGCCTAGCGACTATAAAATCTAGAGCTTGTAAATAAACTTTATTTTTGGGACTTTTGGACATTGTTGCTTTTTGTTTGTTTTTTGAACTTTTAGTTTTTCTATTGTTGGTATTTTTCTTCTACATTTTTTCAGGTCCATGGGGATAGAAGCAAGCTAAATCGGACTCGGCCCAGGCATTTACACTCGATTTTGAAGTCCTGCGCACCGGCCTGTCTAGTGAGTTTCTTTCTTTACCCTTATTTTTTATACAGTGAGGACACTGTAATGTTTAAATATAGGGTGGGGGAAGGGCTTACTTTGTGCATATTTATTTAACATATTGTGTGCATGTTTAAAGTTTATTTCATAAATTGCTTATACATGGCTATTTTGGAATTCATTATTGGTTTATTTGCTTATATGCATGTTTTCCAAAATTTGAAAAAAAATGACCCCCATTGAAATTTCGATTAATGTCATGGAAGCTTTATATTGAACTCGACGATGCAAAATTAGATTCATTAGAGATATAACATGAAATTTCCTAGTAAAGGGAAGTCACAATGAAGCGCATTATTTATTGAAAACCATGAAAGGAGGTAAAATTTGAAATTGCTTTTGACATGTTGCATGATAAAAGGATGGAGGACTTTAGATTTCCATAAAATGCTCATATTGTTATATCCTAGCCTTACCTATACTTATGCATCACAAAAGCCATATTATGCATTATTTCATATTTTGCTCCACATATTCCAAAATATTGCCCATTCTTTACCTTATTTCCTATCCGGGGATTATGTTGAGAATGATGTTACACTATGGGGATGTTATATGGTGTTTGTGTTGTTATTATCATTATTGGAGTTTGGAAGGAAATTGTTTGAAAAATATGGAAAATTTAATGAGTGAGAAAAAATCCAATCACCTCAGGAGATAAAGGTAGATTGACCCTGCTTGCTAAGATAATAGTTTGGCGAGATGGGACACATTGTGAGGAGTCCAAAGCACTAAGTATCCGGGGCCATTCATGACACCCATGTTTGCGACTCGCGAGAAGGAAGTGCTGAGGTTAGAGAGGTAAAAGCATTATTATTGAGAAAAGCAATATGAAAGGTAATGAATCTTATGGAAAAAAAGTGTGGTATGAAAAGTTTGCAAATACTCCATTTCCCCGGATTATTAGAACCACATTACCCAAAAATTGCACACCTTTAGCCTTTTACCAATCTACTCCTTATTGAGCCTAAATTAAAGTCCTCTTGATTATTAATGCTTTGTCACATTAATTGTTTTTGCATAACCCTCCTTTTGTGAGTAGATGTTGCTTTTGTATTGCACATGCATGAATTTGTGACACTAGTACCTTTTCAAGGATGGTAATTGACTGCAGGGTTATATGGCAATGAATCTAAGATGTTGAGAGTTTTTATTTCTTCCCCTGAATGACAAATAAAAGTATTGTTTGAGGACAAGCAAGCTTAAGTATGGGGTGTTTGTTGTGAGCTGAATCTGCCATGTTTTACATTAACTTTTATATCGTTTTCTGCATACATTGCATGCATTTGGGTTAGAATAATACATAATTTGTGTAGTTTATGTTTATTTGCAATATATGGAGGTCTACACAAGTTTTTGTTATATTTCGCAGAAATCGGACGCACTTTGGAGCTTAAAGGAAACTCATGGAGAAGCTAAGAATGGTGCAGCTGGAGAAAAGGCCATTTTTCACCATTCTTCATTCTGAATCAAGCTTTGATGTCTTCATAAGAGTTGTAGCCCTCGAAAATATCTTTCCAACGCATGGTCATATGCGTCAATCTGACAAACGAGAACTCGGGAAATTGCGTTTTAAGAACAAAGCAGAAAGCCGGAGCCCAACTTTACTCGATCTCGAGTTCACTTACTCGATCTCGACAAAAGTTGCCCGAGCACACCTGGTCGAGCAGAGCATGGCCGAGAAGATGAGAGCCAGATCAACCCGACTCTAGAGCCTTACTCGATCTCGAGTAAACTAGTCGAGATCGACCAACCCCTGATGCCATGTCCGGAGTCGAGGAGCTGTGCCAAGTCAAGAAGCCGAGGACTGAAGACGCCGAGCATCACTCTTACTCGATCTCGAGGAACTTCCTCGATCTCGACAACCCAGCAGCACCTGACCGAGCCGGATCGAGCAACAACTACCCGAGACGCCCAGCCGAGCCATAGTCGACGACCACGTTACTCGATCTCGAGTAGGCCTACTTGATCTCGAGGAACCGTGTCCCGGAGCCGCGTTACGCGGTTTGCTGTCCTACGCGGTTTGGGAATCCTTGGAGCCGAAGGAATCCGAGTTTGGCCGAGATCTATCAACATCTATCAAGACTTATCAACACATGGAAGATTTACCTATTTTAGATATAATTTCCTATTTGGATTTAATTCCTTTATTGCATTTATTTATCTTTAAGCCTTTAGATAATTAGATATAGATTTAGATATAGTTTTCTTTCCTAATTAGAGAGGGAATGAAGGCTATAAATAAAGCCCTAGGGCGCTGATTTTCAGGAATTCAAGTCAAGTCGTCTTAGGGCGCAAGGAGAAAGGAGGGAGAAAGAGAGAGGAGGTGTTGTGAGCCTAATTTGCCATGTTTTACACTTACTTTTATATCGATTTCTGCATACATTTCATACATTTGGGTTAGAATAATACAGAATCTGTGTAGTTTACACTTATTTGCAATATATGGAGGTCTACACAAGTTTTTGTTATATTTGGCAGAAATCGGACGCACTTTGGAGCTTAAAGGAAAGTCATGAAGAAGCTAAGAATGGTGCAGCTGGAGAAGAGGCCATTTTTCACCATTCTTCGTTCTGAATCAAGCTTTGATGTCTTCATGAGAGTTGTAGCCCTCGAAAAGAGCTTTCCAACGCATGGTCATATGCGTCAATCCGACGAACGAGGACTCGGGAAAGTGCGTTTCAAGAACAGAGCAAAAAGCTGATAGACTTACTCGATATCGAGTAAAACTACTCGATATCGAGTAACCCATATCGAGAAGGAGCACCAGAAATCGACAAGGGAAGCATGGAACTGGAGAAGGTTAGTCAATATCGACAAGATTTGGTCGATATCGAGTAAACCCCAAGTCGACTTTGCGTCCAGAAGCCGGAATCGAGTTGTTGAGCACAAGACGAGAAAGTGCTACTCGATATCGAGGAGTCCTAGTCGATATCGAGTAAATCCCGGGAGCCGACGTCGAGCTAATCCGAGTCTTGTTAAGGTTCTATCCCGAAGCCAATTGTGATATTTTCGAGACCGAATTCTATCCGATCTATCAAGATACATCAAGGAAGGAGAAGATTTATCCATTGAAGACCTTTAGATATATTTCCCTATTTTTGGATTTAATTCCTTTATTGTTTTTATTTATCATTAAGCTTTTAGATATAGTTTTAGATATAGATAGATATCTTCTATCCTTGAGTAGCAAGGATTAGAAGGCTATAAATAAAGCCCATGGGGCTGAGTTTTAATGATTCAATTTCAGTTAGAGTAGTAGTTCCACAGAGACGGTTTAGGGAGTTCAGAGGTTTTAGGGTTTTGGCGTTCAACGAAAGTTGGATCGCCGAGATTGTAAAGTCTTTGAATTTAGTTTAATGCAAGTTATTTCCTTTCAATCAATGTCTGAGTTTGCGATGAAGCACGAGTAGTCCACCCACTTCTAGGGTTGGGGCGAGCCCGACGATAGCCATGCGTGTTTGAGGTAAAGATCTGACCTTTATCATGTTTTGAGCATCTCCTACTTGTTTATGTGTTTATTACCCGTCTAATGGAGATCCATGTTAACAACTTGGATTGTAAACATAAAATCAGTAGAGACAATTAGGATTTTTTGAAAGAGTTGTCTAATTGTTGGAAAAGGCGAAAGCTTGTCCTTGATGCAATTCACATGATTATCTGTTTTATCCATCGTTGTTGCAAACCCCAATCCTGGAAGTCTTTTACATTAAGTTTATTTCGAGAGTCCCAAAGCATTTGTCTTTACTTTATTTCTTTGTTTCGTTTTATTCTCTGTCTACTCGATCTCGACCAAGCCTGGTCGACCTCGAGTTACTGATCTTCGATCTAGCATCGCTGTAGCTTAATTGTGCAGGTACTCGACAAGACAAGCCGAAGTCGACGAGGACTCTACTCGATATCGAGTAGCCTCTAGTCGATATCGACTACACCCTGTGCTTGCTGCTGCGCTGTGTTCGACTGTCCGATCTTCTGTCGACTACCCTAGTCGAGATCGAGGACCCTGTTGTCGACTTCCGACCGTGAGATTTCTCTGATGCCTAGGATCCGCTGACACGCTTCCTCGTGGATCGATCCTGACTTCCCGCTGCTGCATCAGGAGGAGGTCTTGTAATTATTTGCAAGGGACGAAATCTGGTTTGCTGTGATTTATTTCTATTTTATTATTGCAAGTCTCGATTTCCTCCTAACAACAGGAGGCGAGAGAGGAGAGAGAGAGGAGGCGAGAGAGGAGGAACGTTTGGAAGGTTTTGTAAGTTTTAGTTTATTTTATGTTAAAATTAATTTCTTTTACTATGGATTGTTTCTAATTTCCTTCTTCTAGGGTTGGGGTGATCCCAACATAGATATGTGTGCTCGATTTATAAATTTATGAATTTGTATGTCTTTATCATCATCTACCTATGTGCTTAATCCTTTGCGAGAGTTGAGCAAATTCCTTATTCATGATATTGAAGCGAAAATGATCTTATTATGAATTGGATAGTAATTAGGGTTTATTTGCGAGAGCTGACTAATCTTAATTAAGAAAAGGTAGAAACAAATTAGGTTTTTATGCGAGAGCCTCTATCACCTAAATTGTTGGAATTTGCGAAAGTCGATTCTTTGATATAAAGCATGCATCTTTATGTGATTTATGATCTGCACATATGTTTATTGTTGTGGTGATCCCTAACCTTGGAAGTTTGCATCTTTATTTGTTTTATTTTATTATTTTTATTCGGCACATATTCTACTCGATATCAAACCACCATTCTCTCTCCATCCCTCGACATCGACCCCTCTATTCTCTGTCGACAACCACCCTCATCACCTTTTCCCGCGATCCTTGAACCATAAAACACACTAAACCTAGAACCGCTGACTTCTCTCATGAGGACGAACCTGACTCCACTATCCTATAGCGGGGTCTTGACTACAAATTTATTTGGTCGAGAAACCCTCTCGTCAATCCCCGGCAACGGCACCAAATTTGTTAGGAGGAAAATCAAGTATGAAATATATATCTCAAATTCGACTCCCTGTTCTCCGCAAATTAATTACAAGACTTCCTCCCGCTGTAGTAGAAGGTAGTCAGAATTGATCCACGAGGAAGTGTGTTAGCGCCCGCCTTTTTCAGTTCCAAAATCCTCTTGAATTCGACCAGAAGAGTCCTCGACGTCGACCACACAGTCGATCAGAAACTGTAACAGAAGCAAACAGAAACTCAAACGAAGCAAAAACAAGTAAGTCGAGTAACACAATGTACTCGACGTCGACTAGACCTACTCGACGTTGAGTAGAATTCAGGTAATGTCGAGAGATTTGCAGTAAAAAATGTGACCTTTGCAATGATAGAAAGAAAACAGAAGCAACACGAAAATTGTGGAAAAATCAATAAACTAAAAGACTTCCAGAATCATGGTTTCAACACCACAACGATAACCATGCAAAATAACACATAAATGCATACAAGATCATGTTTTTCATCAAATAACTTTAGTTATTAACAAATAGGAAGATAGAGGCTTTCACATAAACCCTAATTGTTACTAACCCTTTTTCACATGATTAATCCAAGTTGTATTAAGATCACTTTCGCTTCAATAACACATACAAGGATCACCTTCAACTTTCACAAAAGAATCATGCTTGTAGGGATAGAAGACAAATTTGCATTCAAATATTTTACCTTTACCGCATCACCTCACATGGCTACCGTCGGGCTCACCCCGACCCTAGAAGTTGGGTGACTACTCGCTCTTTATCATCAAGAAAGACATCAATAATAAAAGGAAACTAAATTGCATTAAATAAAATAAAAGAAAGCTTACAACCAATGGAAGTCAAATCGTCTCTCAACTCTCTTTCTCCTCCTCACTTCAAGCTCTCTCTCTCTCTCTCTCTCTCTCTCTCTCTCTCTCTATCTATCTATCTATGCTATGAATTGTGTATGAAATTGATTGAATAAAACTCAGCCCCAAAGGCCTTATTTATAGTGCTCAAACCCCACTATGCAAGGAAAGAACAATTCTATCTATATCTAAAACTATCTATCTATAATATTAAGATAAAACTTGGAAATAAAAGAAATATATCTAAAAGGAAACTAGGACTATTATGGATAAATCCTTCTTGACTTGATAGATCTTGATGTGGATGGATAGAATTCCACATATCTTCTCTTGCAAGCAATTCTAACTTCAGCACTTGATTCCGAAGTTCGGCACACCTGTCTAGTGAGTTTCTTTCTTTAACCCTTGTTTTTTACACAGTGAGGACACTGTAATATTTAAGTATGGGGTGGAGGAAGGGCTTACTTTATGCATATTTAACTTTATTTAACATTATGTGTGCATACTTTTAAGTTTATTTCTTGAATTGCTTAGATATGGCTACTTTGGATTTCATATTTTATTTATGTGCTTATATGAATGTTTTCCAAAGTTTATTTTTATCACCCCATTGAAATTTTTTTATTAGTGTCATGGAAGTTATATTGAACTCGACGATGCAAAATTGGATTCACTAGAGATATAACATGAAATTGCCTTGTAAAGGGAAGTCACAATGAAGTGCATATTTTTATAAACACCATGAATGGAGGTAAAATTTGAAAGTGCTTTTGACATGTTGCATGATAAGAGGATGGAGGACTTTATATTTTCCATATAATTCTCATATGTTGATATTCTTAGCCATATCTATGCTTATGCATCACAAAAGCCATATTGAGCCTTATTTTATATTTTGCTCCACATGATCTAAATATTGCCCATTTTCTACCTTATTCCATTCAGGAATTGTGTTAAGAATCGAAGTTACATTATGGAGATTACTATATGGTTGTTGTGTTGTTGTTATTATCATTATTGGAGTTTGGCAGGAAATTGATATTTTATGGAAAATTTAATGAGTGAAAGAAAATCCGGTCACCTCAGGAGATAAAGGTAGATCGACCCTGCTCGCTGAGATAATAGTTTGACGAGATGGGACACCAAGGTGAGGAGTCCGAAGCACTAAGTATCCGGGGCCATTCATGACACCCATATTTGCGACTCGCGAGAAGGCAATGTTGAGGTTAGAGAGGTAAAAGCAAAATATTGAAAAACAAAAAGCAATGAGCGATAAGCGAAATGTGAGAAATCAAAAGGAAGAAGGAATGTGGTATGAAAATTTGGAAATTACTCCATTTCCCCGGATCATTAGCACCACGTGGTCAAAAATTGCCCACCTTTAGCCTTTTACCAATCTACTCCTTATTGAGCTTAATAAAGTCCTCTTGATTATTAATGCTTTGTCACTTATGATTTGTTTTTGCATAACCCTCCTTTTGTGTGCGAACTAGCTTTTATTCACAAGCACGGATTTATGGCACTAGTACCTTTTCAAGGATGGTAATTGATTACAGGGACATATAAGAATGAATCTAAAATGTTGAGAGTTTGTTTTCTTCCCCTGTATGACCATTAAAAGTATTGATTGAGGACAAGCAAGCTTACGTATGGGGTGTTTGATGCGCGCCCAAATTGCCATGTTTTACACTTACTTTTACATCGATTTATGTATATATTTCATACATTTGGGTTATAATAGTACATAATTTGTGTAGTTTATGTTTATTTTCAATATATGGAGGTCTAAATAAGTTTTTGTTGTATTTCACATAAATCGGACGCACTTTGGAGCTTAAAGGAAAGTCATGAAGAAGCTAAGGATGGTGTATCCGGAGAAAAGGACATTTTTCGACATTCAACATTCTGAATCAAGCTTTGATCTCTTCATGAAAGTTGTAGCCCTCGAAAAGAGATTTCTAACGCATGCTCATATGCGTCAATCAGACAAACGAGGATCCGGGAAAGTGCATTTCAAGAACGAAGCATAATGCTGAAAGCGCACATAACTAGTCGACGTCGACCAGTTTGGTCGACGTCGAGTAGCTTTTTGGTGGACTTGCCTCCCAGAAGTCGAGAACGAGCACCGGACCACTCGATAACACAATTATAGTCGACGGCGAGGAGTATTGGTCAACGTCGAGTACACTCGACGAGTCTAGAACCTGCTCGAGCTCGAGTGCAACCCCGGAGGAAAAATCCTACTCGACGTCGAGGACAATCCAGAAGCATGTCGAGTCCGAGATCGAGTTGTGTCCGATAATATAGAGTTACTTGCAAGCCAAGATATGTGGAATTCTATCCATTCAAGAGAAGATCTATATAGATGGAAGGAATTCATCCACTTTATATATAGTTTCCTTATAGATTTATTTCTTTTATCAATTATGTTTTATCCTATGCTTTTAGATATGAAGTTTTTAGATATAGATAGATGTTCCTTCCAAGATTAGCTTGGATTGAAGCCTATAAATAAGGCCCTAGGGGGCTGATTTTCATTCATTCAAGCCAAGTCGTCTTTGGGCGCAAGGAGGGAGGCGAGAGAGAGAGAGAGAGAGGACGTAAGGAGGAGGAGGAACGTTTGGAAGGTTTTGTAAGTTTTAGATTTAGTTTAATGTTAAAGCTATTTTCTTTTATCATATTTGCTTTCTAATTTTCTTCTTCTAGGGTCGGGGTGAGCCCGACGATAGCCATGCACACTTGAGGTAAATTTTTGATATTTATTATGTTTTGATCATTCACTGGCTTTTATATGTTTATTGCCTACTCGAATGAATAGATATTCATGTTAACAAATAACAACTAGAATTATAAACATAAAATTGGTAGATAGAATTAGGATTACTTGAAAGGGTTATCTAATTGTTGGAAAAGGCGAAAGCTTGTTCCTTTGATGTGATTACATAACTATTCTATCTTATCTTTTGTCACTACTAGAATTATACAATTAGATATCATGTCTTTTAAGTCTGTCAAGAAAATACCCGATGTTAAATTAGTTTTTTATGTCAATTCTTAAATTTGTGGTGTCGAAAAATATTTAGACATTTGTCAAAAATTTTGACAGATGTGAACTTGTTTGTTTTGAATTTTTTTCAAACGTGCGGGTTTAAATTTTCTAAGTTAACTGAGCGGGATTGGATTAAGTAGAAAAAATTGGAGGGACTTTCAAATTTTGGGAATTTACTTTAACATTGGAGTAGTAATATTGGAATCATTCCGGAATGGGTCACCGGAAAAGACTTATGGATAATAGTCTTAGGTCTTCGGTTCGAACTCCGGGATGACCGCTCTTAGTAAAATTGGAGGGGCTTACTCAACATTTTCAATCTCTCCTCACACTTTCTCTCTCCCGATTTCTTCATTTTCTCCCTATCTCAGATCTGGGAACTCTCCTCTTGGATCTCCGATTCTCCCTGCCTCGGATCTGCAACTTCCCCTTCTCTCTTCTTGAGCTCTCTCCTCAGATCTGACCCAACCCTTCCATGCCTTCCCATCTTAGTCCCAGTCCGATGCCTCCATGCATCCTTATTCTCTGCCTCTCTCTCAAATCTCTCGAATCTCGAACCCAAATCGAAGGCAGAGGCCGGTACATCTCCTTCGGAGTCCGACGTTGCCCAGGCGCCTTCTCCACCATCACACTTCCTCTCCTCATCCACCCGACATCGGCGGCTCAACCCCGCAGCGACGACTACTCAATCTAGTCCGTTAACGCAACCAAGAGCCAACAATGGTTAGTTCTCCTCCATCGATGCTTTAGATCTAGGTTTAGGGTTCTTTGGTTCAGATCTAGGTTTTCAATTTTAGTAAAGTTTCGACCTAGAGTTTCAATTTCGGTAAAATCTGCTCTTGCACGGGTCAAAGTGGTTAGGGTTTTCGATTTTCGAATTCGTTTGTCGCATTTGTGTTGTTGATCGCGTTTGATTTGGCTTCTGTCAAGATTCAAATTTGATTCTTTTTTTTGTTTTTTACATTTGAGAAGTTAGAAGTGGATTGGTTTTGTCACCGACATTGTATTTGTTTAATAAATTTGATTTGGTTGTTTGTGTTTGGTTATGAAGCTATAGAAGAGACTTTGCACGGAAACATCAACAAAGGTTCAACTTCTCCACGATAAATTTAAGTATACAGGTTTGCTTTCTTGTCCAATTTTTAGTTGGTTTGCATAAAATGACTAGTTCGATGTGTCTGATTTTTCATATGAATGAGCTTATATTCATATGTTTTAGAGAACATATATATGAATGATTTGTTGGTTTACATAAAATGACTAGTTGGATGTGTCTGATGTTGCATATGAATGAGTGGTTTTAGTTTTAAACTTTAAGAAAGCAATGACCACCAAAAAAATCAACACTGATTCAAAGCATGGAAACAACATAACCTTTAAAAATAATGGGTACGGGTGTCTTAGAAAGGTGGTCCTTTCTGGATCAAGTTTTATACTACAACGCATTATCAATAGAGTGTGACACCGAAAACAACTCTTATGGTCCAATTCTAACCTTGTTGGAATGTGTGTTTCTGAACTTCTGATTTACTTGCTGAATTATTGGTGTATAGCTGGTTGAATTTTCTAGGAATAGCTACGATATTACCATTTTACTTGAGAGTAAGAGAGATTGAATGCATATGTGCAATGAGCTATGTGTTATAAAAACTCAAAATTTCTAGTGTACAAGCTGTTTTTGTTTTTAAATTTCCTCCTCTACTGCCAATGGATCTTCATCTTCCTTGCTGATTCACGATGTCGCCCTCTCTCTCCATCTCTTATAGATTTTGCTATGTTCTCTTCCAACTCTTCGTTCTTGTCTCCCTCTCTCTTTGTCCTTTGTTAATAGCTTTTGACCTTTTGTTAATCAATTTCTCAATGATACAGTGATATTGTTGCTTTGTGTGGCTGCTTAGGATTTTTACTTATGTTACATATATAATTTCCCATTGATATAGTGATATTACTTTTGTTTTGCTTCATTTTTTTTTTTTTTTAAAAGTATGTATTGAAGTGTGTGGAATGTGATATTTCGACAAGAAGATAGGTTATAAAATTATGTCTAAGACAAACTATCTTTGAAAAGAATTTGCTAAAAAAAAAATACAATGAACCGTACTCACATGAGCTAAAATAGATGGATTGATGATTCAGTTCTTAAAATCAGACCTATCCATGTTTTTTATTTTAGTTTTGGCCTACTTCCTTTTGTTGGTGGCATGGGCTGACTTGGGTTCGTTTTGAGCTCACCTTGTTGTTTAGATTTTTTTTCTGTAGTTTTTCATCAGTTTTAGGGGCTGTTTTGATTGCATTAAAATCTGATCAGTGCTTCTGCTTGTGAGACTGGTTTAGCTTTCATTAATTCAATCTGTTGCTGCTTTGTTTTAGGTGCTATATTCCTGGGTTGTATACACTTGTATGCACTGTTGGGAAGGCATTTTTGTGGCGTTATGGAGCTGATTTGTAGTTGCTTGCGATGCTGAATTTAGGGGGCTATTTAGAGCTACTGTTAAATGATCATTTAGTTCTGGCTACATGTACAACCTCTCTCTTCATAAAGTATTTAGTTAACAACAATATCTTTACTGGAAGAGTATGAATCTATTTCATGTTGAACTCAAGATGGGTAATTTTTAGAGTTTTGGTTGCTGATAGTTTCCTAGCTATTTAATCTCAGGATCTTCTGTCAGAAGGAGTTTGGGGAATCCTGAAATACTTATAGATCTTAATAAATAGTTAATGAAAGGATTTTGGGGAATCCCGAAATACTTATAGATCTTAATAAATAGTCAATGAAAGCTGGATAAGTTATTTGAGGGTTGTTTCTTATGTATGTTTCTGTTGTATTACCCTATTTCAAAAAGGCAGAAAAAGTTGGTTGCGTTGATTTTATGATATTTTTTTATTCAGAAATTTCCGGTGTGAACTAATTTACAGGGCGGTAGTATGTGCCTAAAACAACTAATCTTATCCTAGATTTGGTGTTGACTTATCTTTAGGGGTGACGTTTATGCATGTTAGGTTTTTGCACTTTTCTTGTTTGTTCTTGTTTAGTATTTGGAACTTGTTATATTTGGCTAACTCAACTTATTGTTTCCTTGTGTTGTAGCATGACACTACTGTGCTTCAGTTTCAAAATCAAAAGTTGTGTCAAAAGCTAGAAGTTCAAAAGATTGAGATTTCAGCCCTTGAGAATACATTTTCTCGGCAGAAAGTAAAGCAAAATTTGTACGACAAAAGACTAGCTTTTGTTAAGAAGTCTTGGGAGAGGGTAATGCTATATGTCACTATTAACTTTTGGTTTTTATTCTTGATTTATATATGTTGTTATCTCATGTTCTTGCATCTCTTTTTGCGACTATCCATTAAATTTCATTTATAGGATCTTGATTTTGTTTTTCTAATTAGATTGTGGATGGCTAGAATCTTCTCTTGGCATTATGAGTGGGCACCAGTAGTGGTCAGATATTCAATATTTACCCATCTCACAAGGTTAGATTTCGGTCTTCAATTTTAACTACTACATGTTGGTAATTAGCTTCAAGGAGATTGGCTTCTTGGTGATTTAGTATCCTTTGTTGTAGAAATTCATTACTGCTTAGTGTAATCATTGGGGATTGCTTTCTTTAACTGTCTAATTTATGGACTGTTTTCTGGTTAGTAAATCACAAGTTGGAATAATTGATTCTATTTCTCAGAAGAAAGTATTGAAGGAAGCTGATTGCCTGATTATGGAATCCTCCTAAATATGCTGGTTTAATTTTTGTGTAGATGTTTCATCCAGTACAAACGCTGCTTTTCTTAAGCAACTTAAGGAAACAGGTGCAACTGGAAGTTCTTCTGCAAATGACCATACGAGTATGGTGCTTAAAGATGAGAAATCTGGTGAAAAGTGTAAATCATTTTAGGAAATTATGTTGTAGCAGCAGATGATGTGTGGGGATTGAAGGATAAACTCTATTTTGCATTCTCTATGGCTATTCCTGGCAGTGGGTGAAGGAAGGCCCAAATAATTTCTCATTTGGATTTTCAAAAGTTCAAAATTTGGAGGGGTGGGGAGCCTAAGTTTTTATTTTTTATTGCTTCTTTGTTTCCTTGTTTCTTTGGTAGGTGACCTGATAATTCTTTTTTTTTATTCAAAGGAGGGCTAAGGCCCATTAGATTTATTTAAGAAAAATCAGTAGTTTGACATAGGTGTATTGGCAACATCAGTATTGGCAACATCAGTAGCAGAAAAAGGCAAGGAGACATGCTCCTTATATGCATCAGTAAGCTGCAAAGACCAATTGGCCAGAGAGTCAGCAGCTCCGTTCGCCGACCTTCGAATGTTGCAAATCTGGACTTCCCAACCGTTGCTATATAAGATGCGACGACATTGATCCAGGAGGTGGAAATCGGCATGAGTGGAAGAGCATCTGTTGCTCAGTAGCTTGCAAACTGTAGCCGAATCTGATTCAAAAATGAGTTGGGAGAAGCCCAGCCGATTAACCAACCTCAAACCATGCAACGCCGCCCAAAGCTCAGCTGTGAGGGCCGAACATTTGCCACACCTGAAAGTAAACACTCGAAGCACTTTGCCATCAGAACCTCTGATGAGGTCGCCACCTCCTGCAGGGCCTGGATTACCTTTCGATACGCCATCGGTGTTGAGCTTCACCCACCTAGTGGGCGGAGGGGACCAGGTTGTCGGTGCATTGGATCGCCGAGGAGGAAGGTCATGTAAAGCTGGAACTTTGGAACATATTTGATCATATATTTGAACCTGCTTCTTCACAGTGGACAGCAGCCCCGCCAACTGATTCTTGCCTTCAAAGATCAACATATTTCGGCATTTCCACGTGTACCACAGCATATTTGCAAATGTCGAGCTCCATTTGTCCTCCCTCTTAACATTATCAAACACCCACTGTTGAGCATCTGTGCCTGAGAGGAATGCCGCTGTATTCGCATTTCCCATGATATTTCTCCAAATATGCTCGATCGCTTGACAATCTCGAAGTAGGTGTAGAGTTGTTTCCTCCATTCCACACCTAGGACATGTTGCAAACTCCGAAAGGTGCCTTCTAGCACGGTTGGCATTACAAAGAATGCTATTGTGTGCCACAAGAAAGACGAATGCCCGAATGAGGTGCTGAGCAGAGATCCGCCAAATATGTTTCCATCCCGGAGTGCTAGCAACGTTCTGGATCCCTTGAATGATCTTAATTGCAGACCTTGTGCTAAATTCCCCTGTTTCCGAGTGGCCCCAGTAGAATCGATCAGCAGCCCCAGTAGAACCTGATAATTCTTATTGTAGAGCAATGTCTCAGTGATTTTTATTGTGTACTTGTGTGTATTTTTATCTGCATCTAAAGACTTTACAATCTCAAGACTTTAGCTTAGCTAAGCTACTGTATTTGTTTTTGGTATCTATTGGTATAAGTGAGACGTCAAGAGCCTTTGCTGAAATACTTTTATGACTTTGTCCGATAGGAATTATATAAGGTCAATTTTTTTATATAAATAGGAAGTTGTTAATGTGAGTACTGTTGTTTTGATACATATATCTGATATCTCCCTCTACTAAAATCAGAAGGCAAGCTTCTATATTCTTTTCATATATGAAATTCTCAGAGCCTTAATAGTGGTCTCCATACGCGCACCAAAACACACCTAGTAAATCAAACACGTAGATAAAAAGGATATTACCGAGATTATGTACATTGTAAAATTAATCTAATTCAATGTCTATATCATATTCTTATATTATAAATGTAATGTAAACAAATGTATACTGGTTAGAATTACATCGTTATAAATAAGTTAAAAGATGTTTAATGATACAATTGCATCTGTTGTGTATATGTTTAATGTGGTGGACTATTTTAGAACAATACAAAATCACAAATTATATATATGAAATAAATATACACACGATTAATATAATAAAAAAGATGTCTATTTTGTTTTATTACATTGGTAATTTTAAAAATAATGATGTAAATGTCAAATTTTTGCTTTGTATGAACATCTTCGAAAGCTAATAAATGAAAAATCATGAATATTTATCAATAGGTGAATATGACATAAACAAAATTGAGGAGTTGATTTATATCTATATTCAAAATAAAATAGACGTTTTAACAAATAAAAGACATCGACTTAAAACCGATGTAAAAAGTTTGGATCTTTTACTACATGCACAAAGAGATCGGAATTTTTTTATGCAATACATCAGTTGGTAACAGATGTCTAATTGCCTTTTTCTAGTAGTGTGTGTGTTTGATTATCGTTGCGGTGATCCCTTACCTAGCTTGGAAGTTTGCACCTTTATTACTTTATTTCTTTATTTACATTCTGCACAGATTTTACCCGACACCAACCACCATTCCCTAATCATCCCTCGACTTCGACCCATTCTTCTCGACATCGACAGCATCCCTCATCACCTTTTCCCGCTATCCCTGAACCCCTAAACACACTAAACCTAGAACTGCTGACTTCTCGCTTGAGGACGAACCAAACTACCCTATACTATAGCGGGGGTCTTGACTATAAATTTATTTGGTCGAGGAACCCTCTCGTCAAATTGGCGCCGTTGTCGGGGATCTATCAATCGTGCCTAGCTTACTTGTGTTTAAGGTTTAGGATAGCCCATCCCTTTTTCTTGTTACTATCACATACCCAACCACCACCCGCCTCATGTTAGGAGGAAAATCAAGTATGAAATATATATCTCAAATTCGACTCCCTGTTCTCCGCAAATTAATTACATGACTTCCTCTCGTTGTAGTATAGTGGTAAGTATTCCCGCCTGTCACGCGGGTGATCTGGGTTCGATCCCCGGCAACGGCGCAAAATTTGTTAGGAGGAAAATCAAGTATGAAATATATATCTCAAATTCGACTCCCTGTTCTCCGCAAATTAATTACAAGACATTCTCCCGTTGCAGTAGAAGGTAGTCAGGATCGATCCACGAGGAAGCGTGTCAACGCCCGCCTTTTCAGTTCCAAAATCCTCTCGAATTCGACCAGAAGAGTCCTCGACGTCGACCAGTGTCCTCGACGTTGACCACACAGTCGATTAGAAACTGTAACATAAGCAAACAGAAGCGCAAACGAAGCAAAAACAAGCAAGTCGAGTAACACAATGTACTCGACGTCGACTAGACATACTCGACGTTGAGTAGAATTCAGGCAATGTTGAGTGATTTGCAGTAAAAAACGTGACCTTTGCAAATGACAGAAAGAAAACAGAAGCAACACGAAAATTGTGGGAAAATCAGTAAACTAAAATACTTCCAGAATCAGGGTTTCAACACCACAACGATAACCATGCAAAATAACACATAAAGGCATAAAAGATCATATTTTTCATCAAATAACTTTCGTTATTAACAAATAGGAAGATAGAGGCTTTCGCATAAACCCTAATTGTTACCAACCCTTTTTCACATGATTAATCCAAGTTGTATTAAGATCACTTTCGCTTCAATAACACAAACAATGATCACCTTCAACTTTCACAAAAGAATCATGCTTGTAGGGATAGAAGACGAATTTGCATTCAAAGATTGTACCTTTACCGCATCACCTCACATGGCTACCGTCGGGCTCACCCTGACCCTAGAAGTTGGGTGACTACTCGCTCTTCATTATCAAGAAAGACATCAATAATAAAAGAGAACTAAATTGCATTAAATAAAATAAAAGAAAGCTTACAACCGATCGAAGACAATTCGTTTCTCAACTCCTTCTCTCCTCTCGCCACAAGCTCTCTCTCTCTCTCTCTCTCTCTCTCTCTCTCTCTCTCTATGCTATGAATTGTGTATGAAATTGAATGAATAAAACTCAACTCCTAAGGCCTTATTTATAGTGCTCAAACCTCGCTATTCAAGGAAAGAACAATTCTATCTATATCTAAAACTATCCATCTATAATATTGAGATAAAACTTGGAAATAAAAGAAATATATCTAAAAGGAAACTAGGACTATTATGGATAAATCCTTCTTGACTTGATAGATCTTGATGTGGATGGATACAATTCCACATATCTTCTCTTGCAAGCAATTCTATCTTCTCGGCACAACTCGATCTCGGACTCGGACTCGTCTGGATTGTACTCGACTTCGACTGGAACTTTTCCTCCTAGGTTGCACTCAAGCTCGGACACCTTCTGAACTCGACATGTGTACTCGACTTCGAGTAGGTGTACTCGACGTCGAGTAGCTCTGGGCTCCTCGAGTGGCTCTGCTCGACTTCGTGTGGAATTCTAGCTCGGGATGTAGTCGAAGTCGAGTAGAATTGTTAGCTCTCAGCATTCCGCTCTGTTCTTCAAACGCACTTTCCCGATTTCTTGTTTGTCGGATTGACGCAAATGAGTATGCGTTGGAAAGCTCTTTTCGAGGGCTACAACTTTCATGAAGATATCAGAACTTGATTCAAAATGATGAATGGCGAAAATTGGTCTTTTCTCTAGCTGCACCATCCTTAGCTTCTTCATGACTTTCCTTTAAGCTCCAAAGTGCGCCCGATTTCTGCGAAATATAACCAAAACTTGTGTAGACCTCCATATATAGCAAATAAACATAAACTACATAGAATCTATACTATTTTAACCCAAATGTATGAAATGCATGCAGAAATCGATATAAAAGTTAAGGTAAAACATGGCAAATTAGGCTCACAACACCTAACCAATACCAACTTGGTACCGAGCCCTTTGCTACTAATTTGTGTTAACTGTCTGAGTTTCAAAGCTTAGGTATAAAGATAGAAGACTTTGTCGAAGGGAATCCCGCATGGGAAGAATGGTTCCAAGAATTGAGACGACAAAATAGGCTTGCAGTGAAGGAGGCACCATTAAGGGAAATAGCTCGGCTGGAAGACCAAATCCGAAGGCTTGAGGCTTCCATTCAGTCTAAAGGACCATGCCCTCCTCCCGATGAGCCAATTGACCCACTCGATGTCGACAACCAGGTATGTCCTTCCTCAAATTTCATTCCTACTTTGCTACCTATTGTTGATGAATCATATAAAGGATCCAAAGACGAAATAGCACTAGAAGAGAAGAAAGTGGACATTGTTGCCCAGGGCATTTCAAGATCACTTTTACCTTACAAAGTGAAGGCTATCGCCGATGATTTTGAGCAACCGATGTTCATATTCAAGTATGGGGTCCTAGCAAAGTGGCATGGAGATCCGCAAGATGAGGAGGAAATATCTCTTCCCGCACCACTATTCTGCTGTGGTGGAGATACACAACCAAGTCAACCTATGAAGCGGAAGAGGTATGAGAACGAGGTATGTATCTTTCCTTTATGTCTTCCCTTATGCAGGCCAACTGGGGGCCAAGAAGATGAATGATTAGAGCCATGGAGCATTCACTCGGGGAGGTTTAAGTTTCTTCACATGATGCCCCCGTATGAAATCCCACGCTTCCCATCACCGGAGGAACTACCAGACCCACCTATACCTCCGGACAAAGATGAGCCCGACTAATGCTTAAAGGGAAGTAGGTCAAGCTAAAGACTTATAATTTAGCGCTTACGGGAGGCAACCCGCTATTTCTTATTTCTTAGGGTTATAGATACTATTGGTTTTTGTTTTAAATATTATTTTTGGATTTTTCTATTGTGGATGTTGTCTTCTATTTTGGATTTTAAATATTATTTTTGGACTACTTCACTCGAGATGGACTACTTCTGCACAAACTTCAGCACTTGATTCCGAAGTTCAGCACCCCTGTCTAGTGAGTTTCTTTCTTTACCCCTTGTTTTTTATACAGTGAGGACAATGTAATGTTTACGTATGGGGTGGGGGAAGGGCTCACTTTATGCATATTTAACTTTATTTGACATTATGTGTGCATACTTTTCAGTTTATTTCTTGAATTGCATAGACATGACTACTTTGGATTTCATATTTTATTTATGTGCTCATATGAATGTTTTCCAAAGTTTATTTTTATCACCCCATTGAATTTTTTTTTATTAGTTTAATGGAAGTTATATTGAACTTGACGATGCAAAATTGGATTCACTAGAGATATAGCATGAAATTGCCTAGTAAAGAAAAGTCACAATGAAGTGCATATTTTTATAAAAACCATGAATGGAGGTAAAATTTGAAAGTGCTTTTGACATGTTGCATGATAAGAGGATGGAAGACTTTATATTTTCCATATAATTCTCATATGTTGATATTCCTAGCCATATCTATGCTTATGCATCACAAAAGTCATATTGAGCCTTATTTCATATTTTGCTCCACATGAGCTAAATATTGCCCATTTTCTACCTTATCCCATCAGAGAATTGTGTTAAGAATGGAGGTTACATTATGAAGATTACTATATGGTTGTAATGTTGTTGTTATTATCATTATTGGAGTTTGGTAGGAAATTGATATTTTATGGAAAATTTAATGAGTGAAAGAAAATCCGGTCACCTCAGGAGATAAAGGTAGACCGACCCTGCTCGCTAAGATAATAGACCGGCGAGATGGGACACCAAGGTGAGGAGTCCGAAGCACTATGTATCCGGGGCCATTCATGACACCCATGTTTGCGACTCGCGAGAAGGCAGTGCTGAGGTTAGAGAGGTAAAAGCATAATATTGAAAAACAAAAAGCAATGAGCGATAAGCGAAATGTGAGAAATCAAAAGGAAGAAGGAATATGGTATGAAAATTGATTGCAGGGACATATAACAATGAATCTAAAATGTTGATACTTTGTTTTCTTCCCCTGTATGACCATTAAAAGTATTGCTTGAGGACAAGCAAGCTTAAGTATGAGGTGTTTGATGTGCGCCTAAATTGCCATGTTTTACACTTACTTTTATATCGATTTCTGTATACATTTCATACATTTGGGTTAGAATAGTACATAATTTGTGTAGTTTATGTTTATTTGAAATATATGGAGGTCTACACAAGTTTTTGTTGTATTTCACAGAAATCGGACGCACTTTGGAGCTTAAAGGAAAGTCATGAAGAAGCTAAGGATGGTGCAACCAGAGAAAAGATCATTTTTCGACATTCAACATTCTGAATCAAGCTTTGATGTCTTCATTAAAGTTGTATCCCTCGAAAAGAGCTTTCGAATGCATGCTTATATGCGTCAATCAGACAAACGAGGACTCGGGAAAGTGTGTTTCAAGAACGGAGCAAAATGCTGAAAGCGCAAAGAACTAGTCGACGTCGACCAAACTGTTCGACGTCGAGTAACTTTTTGGTTGACTTGCCTCCCAGAAGTCGAGAACGAGCACCAGACCACTCGAGAGCACAATTCTAGTCGACGTCGAGGAGTATTGGTCGACGTCGAGTACACCCGACGAGTCTTGAACCTGCTCGAGCTCGAGTGCAACCCCGGAGGAAAAATCCTACTCGACGTCGAGGAGTTCGATCGACGTCGAGGACAATCCAGAAGCATGTCGAGTCCGAGATCGAGTTGTGTCCGATAAGATAGAGTTACTTGCAAGCCAAGAGATGTGGAATTCTATCCATTCAAGAGAAGATCTATCAAGATGGAAGGGATTTATCCACTTTATATATAGTTTCCTTATAGATTTATTTCCTTTATCAATTATGTTTTATCTTATGCTTTTAGATAGGAAGTTTTTAGATATAGATAGATGTTCCTTCCAAGATTAGCTTGAATTGGAGCCTATAAAAAAGGCCCTAGGGGGCTGATTTTCATTCAGTCAAGCCAAGTCATCTTTGGCGCAAAGAGGGAGGCGAGAGAGAGAGAGAGAGAGAGAGAGAGAGGATGTAAGCAGGAGGAGGAACATTTGGAAGGTTTTGTAAGTTGTAGATTTAGTTTAATGTTAAAGCTATTTTCTTTCATCATGTTTGCTTTCTAATTTTCTTCTTCTAGGGTCGGGGTGAGCCCGACGATAGCCATGCACACTTGAGGTAAAGTTTTGATATTTATTATTTTTTGATCATCCACTCCCTTTTATATGTTTATTGCCTACTTGAAAGAATAGATATTCATGTTTACAACTTGAATTATAAACATAAAATTGGTAGATAGAATTAGGGTTACTTGAAAGGGTTATCTAATTGTTGGAAAAGGCAAAAGCTTGTTCCTTTGGTGTGATTACTTGTGTTTAAGGTTTAGGATATCCCATCCCTTTTTCTTGTTACTATCACATACCCTACCACCACCCGCCTAACCAATACCAACTTGGTACCGAGCCCTTTGCTACTAATTTTTGTTAACTGTATGAGTTTCAAAGCTTAGGTACAAAGATGGAAGACTTTGTCGAAGGGAATCCCGCATGTGAAGAATGGTTCCAAGAATTGAGACGGGAAAATAGGCTTGCAGTAAAGGAGGCACGATTAAGGGAAATAGCTCGGCTGGAAGACCAAATCCGAAGGCTTGAGGCTTTCATTCATTCTAAAGGACCATACCCTCCTCCCGATGAGCCAATTGACCCACTCAATGTCGACAACCAGGTATGTCCTTCCTCAAATTTCATTCCAACTTTGCTGCCTATTGTTGATGAATCATATAAAGGATCCAAAGACGAAATAGCACTAGAAGAGAAGAAAGTGGACATTGTTACCAGGGCATTTCAAGATCGCTTTTACCTTACAAAGTGAAGGCTATCCCCGGTGATTTTGAGCAACCGATGTTCATATTCAAGTATGGGGTCATAGCAAACTGGCATGGAGCTTCGCAAGATGAGGAGGAAATATCTCTTCCCGCACCACCGTTCTGCGATGGTGAAGATACACAACCAAGTCAACCAATGAAGCGGAAGAGGTATGAGAACGAGGTATGTATCTTTCCTTTATCTCTTCCCTTATACAGGCCAACTGGGGCCCAAAAAGATGAATGGGTAGAGCCATGGAGCGTTCACTCGGGGAGGTTTAAGCTTCTTCACATGATGCCCCCGGATGACATCCCACGCTTCCCACCACCGGAGGAACTACCAGACCCACCTATACCTCCGGATAAAGATGAGCCCGGCTAATGCTTAAAGAGAAGTAGGTCAAGCTAAAGACTTATATAATTTAGTGCTTACGGGAGGCAACCCGCTATTTCTTATTTCTTAGGGTTTTAAATATTATTTTTGGATTTTTCTATTGTGGATATTGTCTTCTAACGAGTTTTGGAGGTAAAGAGAAGCGGCATAAGTACTCGACGTCGACTACTTCACTCGAGATCGACAACTTCTGCACAAACTTCAGCACTTGATTCCGAAGTTCGGCACACTTGTCTAGTGAGTTTATTTCTTTACCCCTTGTTTTTTATACAGTGAGGACACTGTAATGTTTAAGTATGGGGTGGGGGAAGGGCTTACTTTATGCATATAACTTTATTTGACATTATGTGTGCATACTTTTAAGTTTATTTCTTGAATTGCTTAGACATGGCTACTTTGGATTTCATATTTTATTTATGTGCTCATATGAATGTTTTCCAAAGTTTATTTTTATCACCCCATTGAATTTTTTTATTAGTTTAATGGAAGTTATATTGAACTCGACGATGCAAAATTGGATTCACTAGAGATATAGCATTAAATTGCCTAGTAAAGGGAAGTCACAATGAAGTGCATATTTTTATAAAAGCCATGAATGAAGGTAAAATTTGAAAGTGCTTTTGACATGTTGCATGATAAGAGGATGGAAGACTTTATATTTTCCATATAATTCTCATATGTTGATATTCCTAGGCATAACTATGCTTATGCATCACAAAAGCCATATTGAGCTTTATTTCATATTTTGCTCCACATGATCTAAATATTGCCCATTTTCTACCTTATTCCATCCGGGGATTGTGTTAAGAATGGAAGTTACATTATGGAGATTACTCTATGGTTGTTGTGTTGTTGTTATTATCATTATTGGAATTTGGCAAGAAATTGATATTTTATGGAAAATTTAATGAGTGAAAGAAAATCCGGTCACCTCAGGAGATAAAGGTAGATCGACCCTGCTCGTTGAGATAATAGTTCGGCGAGATGGGACACCAAGGTGAGAAGTCCGAAGCACTAAGTATCTGGGACCATTCATGAAACCCATGTTTGCGACTCACGAGAAGGCAGTGATGAGGTTAGAAAGGTAAAATCAAAATATTGAAAAACAAAAAGCAATGAGCGATACTCGAAATGTGAGAAATCAAAAGAAAGAAGGAATAAGGTATAAAAATTTCGAAATTACTCCATTTCCCCGGATCATTAGCACCACATTGCCAAAAATTGCACACCTTTAGCCTTTTACCAATCTTCTCCTTATTGAGCTTAATAAATTCCTCTTGATTATTAATGCTTTGTCTCTTATGGTTTGTTTTTGCATAACCCTCCTTTTGTGTGCGAAGTTGCTTTTATTCACAGACACGGATTTGTGGCACTATTATCTTTTCAAGGATGATAATTGATTGCAGGGACATATAAGAATGAATCTAAAACGTTGAGAGTTTGTTTTCTTCCCTTGTATGACCATTAAAAGTATTGCTTGAGGACAAACAAGCTTAAGTATGGGGTGTTTGACGTGCGCCTAAATTGCCATGTTTTACACTTACTTTTATATGGATTTCAATATACATTTCATACATTTGGGTTAGAATAGTACATAATTTGTGTAGTTTATGTTTATTTGCAATATTTGGAGGTCTACACAAGTTTTTGTTGTATTTCACAGAAATCGGACGCACTTTGGAGCTTAAGGGAAAGTCATGAAGAAGCTAAGGATGGTGCATCCGGAGAAAAGGCCATTTTTTTACATCCAACATTCTGAATCAAGCTTTGATGTCTTCATGAAATTTGTAGCCCTCAAAAAGAGCTTTCCAACACATGCTCATATGCGTCAATTGGAAGAACAAGGACTCAGGAAAGTGCATTTCAAGAACGGAGCAGAATGGTGAAAGCGCACAGAACTAGTCGACGTTGACCAAACTGGTCGACGTTGAGTAACTTTTTGGTCGACTTGCCTCCTAGAAGTCGAGAACGAGCACCAGGCCACTTGAGAGCACAATTTTAGTCGACGTCGAGGAGTATTGGTCGACGTCGAGTACACCCGACGAGTCCAGAACCTGCTCGAGCTCTAGTGCAACCCTGGAGGAAAAATCCTACTCGACGACGAGGAGTTTGGTCGACGTCGAGGACAATCCAGAAGTATGTCGAGTCCGAGATCGAGTTGTGTCCGAGAAGATAGAGTTACTTGCAAGCCAAGAGATGTGGAATTCCATCCATTCAAGAGAAGATCTATGAAGATGGAATAGATTTATCCACTTTATATATAGTTTCCTTATAGATTTATTTCCTTTATTAATTATTTTTTATCTTATTCTTTTAGATGGGAAATTTTTAGATAAAGATAGATGTTTCTTCCAAGATTAGCTTGGATCGGAGCCTATAAATAAGGCCATAGGGGGTTGATTTTCATTCATTCAAGCAAAGTCGTCTTTGGGTGCAAGGAGAGAGAGAGAGAGAGAGAGAGAGAGAGAGAGAGAGAGAGAGAGAGAGAGAGAGAGAGAGAGAGAGAGAGAGGACAAAAGGAGGAGGAGGAACGTTTGAAAGGTTTTGTAAGTTTTAGATTTAGTTTAATGTTAAAGTTATTTTCTTTCATCATGTTTGCTTTCTAATTTCCTTCTTCTAGGGTCGGGATGAGCCCGACGATAACCATGCACACTTGAGGTAAAGTTTTGATATTTATTATGTTTTGATTATCCACTGCCTTTTATATGTTTATTGCCTACTCGAAAGAATAGAGATTCATGTTAACAACTTGAATTATAAACATAAAATTGGTAGATGGAATTAGGGTTACTTGAAAGGGTTATCTAATTGTTGGAAAAGGCGAAAGCTTGTTCCTTTGATGTGATTACATAACTATTCTATCTTATTTTTTGTGTGTTTGATTATCGTTGCGGTGATCCCTTACCTTGGATGTTTGCACCTTTATTACTTTATTTCTTTATTTACATTCTGCACAGATTTTACCCGACACCAACCACCATTCCCTATCCATCCCTCGACTTCGACCCATTCTTCTCGACATCGATAGCATCCCTCATCACCTTTTCCCGCTATCCCTGAACCCCAAAACACACTAAACCTTGAACCGCTGACTTCTCTCCTTTGGACGAACCTGACTCCCCTATACTATAACGGGGGTCTTGGCTATAAATTTATTTGCTTGAGGAATCCTCTCGTCAGTACTCCATGAACTTCCCGAGGGTTCTAGATTCAAGTTTGAGTCAGGATAGACTGGTTTCCTGCCTTACTTTCATGGTCTTCAGAGCAAGAATGCAAACAAGCATCTCACTATGTTCCATGTTGTCTATGACCGCATCAGAATTGATGGTCTGAATGATGATTAGATGTTTTTTAGAGTCTTTCCCTTCACGCTGAAGGATGGCGCTAGCGATTGGCTTTACTATCTTCCTGCTGGAAGTATTCGCACCTGGATTGAGTTGAAGCAAGCATTTGTGAATAAGTACTCTCCTGCTAGCAGACACAACAAGATGAAGCAAGAGATCACTAATATTGAGCAGCTGGCTACAAAATCACTTTATGAGTATTATGAGCGCTTCAAACGGACTATTGCTACATGCCCCTATCATGGACTTTCTGATGATGATCTAGTCCTTGCACTCTATGAAGGACTGACTGATAGAGATAGAGGGTAAGTGAATAATACTTGTGGAGGAGATATTTTGCTTAAGATGTCGCAGGAGGCTATGGATATGTTTGAGAGGCTTGCGAATTCATCTCAGCAATACTCTAAGACTCTAGGAGCCAGAGGAGTCTTAAGGATGCAAGCCAATCCGCCAGAAGATGAAATTTTGGAGCTGAGGGAGGAAGTGAATAGACTTACCATGGCAATGCAAGGAATTAATCAAGTGCACCATTCTTGTGGACTCTACAATGATCCTACACATTTGACTTATTTATGCCCACATATTCAGAAGAATGCCGTTGATGTCAATGCCTTGGGAGGTTATGGTCCTCGTCAAAACTTTGGTAACGTTCCCTACAATTCCAACTTCAATAATTACCAAGGTTTTGACCAAAGGTTCCAACAGAATCAAGCTCCGTACCAGCAGAGGAGGCCTTAAAACCAACAAAGGCCACCTAATCAAGCCAATCCAGAATCAGGTGAAGCTATGAGAATGCTCATGGATAAGATGACTGCTTATGAGAAGACCATGGGACAATTGGTTCTCGAAGTGAGTGAATTGAAAGCTAAGACGTCAAACTCACTACCATCGCAATCTATTCCTCCTCCGCCACATGAGAATGTCAACGCCATACATCTGAGAAGTGGTAAGGTTCTGCCTTTCAACTATCCCCAAGAAAGAGTTGTGGAAGATTGGGTTGAGAGTAATGAAGAAATCGGATAAGGAAGTCCGAAATCACCACTGTTGCCGCCACAATCTGATGAAGTGGCCGCCGCGAGAGAACCGGGAAACACCATCCCTGACTGCCGCGAGTCGCCACCATGAGATCCTGATCTTGCCGCTGCGACAGAGCCTACCTCAAAGCTTGAACTGAATACTGAGTCGCCGCCGCGAGATGCCCCACTCGCCGCCGCGACACCGTCACTGGAAGACGAGATTCTTGTGTCTGAATAAGCTGTTGTTCCGACGCCGATCCCGCAACCTGACCTTGATCCCTACAAGCCCATAACCCCATTTCCCAAAGCCTTAAAGGACACAAGAAAGCCGGAGAATGATGACGAGTTGTATTAGACATTTGCTAAGTGTGAAGTCAACATTCCGCTTCTCAACCTCATCAAGACAGTTCCTCGATATGCTAAGTTCTTGAAGGATCTCTGCACGATCAAGAGGAAGCAGAAGTTGAAAGGAAAGCATAAGGTTCATGTGAGTGAGCACGTCTCCGCTATGATTGAAAGGCGTATGCCTGAAAAGTGTGGCGATCCGGGTATGTTCATTATCCCATGCACTATCGGTGAAACTAAATTTCAGCATGCTATGTTGGATTTGGGTGCATCGATTAATGTGATTTCATACTCATTATTACAAACCTTGAAGCTTGGTAAATTGCAAGATACTAGAGTAGTTGTCCATTTGGGTAACCGCTCTCATGATTGTTGGGAAGGTAAGCTCACTATGGAATTCAATGGTGAAAAGGTTACTTTCAGATTGCCATTGCACCAGAGGACTAGGAGAAAACTACATTTATATGTCCTTTTGGCACCTTTGCATATCGCAGAATGCCTTTTGGGTTGTGTAATGCACCAGGAACATTCCAAAGGTGTATGGCCAGCATTTTCTCTGAGTACATTGAGAACCTCATTAAGGTATTTATGGATGATTTCACAGTCCATGGCGATGATTTTGAATCATGTTTGGCTCACCTAGCACTTGTGTTGAAGAGGTGTGTTGACACCAACTTGGTTCTGAATTCTGAGAAGTGCCACTTCATGGTTGAGCAAGGTATTGTTTCAGGCCACATCGTGTCTAAGAAGGGAATTGAGGTTGGTAAGGAAAAGATTGAGATCATTCAGTCCTTGCCCTATCCGACCAATGTGAGAGAGATACAATCTTTTCTGGGCCACGTTGGATTCTATCGCCGATTCATCAAGGACTTTTCGAAGGTCACTGCGACATTATGTGAGCTCCTCCAGAAGGATGTTGCTTTTGAGTTTGGTGAGAAGCGCAAGGAAGCCTTCCATACATTGAGAGATTGTCTTGTTTCCGCACCGATCATCCAAGCTCCTATTTGGACACTTCCTTTTGAGTTGATGTGTGATGCGAGTGACTATGTTGTTGGCGATGTGCTAGGCCAGAAGATATACAAGGCTTCCCATGTAATCTACCATGCTTCCATGATGCTGAATGGAGCAAAATGGAACTACACCACTACGGAGAATGAGCTCCTAGTGGCCGTGTTTGCACTGGACAAGTTCCTTCCTTACCTTTTGGGAGCCAAGGTCATCATTTATACTGATCATGCTGCTTTGAGATATCTGATGAAGAAGAAAGAGGTGAAGTCGTGCCTCATTCGACATATTTTGCTTTTGAGCGAGTTTGATATTGAGATCAAGGATAAGAAGGGTCCTGAGAACTGTGTAGCAGATCATCTCAGTCGATTGATGCATCCGGATAGTGTGGGGGAGAACTCTAGGACATTGGTAGACTTTCCTACATGCCATCTCACTCATTACTACAGACAATCCCTTATGCTTGAATGCTTTGAACACACCTAGGCCATGGTTTGCTAATATGGTTAACTTCTTGGTGACGGGTGAGTTTCCTCCGAAATTCACCAGAGCTCAGAAGGAAAAAATTCGCCATGATGCCAAGTTCTATGTTTGGGACCACCCATTCTTATGGAGGCATTGCGCTGACCAGGTAATCCGACGATGTCTTCCTGACAATGAGGTAATGTCCGTCGTTAGTTTTTGTCATGCTTATGCTTGTGGAGGTCACTTTGGACTTAATAAAACTGCTAGGAAAGTACTTGAATCGGGATTTTATTGGCCAACTATCTTTCGTGATGCAAATGCATTTTGTAAGTCATGTGATAGATGTCAAAGAACAGGGAATATTGCACATAGGAATGAGATGCCACATGCTAGAATGATTTTTTGTGAAATCTTTTATGTGTGGGGTATTGATTTTATGGGTCCTTTTCCTAATTCTTATGGTAACTATTATATTTTGTTGGCGGTGGACTATGTCACCAAGTGGGTAGAGGCAAAAGTCACCAGGACTGATGATTCTAAGACTGTTTCAGGCTTTGTTAAGGAGTTATTTGCTAGATTTGGCATTCCTCGCACTTTGATTAGAGATAGAGGTGCTCATTTTTGCAATAAGACGATGGTTGCACTTCTCAAGAAGTATCATGTTACTCATCGTATAACCACGACATATCACCCCCAAACCAACGGGCAAGATGGGGTCTCTAATAGAGAGGTGAAGAGAGTTCTTAAGAAGACCGTGAACCCGAATTGAAAGGATTGGAGTCAACGCTTGGATGACGCTCTTTGGTCATATCGCACGGCCTATAAGACACCTATTGATACGTCACCATATCGATTGGGTTTTGGTAAGGCGTGCCATCTTCCGGTGGAGCTCCAACACAAGGCTTATTGGGCGGTGAAGGAATGCAATATGAGGATTGATGAAGTTGGTGAATTTCGTAAGCTCCAAGTGCAAGAATTGGATGAAATTAGATGGGATGCTTATGATAATGCAATCAACTACAAGAAGAAGACTAAGGCATGACATGGCAAGCACATCTTGAGGAAGGACTTCAAAGTTGGTGAAAAAGTCATTCTCTATCAATCACGCCTCACTCTCTCTCCCGGAAAGCTTCGCTCTAGATGGAAGGGTCCTTACATGATAGTTCATACCTATCCACATGGAGCGGTGGAGATTAAGGATGAAAAGAGCGCTAATGTGTTTAAGGTGAATGATCATAGACTCAAGCGTTACTTTGATGGCTTTTCGGATGAGATTGTGGAGGACATGGATCTACATGAGCCTATTGCTACTTGAGCTTTGAGGAGGTCAAGATTAGGACAGAAAACAAGGGCGCTTCTTGGGAGGCAACCCAAGGTTAGTTTTTTTTTTTTTTTTTTGAATTTTTAGGAAGTTTGTTTTTATTTCATTTCGTTTGAATAAGTGTCGAATTTCCTTACCTTAGGATAGGATATTTGGTTTCTAATGTTTTCGTGAGTTTTGTTTGAGCTTGATTGTGTGTTTGGTGGAGATTGAACGGAAAAGGAGCAACGCATGCTCGCACGGGCAAGTCGCTGCTGCGACACCCCTTGTCGCCGCCGCGAGTTCATCAACCTTGGTTTACCACGGCGGGTGCCGGTTATGCAGAGGCCAGATACCGACTCGGTACTTGGACATACCGAGTCGGAAGTTTTTCACACCAAGTCGCCACCGCGAGCCAGCCTGTCGCGACCACCACCTAATCTATGCTGCTGCCAAGCTGTCACTGCCAAATGCCCTGGCGAGAATGTGCACGTCGCCACCGCGACTCATCAAGTCGCCGCCGCGACCCAGTAAGTTCTATAAAAAAAAATAGAACGGCCCATGTGGGCCCCGTTTGCAAAATTCGTTACCCGTTTCCCGTTGCCCTCTTCCCCATATCATCCCCTACCTCCACCCAAACCCCAAAACATAAAACTCTCACACCACTATAGCCGCCCAAGCCTTCAAAACCTCTCAAATCTACCTTTACATCACCATCCCTCTCCAAATCTGAAATCCGAGCGCATAATCAAATTCCCGACGTCCTGATCTATGATTCCAACCCAAAATCTCAACCTTTCCCACACATCAAACCCATCTTACATCTTCTACATCCACACAATAACACATCCTTGAACTTCCATTCACCGATCTTTGGGTTTGGGTTGATTTTCGGTGAGGTTTATTTGTGATTCTAACGTCGGAAGTGAAGAAACGGAGAGGTGAAGTTGATTCCAGTTCGCCACAGCGACCAAGAGCCCTGTTGTTCATCGTCGCCGCTGCGACACCTCCCGTCGCTGCCGCGACCTGTGCCAAGCGAGAACTTCAGCGAGTTCTTTCGTCTCGCCGCCGCGACTCACGTCTCGCCGCCGCAATTGACTGTAGTAGCCTCGGTTTTGGTAAATTTCTTGGCTTTCTCTTTGTTTCTCATGGCTCATGTTGATATGGAGATGCCGAATGGTCTTAAGAGTGATGCTAGAGATAAGTGGAATAGGCTAGAAGGTCGGAAGTATGCCTGCATGAAGTTTTTGGATATCCTGACTCTCCGATCTTTGGGTTTGGAGGATAATGTTTGAGTGTTTATGGAAAAGGGCGGTGTGGCTGGTTTAGTAGACAAGTGTGTGCCTACTTACCCTGTTTTGGTTCGAGAATTCTTGACTACATATAAGAAGGATAGTAGTTCTTGCAAGTTTTGATTGGGTGGCCATAGTCGGAAGTTATCTTGTGCGTCCATGAGGAGAGTGTTTGGTATTTCGAGAGATCCGACACCAAACTGGGCTGATATTCATACTATTGAGATGCCCGAGCAACATTGCCATAGATTAAAAGGGTTAGTGATGAACCCATGGCACGATCTGAACACTAGCATAGTTCATCCGACGGTGAGGCTATGTCATAAGGTTTTAAACAACACTTTCTTTGGCCAGGCTGAGGGCAACAAGGTCATGAGATCTACCTGGAGTTTCTTTATTTGTTTGTTGCCTGAGCCCGACGCGATTCCTGATTGGTTAGAGGTGTTTTTCAAGGCTTGTCAGTCTCTTGCTTCCACCACAAATGCCAGGAAGGATTCTGCCATGATTGGATTTGGTGGATTGATTACTTTGCTTGATATTGAGCTTGGGATTGTTTTAGATGAGTATGTTGCGCTGAAAGGAGGTCATCAGATTGATATCAACCTCCTGAAGCATGAGAGATTGATGACTGTAGCCGGTGATGGCTACGATTGGTTCTCTGGCAGAGACAGAGCTCACATGATTATTCTTCCTCGCCAGGACTTGCCTACTGGTCCCATCAATGCTCATTGCTACTTCCCAGTGAGCTTCACGGAGCTCAGTTGCCTATAGTTCCGCCTCAGCCGCTACAACATGAGATTCCTCAGTAGGAGGAGCAGGGAGATAACATGGATTATGAGTATCCTGCTCATGAGGAGACTATCTACGAGGGCGAGAACTATTATGCTGGTACGAGTTCATCTTATGGAGGATTTGGCGCTGAGTTTCCTTCTCAGGCATACTTCGAGGGTTTCTTCCATCCTATTCAGGACCAGCATCGAATGATTTTTGACAACCAGTGCGGTATGGCTCGCAACTACATGCGTATGGATGAGGACAACGATCGACGGTTTGCTGCTGTTGATCAGAGGTTCACATCTGTCGATTAGAGCTTTGGTACTGTAGCTCAGGGATTTGATTCTATTGACATCCATCTGGCTGTCCTACATAATTCTCATGCTGAGATTAGAGCTGCTCAGGAGGCCCAGAGGACGATTTTTGATAATCTTTGCTCTATGCTCCGTGGATTGCAGATTCCAGGCTATCCACCCCAGCCACCACCTCAGTGAGCAGGTTATTTTCCTCTTCCCTCACCTCGGTTTTATTTGTTTATTTTTGTTGTCTTTTATGTTTCATTGAGGACAATGAAAGATTTAAGTGTGGGGGAGGGATTTAGTGAGTCTAGTTAGTTAGGTCATGTTTCAATTTCAGTTGTGTCTTTATTTTGCTATAAATTTTTTTATAGAAAATGTCAAAAATCCCAAAAATATCATGCATTGCATATATATGTTGTTATTCAAACATCCACCTTGGTTAGTGAAACTCTATATCTGGCATGAACTTGTAAATCCTACGATTAGTTTAAATTGCTTAGCCTTATTGTTCTTAATTGTTTTCATATGGAGCATGATTGGTGATGTAATTGAGCATGTATGATTTAGCTAAATGTTGTAGGAGGAAATCGAGTATGCAAAATAGAATGTAAATAAAATAAGGCAAACCAGATTCCGTCCCTTGTAAATAATTACAAGACCTCCTCCTGATGTAGCAGCGGGAAGTCAGGATCGATCCACGAGGAAGCGTGTCAGCGGATCCTAGGCAGCGGAGAAATCTCACACAGGTCGACAACAGGGGCCCTCGATCTCGACTTAGGGTTAGTCGACAGAAGATCGGACAGTCGAACACAGCGCAGTAGCGAGCATAGGGTGGTGGTCGATCTCGACAAAGGCTACTCGAGATCGAGTAGGGTCTTCGTCGTCGGCTTGGGTCTTGTCGAGCACCTGCACACAAAAGCTACAGCGACCTGGGTCGAAGATCAATAACTCGAGATCGAGGAGTGCTAGTCGATCTCGAGGAAAACAGAAACTAAAACGAAACGAAAGAAAGTAAAAATAAATGCTTTGGGATTTCTAACTAAACTGTATAAAAAAGGGCTTCCAAGATTGGGGTTTGCAACAACGATAACCAAGCATGCATAAGGCAGAATTAAACAGATAATCATGTGAATCGCATCAAAGGAGTAAGCTTTCGCCTTTTCCAACAATTAGACAACTCTTTCAAGAAACCCTAATTGTCTCTACCGATTTTATGTTTACAATCCAAGTTGTTAGCATGGACCTCCATTAGATGGGTAATAAACACATAACAAGTAGTAGATGCTCAAAACATGATAAAAGTCGGATCTTTACCTCAAACAAGCAGGGCTATCGTCGGGCTCGCCCCAACCCTAGAAGTGGGTGGACTACTCGCGCTTCATCGCAACCTCAGACATTTATTGATGAAAAGAAACTTGCATTAAATCAAACAGAGCTTACAACCAAAGGAAGCCAATTCCACTCTCGCTTCACCAACTTCTCTTGGCCACTCACTCTCTCTCTCTACTACTCCTACTAATTGTTGTGTGATTGAATGATTCCTAAAATCAGCCCCATGGGCTTTATTTATAGCCTTCTAATCCTTGCTATTCAAGGATAGAATATCTGTATTTATATCTAAAACTTTAAAGATAAATAAATGCAACAACATAATTAAATCTAATAAAGGGAATTATATCTAAAAATCTTCAAGTGGATAAATCTCTCTTCATTGGATAGATGTTGATAGATCGGATAGACGCGGAAATCTTCGGCTCCAAGGATTCCCACACCGAGTAGGACTGCCAAACGCGTTACGCGGCTTCTGGAAGCTTCCTCGATCTCGAGTAATTCTACTCGATCTTGAGTAACTCGGACGTCGACTTCAGTGGCTCGGCGTCTCGGCTAGCTGGTGCTTGATGTGGCTCGGACATGGCTCCTGGGGTGTCCACGATCTCGAGGAATTCTCCTCGATCTCGAGTAATGGTGGCTCATCGACTAGGTCTTCTGGTGTTGTCGAGCAACCTCTTTTCGACATGGCTCGGGTGCCGGCTTCCCGGTTCCTCGATCTCGAGTAGAGTGTAACCCGACATGTCTTCGTCTTCGGCTTCTCGATCAGCTCCTCCTCGACCAGGCACTCCTTGGACATTTTTGGTCGATCTCGAGTAAAAGTACTCGATATCGAGTAAATCTCTCAGCTTTCTGCTCTGTTCTTAAAACGCACTTTGCCAAATCCTCGTTCGTCGGATTGACGCATATGACCATGCGTTGGAAAGCTCTTTCCGAAGGCTACAACTCTCATGAAGACATCAAAGCTTGATTCAGAACGAAGAATGATGAAAAATGACCTTTTCTTCAGATGCATCATTCTTAGCTTCTCCATGAGTTTCCTTTAAGCTCCAAAGTGCGTCCGATTTCTGCGAAATATAACCAAAACTTGTGTAGACCTCCATATATTGCAAATAAGTATAAACTACACAGATTCTGTATTATTCTAACTCAAATGCATGCAACGTATGCAGAAATCGATATAAAAGTAAGTGTAAAACATGGCAAATTAGGCTCACAACAAACACCCCATACTTAAACTTGCTTGTTCTCAAGCAATACTTTTAATTGTCATTCAGGGGAAGAATTCAAACTCTCAACATCTTAGATTCATTCTCATATGTCCCTTGCAATCAATTACCATCCTCGAAAAGGTACTAGTGTCACAGATCCATGCATGTGCAATTATACAAAAGCAACATCTACTCACAAAAGGAGGGTTATGCAAAACATTCATTCGTGACAAAGCATTGATAATCAAGAGGACTTTAATTTAAGCTCAAATAAGGAGTAGATTGGTAAAAGGCTAAAGGTGGGCAGTTTTTGGCCATGTGGTGCTAACGATCCGGGGAAATGGATTATTTCCAAACTGTCTTAACCACATCCCTTCGTCCTTTGATTCATCGCCTTCCATAATGCTTTTTTCAATCATAATGCTTTTACCTCTCTAACCTCAGCAGTGCCTTCTCGCGAGTCGCAAACATGGGTGTCATGAATGGCCACGGATACTTATTGCTTTGGACTCCTCACCCGTGTGTCCCATCTCACTTAACTATTATCTCAGTAAGCAGGGTCGATCTACCTTTATCTCCTCAGGTGATCGGATTTTCTTTCACTCATTAAATTTTCCATATATTTCAAACAATTTCCAACCCAACTCCAAATAATGATAATAACAACACAACAACCATATAATAATCTCCATAATGTGACATCATTCTCAACATAATCCCCGGATAGGAAATAAGGTAAAGAATGGAAAATATTTAGAACATGTGGAGCATAATATGAAATAAGGCATATATATGACTTTTGTGATGCATAAGCATAGGTAAGGCTAGGATATAACAATGAGCACATTATATGGAAATATATATAAAGTCCTCCATCCTCTTATCAAGCAATATGTCAAAAGCAACATCAAATTTTTCCTCCTTTCATGGTTTTCAAGAAAATATGCACTTCATTGTGACTTCCCTTAACTAGGCAATTTCATGCTATATCTCTAATGAATCCAATTTTGCATCGTCTAGTTCAATATAAGCTTCCATGACACTAATCAAAATTTTAAATGGGGGTCGGGTCATTTTTTTCAAATTTTGGAAAACATGCAGTTAAGCCCATAAATCAATAATGAATTCCAAAATAGCCATGTATAAGCAATAAAAAAAATAAACCTTACAAAATGCACACATAATGTCAAATAAAACCAACTATGCATAAAGTAAGCCCTTCCTGCACCCCATACTTAAACATTACAGTGTCCTCATTGTATGAAAACACGGGTAAAGAAAGAAACTCACTAGACAGGTGTGCAGATCATCGGGAATCGAGTGCTATGCTCTGGGCCGAGTCTGATTTAGTTTACTTCTATCCCCATGGACCTGAAAAAAATGTAGAAGAGAAATACCCACAATAGAAAGACTAAAAGTTAAAAACCAAAAACAAACAAAAGCGACAATTTCCAAAAGTCCCAAAAATAAATGTCTATTTACAAGCTCTAGATTTTATAGTCGCTAGGCCGACTTTCTCCATTAAGCACTAGCCTGGCTCATCTTTTTCCGGAGGTATAGGTGGATCTGGTGGTTCCTCCAGTGGTGGGAAGCGTGGGATGTCATCCGGGGGCATCATGTGAAGAAGCTTAAACCTCCCCGAGTGGACGCTCCATGGCTCCACCCATCCATCTTCCTGGGCTTCAGCTGGCATGCATAAAGGAATATATAAAGGAAATTTGCATACCTCATAATCATACCTCTTTCGCTCCATTGGTTGATTTGTTTGCGCGTCTCCACCACAACAAAACGGTGGAGTGGGAAGAGATATTTCCACCTTCTTCTTGAGGAGCTTCATGCCACTTTGCGAGGACCCCATACTTGAATATGCACATCGGTTGCTCAAAATTGTCAGGAATGTCCTTCACCTTATAGGGTAAAAGCGACCTTGAAGCACCATGGGAAACGACGTCCGAATTTTGCGTTGGTGGCTCTTTTTCTTCTTGGGATCCTTCCAGAGATTCTTCAAAGATAGATAGCGAAATTGAAATAGAGGAAGGACCTACCTGGATTTCTGTGATACAGTCGATTTCAACAAGTGTTTCTGGATCAGTTCCTCCAGAATGTGTATATGTCGAGTCCAGGTAGTCGCTGTCGACTGGCTCATAGAAGGGGACATTGTCGAACCAACTTGTCATTGTTGATTTGGGCGATTTAGCGCAATGTTCCCATCTACGCAACACAAGCTTAGCTTCTGCCTATTCCCTTGCTGCTTTCTCAGCGGCGATAGCAGCATCTTTAGTGGCCAGTTCCCTTGTAAGCCTCTGTATCAGCTGTTCCTGGGTTTCTGCGGCACCCATGGCTCTTTTTAGTCTTGCGTGGGCTTGTATAAGACGTTATGGGTTGTCTAAGACGTCAAACTCAGGTGGTTGACCAGAACGGCGCATACACCTGTAAAGTAACTCAAAGCATACGTGAGAACTAACTACCTAAGGCGCGAATGATAGCTTCCCCGACAACGGCACCAATTTGTTGTAGGAGGAAATCGAGTATGAAAAATTGAATGTAAATAAAATAAGGCAAAACAGATTCCGTTCCTTGCAAATAATTACAAGACCTCCTCCTGATGTAGCAGCGGGAAGTCAGGATTGATCCACGAGGAAGCGTGTCAGCAGATCCTAGGCAGTGGAGAAATCTCACACAGTTCGACAACAGGGGCCCTCGATCTCGACTTAGGGTTAGTCGACAGAAGATCGGACAGTCGAACACAGCGCATCAGCAAGCACAGGGTGGTGGTCGATCTCGACAAAGGCTACTCGAGATCGAGTAGGGTCTTCGTCGTCGGCTTGGGTCTTGTCGAGCACCTGCACACAGAAGCTACATCGACCTGGGTCGAAGATCAGTAACTCGAGATCGAGGAGTGCTAGTCGATCTCAAGGAAAACAGAAACTAAAACGAAACGAAAGAAAGTAAAAACAAATGCTTTGGGATTTCGAACTAAACTGTATAAAAAAGGGCTTCCAAGATTTGGGTTTGCAACAACGATAACCAAGCATGCATAAGGCAGAATTAAACAGGTAATCATGTGAATCGCATCAAAGGACTAAGCTTTCGCCTTTTTCAACAATTAGACAACTCTTTCAAGAAACCCTAATTGTCTCTACCGATTTTATGTTTACAATCCAAGTTGTTAGCATGGACCTCTATTAGATGGGTAATAAACACATAACAAGTAGTAGATGCTCAAAACATGATAAAAGTCGGATCTTTACCTCAAACGCGCAGGGCTATCGTCGGGCTCGCCCCAGCCCTAGAAGTGGGTGGACTACTCGCGCTTCATCGCAACCTCAGACATTGATTGATGAAAAAAAACTTGCATTAAATCAAACAGAGCTTACAACCAAAAGAAGCCAATTCCACTCTCGCTTCACCAACTCCTCTTGGCCACTCACTCTCTCTCTACTACTCCTACTAATTGTTGTGTGATTGAATGATTCCTAAAATCAGCCCCATGGGCTTTATTTATAGCCTTCTAATCCTTGCTATTCAAGGATAGAATATCTCTATCTATATCTAAAACTTTAAAGATAAATAAATGCAACAACATAATTAAATCTAATAAAGGGAATTATATCTAAAAGTCTTCAAGTGGATAGATGTTGATAGATCGGATAGACGCGGAAATCTTCGGCTCCAAGGATTCCCACACGGAGTAGGACTGCCAAACGCGTTACGCGGCTTCTGGAAGCTTCCTCGATCTCGAGTAATTCTACTCGATCTCGAGTAACTCGGACGTCGACTTTAGTGGCTCGGCGTCTCGGCTAGCTGGTGCTTGATGTGGCTCGGACATGGCTCCTAGGGTGTCCACGATCTCGAGGAATTCTCCTCGATCTCGAGTAATGGTGGCTCATCGACTAGGTCTTCTGGTGTTGTCGAGCAACCTCTCTTCGACATGGCTCGGGTGCCGGCTTTCGGGTTCCTCGATCTCTAGTAGAGTGTAACCCGGCATGTCTTCGTCTTCGGCTTCTCGATTAGCTCCTCCTCGACTAGGTGCTCCTTGGATATTTTTGGTCGATCTCGAGTAAAAGTACTCGATATCGAGTAAATCTCTCAGCTTTCTGCTCTGTTCTTAAAACGCACTTTCCCGAGTCCTCGTTCGTCGGATTGAAGCATATGACCATGCGTTGGAAAGCTCTTTCCGAGTGCTAAAACTCTCATGAAGACATCAAAGCTTGAATCAGAACGAAGAATGGTGAAAAATGGTCTTTTCTCCAGCTGCACCATTCTTAGCTTCTCCATGAGTTTCCTTTAAGCTCCAAAGTGCGTCCGATTTCTGCGAAATATAACCAAAACTTGTGTAGACCTCCATATATTGCAAATAAGTGTAAACTAAACAGATTCTGTATTATTCTAACTCAACTGCATGCAATGTATGCAAAAATCGATATAAAAGTAAGTGTAAAACATGGCAAATTAGGCTCACAAAACTAAAGTATGATTGAAATCCTACAAAACATGACCCTTGTGAGATTGTTTTAGCCTTATTAGATTCATTTATGGTCCTTTTGTTTAATTGTATGATTTACTCACCCATGCTTCTACCTCTTGAGATTGGCTTCATTAGCTATTGTCGAAGCCGACTCACATGTTTGTTGCTTGCGGATGTTTGTGCTTTATGTTTTATATTTGACTTTAGTTGCTTGTGAGTTTTTGAGAGCAATAAGGTGGCAATGGTTGATACACTTAGTAACCGGATCAATGCATGACACCCATGAGTATGATTCGCGCAAAACAGTATTGAGAACTATCCGCTAAGAAAGGAAGCTTGATCATTGAGTAACCAGATTCATTCATAACACCCATGTTTGCAATTCGTGTCAAAAGATGTTCAGGTGGACTTTATTCAATTAAGTTGAGGTGTTGATAGACCGATGCCATTCATGACACCCATGTTTTTGACTCGTGTAAGGATACACCAAAGCCGAAAGAAACCATAGCAAGAAAAAAAAAAGGAAAAAAACCGAAAAATGAAAAAGAAGAAGAAGAGTGAATAAGTCTAGAGCCAAGTTGTTTGTTTTTATTGTTTTCCACAAGTGATGGCATTTCGGTGGAGATTTGATTATATTGTTGTCAATGTCTATGAACTTAGTGCATTTTGGATTGAGTTGAGAGTTGAACTTAATTGGCTAAACACATGAGAGCATGAGTGAAACACATATTCCTTGTGAGGTTCAATGATTTGTACTTCTATGCTTTGATCGCTAAATGCATGCTAGGATGTTTATTCACTTGATCATGTGCTTCATTTCATATTGATGTTGCTTTCGTCTAAGGCTTTTGCATGAATGATGAACTCCTAGGTTTAGGTTGCTTCTTATTGATTTGCTCGAGGATTAGCGGAGCTTAAGTGTGTGGGAGTTTGATAATGCATATTTAGATAGGCATTATAGAGTAGTTTTAGTTATGTTTTATAGTTGTTTGGTTAGGTTTTAGAGTTAATTTCCTATTTTGCTCTTTTGGTTGGAAAGTTCGGAAACTACGTTATTTTGATTGTTTTATGTAGGTTCGTAGTTCCGGCTTGTGGCCAACTTGGAAAAATCGTATTGGTGTGAAGAAGAAGAAAGAAGAAAGCAAGGAAAGCAAAGGCCAAGAGAAGGAAGAGCAAGAGCACACGTTCTGTCCAATTCAAAGTCGCAGCCGCGAGTGAAGCCGTCGCCGCCGGGAGATTCCCGTTTCCACCATGAAGGTTTGACAGCGAGAAGAACACATGAATATCATAAGTCACGGCCGCGAATGTCCAAGTTGTCTCCGCGAGATTCATCAGTACGTTGTGGAGATATTGCTCGCGACAGGTTTGCTGAAACCTGTGTGTCGCGGCCGCGAGTTCCTAATCGCGGCGGCGAGATCGTCCAGAGAACATTAGTTCGAGATCCAAATTCTATCTTTCCGTTGGGAGATTCGGTCCAATCTTTTGAAGACATAGTCCTTATGGTTTAAGGAATATATTATGAGACTTATTTAGTATTATTTTCAGTTTTAATAATTTTAGGATATTTTATATTATTTTAGGATTATTTCCGCATTATCTTTAAGGAAAGTGTCTAGGTTGTCGGGGTCTCTTCTTTCCTATCAAGAGGAGCCACGAAATTAGAGTTGGAGAGACCCTTGGAGAAGTTTTGCTCAGACTTGGAACGATATTTCGCAGTAGTTCAATCAACCATTCAAGTTTGCTTATTTTCCATCAATTCGAAGGAGATTTAGGTACGCTATGAGTGGCTAAGTTCGTTATTTGTTTCACCTGTGTTTCGAAGACTTTGTTGGTTGTTTGTGAGGCTTAAACTTAGTTGTTTCCTACCGAATTCTTACCGAGTGAGTCGATCGTGCTGATAACGTGTTAAGAAATAAGATAAGAAACAATTAACGAGAGTGGATTCTATTGCATTTTTATGTCTTCCACAAATGAGAAGTACAAGTCCTTATATAGGCATACATGGAGAGGGTTACAAAGGATAAGAATACCATAAATTGGGACCCTTGATCTTTCACCATGTGGGTGTTATAGAGAGGAATAATGGTGGGGGTTATAGGGAGGTGTAACATCACAAAGTAATAACTAGCTAGCTAGTATTATAACAGTAACCATATTGATAGTATGCATGTAGACAATAATATTATGTCATATTTTAGCCTAGTTATATTACATATTGTGTATCACTTACATAGAATTTGCAAATAAATTAGGTCATATTTAGCTTAGTTATAGTTTGTAACACACTTTATGGAGATCTCGATGGTTCGCTTGACTAATATGAGTCTGTGTTGGAAGCTATTCCGATAATTATAACTTTTATGTTGACGTTGAAACCAAATTTGAAGAGTAGGTGAACAATAAATCGCGAATTCGCAGCGAATGCGCGCGCATTGTGAACGCATTCTCATTTAAAAAAAAAAAAAAAACAAACGCGCATTGCGAATTTGTAGATTTCAGCATGAAATAGTAGCCCCTCCAATACTAGTTAATGTTTAGGT